>CAJGYO010000007.1:17721257-18137978 GCA_904845875.1 Miscanthus lutarioriparius | reverse complement strand
AGTCAATTTTAAAAGCTACTTTTTATATGTTCATCTTTGCCTTTTTTTTGTAGAAACATCTTTTGGTTTTACCAACTTGTTTTCCTTGTTTTAATTTTAACTAGTTATTGAAACATTAAGCATTATCAGCTAAAGCGACGTCAGTACGTCAGGTATACATCGACATGCAAAGGTGTCTTCATATATGCTCGCATAATACATCGATCGACAGATATTGATTAGAGTGGAGAATGAAAACACCAACGATCAATATCTTGGTGGAAATAACTAATGTTGTGATTACGGAAGCATATTTGGACTGATCTGTAACTAATCTAAGATAATCAGTGGCTGAACGAATGTGATACGGCTTGTCGTCAGGATAAGCATGCACAAGTAAGAGTGCACAAACAAAATAGCCTTTGCATTCACATACTGCATCATTTAAATTTTGCTCCAATGCCAATGCAAAGAAATTGCAGTGGGCGGATGATCATGCACACACAGACACACCGTTTTCGCTAGATATTTATTGATTTCATTCATCCTTCCCCAAGGAAATAAAATAACAAGGTGAGAATGCATGCATGTGAACAAAACTAAACAAGGCCTTTTTTGCTTAATTCGATCGTTGAGGGTCTCGCACATCACATGGTATATATAAGCATTTGGAATTGTAATAATAAGCCTGAGATGGCACATTCTGTAGACGACAACCATGACAACATCGCTTAAGTCACCACTTACATAAATCAGTTCGTTACACATGGATATGATCGCGAGAGATCGTTCTGTGTTAAGTACCTATATGTAATTGAAAAAAAAAGCTAGGCTCGATAGTCGATAAACTTGAGAAGTGAGCAATCAGTGATCCGTAAAGCTCACTGTACTGTTTCTATGCCGGGATGCCTGCAGAGAGAGGATCGGAAGAAGTACAGCACATGCAACGAACAGATCGACACACGGTGCTCTTAATTATACTCTAAATATAAAACAAGTGAACAGTCAGTGTCAGCTACTTATTTAAGTATATATATTAACAAGTACTCGTATAATTAATTGTACTATCTGCATGTTGTATTATAGTATGCATGCTATGCTTAGGTGGCACATGGTAGGACGATGCTTCTTATTCCCTCTTGTGTGTGCTGCGGCCGTCCCATGTTGTTCAACTGTGCATGCATGCCTGTTTCACGATCAGAGCCAGAGGAGAATCCCAGTGAATCGATCAGCTATTATGGCTGACGAGCTAGCGCGGGAGAGAAACAAAAAGGCAGTCGTTAGGGCCGCATAACGTGCCAACTCGGCTCGGCTCAGCTGGCTTTTTAGGTTAATGAGCTAGTTCGGTTTGGCTAGTTAATATTACGAGCTAGAAGACAGCTCAGCTCGGCTCATTAGCGAGCTTGAGCTGGCTCGTTTAGCTCGTGAGCTATAAAAAATAGGACACACATGTTTATAATATTCATGCCACAATAATTTCAGAATGTGACGTCCATCATTACGTAACCATACAAGATTAATACATATCAGGTTCGTCAAAAATATCAACCATACAATATAGTTGGTCCATTCATGATCCATGCAGTTCCAGCATACTTACTAGTTGCTTGCCACCACGAACTTAGGAAAGTCCACAAATTCAATATCAGCATCATTATCTTCTCCCAGGAAAACAATCCATAAATTAACATTTAAGTGCCACAACAATTATAAAATCAAAATTTATATGAAACAACTGAAAATAAGGATTACATATCAATGGAATTTGTGTACACTTCTGGGTCAACATCATTATCTTCTGGATTCATGGTGGTGGACTGATAGGACTCAGCTCGTTTGAGCTCGTGAGCAGCTCGCGAGCTGGCTCGAGCTGGCTCGTTAAAACAGCAAGCTAGATTTTCAGCTCATCTCGTGAAAAAGTTAAAACGAGGCGAGCCGAGCGGACCCAAGTCAAGCGAGTTGGCAAAGCTTGCGAGTATTTTGTCGAAAGCACCAGCTCCTAATCAAGCTCCAGCTTCCAGCCAAAGGCGTGATGAGATTTATCTCATGCACGACGATGCAAGCTAGATTTGAAGCACATGTGTTGGGTTCATAAACCCGGGTCCCTCATAGACCAACTTCTCAGCAAAAGCTCGGCCCAGCAGACAACGTTGCGAACGATGCGCAACTCTTGGGCCGCACAAAACACCTAAACGACAGGCCGGAAGGACAATCCAATCTCCGACGGAAGGCTCTGGCCGAGGAGAAAAAATACCGCTTCCGACTCAGCCGCCTCTCCGTCCGGAAGGCCTCACAAAGGAGAAACAAGACTTGCTTCCGTCACAGCCCACCTCCTCGGACGGCCTCTCCGACCGGAAGGCCTGGCCAAACACCACTTCCAACTCCGACCCGCTTCTCCGATCGGGAATGCGCCGAACCCCTGCTTACAACTCCTCTCCAACTGGCGCAATCAGAGCCGACTGGGACCGACCAATCGGGACCTTTGCTTTCGGTGAGGACACGAAACGAACGGAGAAAGTAAGGCAAAGGCACCCAAGGCAACCGCAATACCGAGGGGACGTACCACTGTACACTGCAGGACCAGTACCTGTGACCTCCACGGCATGGCGAGAACAAAAAGCAGTGTTGTAGGCGTACCGACATTTTCCCCTATAGTGTTGTGGACGCCATCAACTCCCATACAAGACAAATACGATAAGGCTCACCCACGTGCCTCTGAGGCATCAATAGTGTTGTGGGCACCGGCATTTACCATACCAAAGTAACATGGTAAAACCCCTTGTATGCCTCTGGGTATCAACAGTGTGGCAGGCACCGACATCTGCCATACCTGAAGAAGATGACACAACCTCCCACGAGCATCTGACATTAAACAGTATTGTGGGCACCTACCATCGTCTTGTACCCGCCGACGTGGGTAGCAAGACTTAGCAGCATACGTACTCTCTCCCTCTCACTTATAAGGCTATCCCCTTCATCTATAAAAGGGGATGAGCTCTCTCCCAACAAAGGGATCGATCAGTTCACTAGTACACGGCAACAGAACCACCAGGTTCAAACCTCGAGCACACGCTCAAACACTTAGCACATAGCAGAGCTCCCGTCACTCTTGGCCCCTCAGACTGGAGTCCGACCGGACCTCTTGTACCCCCCATCTTTCTCCTTCTTGTTTGTAACCCCACTTCAAACTTCGAGCACCTGAGCTCAGGAATAAAGTTATCGACCGACTCAAACTGGACGTAGGGCACGTTACCTGAACCAGTATAAACCCTGTGTCATTGAGTGCTAGGCCACATCCGATCACAACGTACGGCAAAACTATAGGTATTTATGTGTTGGTCACTTTTTGCACCGACAGTTGATGCCGTCCGTGGGGAGACGTTGTACGTTAAACACTTTTTTGTCATCGGATGGCCCACTTTTCTGCCACCTTCGCCATGGCGGGCTCAAGCGATGCGACTCGCTTCGGCTCACTGGAGTTTCCCGCACACCCACCTGTTGGGATACGGATTCCACCTATTTTCGAGCCGTCCCAGGCCTTCCTCTTCGTAAGCCTGGACTTCATCGCCGACCGGCTCGGCGTACTACACCTCCGCGAGGAGGCACTTGTTCCGGCGCCCGTCAAAGGGGCGCCCTCCATCGACTCCGGGACGCACGACGACTTCAACGACGAGGCACCTGCGCTTCATTCCAAGCAAACTCTCTGCTCAAACCTCGATGTGAGTAATGTGTATACTGTTATTTACTCCCTATTTACTATCTCCCGCCGATTATCTGGAGGGACCATATTGTCCGCACCACAAACACCGCGCGTTCGGTTTCCCTACGGCCTCGCGTCTCCCGTGGATGCATGCGCTCGGGGGCTCCGAAGGACGCTGGCACCACCCCCTCTTACATCCAAATTCGTGGGAATGGCGAGCTATGCTCGCACCACTTTCCACAAACTCCTAGATGACGAGGTCGAGAGCGACGGCTCCAGCATCGGCGACGTGGCGCCTAGCCACCGTCCGTCCTAGGAGTGCGCTATGGCGGATGCTGTGTAGACTCACACCCCTCTGGTCCCACATGTGGGGGCCCTCGTGCTTGCCCAAGAGCATGCCAAGGAGCTACGACGATGACGACAGAACCAACCGCCGCCTGCGTCGGCGCGCTCGGCGCAGCACGTTGCGCCCCATGCGCATGACTCGGTGGGCGGCGCCCAAGGTCGCGCCCACCAGGTCTAGCGCGACATCATGAACGAGGGGAACGACCTCCCATAGTTCGCTCGGGCTAGACAGAACATCGCCGCTGCGGACATGCTTCTGCGCGGGGTTCTCGAACCCGTCAACCCCCAGGAGCGGGCGGTCTACCAAAACCTCTAGGCGCTGGTAGAAGCCACCGCCGTTCAATAGGCGGAAAGCTCCACATCACGACTCTGACACACACCCTCTCTCCCCACTGAGGGAGTGGGGACGCACCAGACGGATCGCTCCATCCGCTCACCACTTTGAGTATTTGGCTTGAGAGGCAACGGCTGCGCCATGGTCCGACCTGGCGCCTGCTCCACACCGACCGCCGGTATGTGAACAACCCGGTCCGCACCAAGACGCTCGCAGCGTCATCAGCAACCGTCATCAGGCCCGGTATGATGATGACGTCCATCGAGCGGCGATGAGGGCAGGAAACATGAGTCCTGGCTGAACCATCGAGGGGAGCGGTGAAACGCGCCCCAGGCATGGTCGCCGGCCAGACGACCAGAGTCCTAGCCCTGAGGGCCCAGGACCACGGGCCTATGGCCGGTGTATCCGGAGAGCATCGTTCCCACAGCACTTTCGACCGCCCACCAACATCGCCCACCAAGTACACCGGGGAGACGAACCCCAGTATTTGGCTCGAAGATTTTCAGCTCGCCTGCCGAGCCGGAGGGGTGGATGATGACCTTTTCATCATTCAATATCTCCCCATCTGCGTGGGGGAACATGCTCGGGCGTGGCTCGAATTCCTCCCGCACAACAGCATCCATGACTAGGCGGACCTCGAGAGGGTCTTCGTCGGAAATTTCCAGGGGATGTATGTCCGCCCTAGTAACTCCTGGGACCTCAAAAGCTGCCAGCAGGAGCCCAGCGAGTCCCTGTGGGATTACATCCGTAGGTTCTCCCAATGATGCAACTCCCTCCTTAATGTCGTCGACATGGACGTCATCAGCGCATTCCTCTCCGAGACGACCTGTGAGTCCCTGATCCACAAGCTTGGCTGCCTGAAGCCCCGTACCACCCGTGACCTACTCAACATCGCCACTAACCACGCCTCCGGTGAGGAGGCAATCGGAGCAGTCTTCAACGGAGGTAGGGACAAAGGCAAGGCCAAGTGCATGGACCAAGACGAGGGCCCCTCCACACAAAAGGGCAAGAAGAACAAAAAGGATCGGCGTTGACCGGACAACACCGTGTTGGTCGCCGTGACTGATCGCATGGGCAAGCAGCCCCAGCAGGGCCTGCCTAACCACTTCAACAAGCTCATGGATAGCCCATGCACCAACCACGCCTACCCCATCAAACACCTCTACAAGGACTGTGAGCTCCTCAAACGTTTCCTGCGACAGGCCGGTGGGCCAAAAGAAAGAGATGGCAAAGAGGCGATAGCGAAGAAAGGAGGCGCGACAAGCAAGGGCGGAGATGGCTTCATCGACCCTGAGGAATGCATCATGATCTTTGGCGGATTTGATGCCATCTGGTCCAAGTGCCAGCACAAGGTGCGCTATAGGGAGGCACGCGCTGCCGAGACGGCCGTCCCCTCCTTCCTTAGCTGGTCGGAATCTCTGATCACCTTCGATCAGAGAGACCATCCCTCCCATGTCGCAAGACTAGGACGCTACCCGCTCGTCGTCGACCCCATCGTCCGCAAGAAGCGCCTCACCAAGGTGCTGATGGATGGAGGCAGCGGCCTCAACATCCTCTATGTCGACACCCTCGACGCCATGCGCATCCCCCGATCAGAACTCTGCCTAGCGGGCTCTCCCTTCCACGAGGTAATCCCAAGAGCGCAGGCATACCCACTCGGGCAGATTGACCTACTCATCACGTTTGGCAACCGAGCCAATTTCCGCTCGGAGGTCCTCACCTTTGAAGTGGTGGACTTCTCAGGGTCCTACCACACCATCTTGGGGCGGCCATGCTACGCCAAATTCATGGCAATCCCCAACTACACCTACCTCAAGCTGAAGATGCCGTGACCGAACGGCGTCATCACCGTGAGCAGCGTCTTCTCGCATGCCTTCATGTGTGACCGCGAGCATGTCGAGCTCGCCATCGCGGTCATCAACTCGTCTGAGCTCCCACAGCTCGGGGAGTCGTCGACCCCAGCAGTCTCGGATTACAACAGAACAACCTCCTTGATGGCCTTCCGCCCACTCGAGGAAACCAAGGCGGTGGGGATTGACCCCACTAACCCAACCAAGATGGTGCAGATCGAGACCCAGCTCCTGGGCAAATAGGAATGCGAGCTCATCGACTTCCTACCCACCAATCGTGATGTCTTCGCATGGAAGCGATATGACATGCCGGGCATACCGCGGGACATCGCCGAGCACGCACTACGCCTCATCCTGGGCTCGAAGCTCGCTAAGCAATGCATGCGCCTCTTCGACGACGAGAGGTGCAGGGCCATAGGTGAAGAGATCACCAAGCTCCTGGCAGCCGGATTCATCAGAGAGGTATTCCACTCCAACTAGCTTGCCAATCCCGTTCTTGTTAAAAATAAGACCGGGACATGGAGAATGTGTGTTGATTATACTGGCCTCAACAAAGTGTGTCCAAAGTATCACTTTCCTTTACCGCGCATAGACCAGATAGTCGACTCCACCTCGGGTTGCGAGATCCTCTCCTTTCTGGATGCCTACTCGGGCTACCACCAAATCGCAATGAAAGAGTCCGATCAGCTTGCAACCTCGTTCATCACCTCATATGGTTCGTACTGCTACGTAACCATGCCTTTCGGCCTGAAGAACGCTGGCACCATCTACCAAAGGTGCATACAGCAATGCTTCACCGACCAAATCGACCTGCTCGATCAACCTGATCAAGCCGAGCGGCCGAAACCGACAATCGTCGTCTATGTTGATGACATAGTGGTCAAAACGGCTCAAGCTTGCGACCTGATCGCAAACTTGGCCGTAATGTTCGTGAACCTCCGAAGGTTCAACATCAGATTGAATCCCGAGAAATGTGTTTTGGGGTTCCAAAGGAGAAGCTGCTATGATACATTGTGTTCGAGCACGGCATCGAGGCAAACCCTGAAAAGATCACGGCCATTTCCAACATGGGCCCTATACATAACGTCAAGGGCGTGCAAAGGCTCACCGGCTGTCTGGCTGCCCTGAGTCGATTCATATCTCGGCTCGGTAAACGGGGGATGCCGCTCTACAAGCTCCTCAAAAAGACGGACGCCTTCGTCTAGACTGAGGAAGCTCAGCAGGCTCTGGAGAGCCTCAAAGCGTCCCTGACGTCGACCCCAATCCTCGTCGCTCCTGAGCGGGGAGAACCCCTCCTCCTCTACGTCGCGGTAAGCAACCATGTTGTGAGCGCCACCCTGGTCGTCGAAAGGTAGGAGCCAGGACACCACCTTAAGGTCCAGCGGCCCATATACTTCGTCGGGGAGGTACTCACCGACCCCAAGGTCCGGTACCCCTAGGTGTAGAAACTCCTATACGCCATGCTAATGGCAACCCAGAAGCTCCTGCGCTACTTCACCGACCACGAAGTTGCGATCGTCACTTCATACCCGCTCGGGGACATCATCCGCAACCGCGACGCCACGGGACGGATCTCCAAGTGGGCACTCAAACTCATGGGCCACGACATCAGGTATATCCCTCGTACCGCTATTAAATCTCAGGCTCTCGTGGATTTTGTCGCCGAATGGATGGAAGTGCAGCTACCGACCCCGGACATCACCCACGAGTTATGGACAATGTACTTCGATGGGTCCGTAATGGCACCCAGCTCGGGGGGCTAGAGTGGTTCTGATCTCCTCGGATGGGAGTAGGCTCTGCTACGCCATCCGCCTCCACTTTTCAGCCTCAAACAACGCCACGGAGTATGAGGTCCTCATCAACGAACTACGCATCGCGCATCAAACTTGGTGCTACGCGACTCTACGTTCATGGCGACTCAGAGCTGGTCATCGATCAGGTCATGAAGGAGTCCTCCTACAAAAGCCCCCTCATGGTAGCATACTGTCAAGAGGTGCGCAAGCTCGAGGACAAATTCTAGGGAATCAAGTTGCATCACATCCCCCAAAAGGACAACGATGCCGCTGATTTTCTTGCAAAATTGCCCACCAGGTGGGATCCATCTCCTAGCGGGGTCTTCATCAACGATGTCCACGAGCCATCCGCCCATATCCTGGAAGGTTCTGACACACCCCGACGCCAACCCGGCGCTCAGGGGCTCCGACCCCGATGCCAAGCCAATGCTCGGGGCCTCTGACCTCATTGCCTCCATGACGACGTCGCCTGCCGACGTCGCCATGTTGGCACTCAGTCAAACCAACTGGCGAGCACCGCTACTCGCCTACCTCCTCAAGGAAGTTCTCCCACTCGAAAGGACTGAAGCTCGATGGATCGCTCAATGCGCCAAGACCTTCGTCACGCTCGGTGATGAACTCTACAAATGAAGTCCATTGGGGGTACTCATGAAGTGCATCCCTACCGACCAGGGGAAGTAGCTCCTTCTCGAGGTCCACGCCGGGATCTGCGGACATCACGTGGCCCCAAGGTCGCTGGTCGAAAAAGCCTTTTGCCAAGGCTTTTACTGGCCCACCGTACTACAAGATGCAGAGAAGGTCGTCCATAGGTGTGAGGGATGCCAATTCTACGCTCGGCAAACCCATTTGCCGACGTAGGAGCTTCAAACCATCCCATCAGCTGGCCGTTCATGGTCTAGGGCCTCAACATGGTAGGACCCCTCAAAAAGGGCCTGGACGGCTTCACTCACCTGTTCGTAGCGGTCGACAAGTTTACCAAGTGGATGGAGGCTAAGCCCATCACCAACATCTGCTCGGAAGAGGCGGTCAAATTCTTCCTCGACATCATCTACCGATTCGGCGTTTCTAACTACATCATCACTGACCATGGGACTAACTTCACTGGGAAGTTCCTGAACTTTAGTGATGGATATGGCATCAGGATCAACTGGGCCTCGGTCCGACACCCACGTACTAACGATCAAGTCAAGCGTGCCAACGGCATGGTCCTCTAAGGACTTAAGCCACGCATCTTCGACCGACTCAACAAGTACGTCGGGTGATGGGTTGTAGAGGTCCCAGTGATCCTCTGGAGCATGAGAACAACCCCGAACCGATCCACAGGGTTCACACCCTTCTTCCTAGCCTACGGAGCTGAAGCAGTGCTGCCCTCCGACCTCGACCACGACGCCCCAAGAGTAAAAGCTTTCGACCACAACCGAGCCACGGAGGCTCAGCAAGATGCAGTCGACCTGCTCGAGGAGGCCCGCGAGACGACCGTCATCCGCTCCGCTCACTACCAGCAAACTCTCCGTAGGTACCACGAAAGGAAGATCAGGGGAAGGATCCTCAAAGTCGGCAATCTCGTACTCAGGAGGACCCAATCAACGAAGGAGAAGCACAAACTCTCTCCACCATGGGAAGGTGCCTATACAGTGACCGAGGTGATCCGACCGGGCGCCTACCGACTGAAGAACAACAATGGCAACGTTCTCACCAACACTTGGAACATTGAACAGCTATGTCATTTTTCCCCTAAATTCAGTCTTACCACTTTTTAGTCAACACTTGCTCCTGTAAAGCACCCTAGCCCAAACACTTTCAGCCGGGTCGCTCAGGGGCTCCATGAGGGTACAATACTAAATACTACCTCTCTTTTTTACTATCACATGGTAAAAACTTTTTGCCCGAACAAAAGGGCATTCCATTCATTTGATTACCCTACGTCACTTTGTTCTTACTCCCAACCGAACGTACCCTGCCACGATCTACGGTTATGAGCAGCCGAGCCCCGCAGGCCATGCCCAGGTTCTTAAAAGTTGCAGCCTATGGAACGAACGAGCAGGTGCAAAAAAGAAAGGATAAAAACAAAGCTATGCAAGGTTAAAAAAACAAGTAACGGATAATGATTCCATCACAAAAATAGAACTGATGTATTCATTGATACAAAAAACTGTTCACACAGAGGCTCCCCCGCAAACTTAACGATTACATTTGCTGACTATTTCTAGTCCAAATACTACTGTGCCCGCTCGGCGGCATCAGCTGATGCCAAAGGAGAGGTCACGGCACATACCACCGGACATAACCACCGCCGCAAGGGCCCCGCCCGGTTCCGCTCCCTCGACTTCGGCGAGCGCAACGGGTACCTCAAGGACCCCGCTCGATTTTGCTCCCTCTACTTCGGCGAGCGCAACGGGTACCTCAAAGGCGTCGCACCCATAGATGCTCAGCAGAAGAGCATGGAGCTCCTGACCTTCTCATGCAGTCGAGGCAGCTCCTGGGCAGGGACGCTGCCTGCCAAGGTATGGCCACCGTGGCTGGAAGATATCTCATCAAACATTATGAACTGGCCAACCTAAGTAGCTACAGGCATGAAACCCTCCACTAGCACGGTCCTGGGCAACTCCCCTCCGACAAGGCTTGCCCGGTGAAGATCCACCGGAAAGAGTCCACGCACAGCTCCATCCCAAAAAAGGCCTCATAGATGAATCCAGCGCGCCACCTCCTACGGCGGAAGCCGCCAATTCTTAGGCAAAGACGGCCAGCACCGCCTCAAGCAGCCTCCAGCTTGACATTGCGCTCTAGATTCACGAAGGGATCTGTGAGTTCTCCCCCTCGCTTACCCTCTCTCTCACTTAGGAACCACCGCGGCATATATGCACTCTTGGTGAGAAGGAAGGAGGAGAGGCAATAGTTGGAGAATAGGCAAAGGACTACAATGAGAAGCCCTCTCCATTCCCCTATTTAAGGAGGAAATGCAGCAGCTGAAGAAGGGCAAAGGATCAGAGCAAAAAACTCTCTCCCTTCCCCCATTCAATGCGGATGGGAAACGATGGGACGCGCCCTGACCGATAGGACGCACACTGACCAACGGAATGGTGCCAGATCAGACAGGACGTGGCCTGGATATGGCCTGCCACTACCACACGCCGGGCACGAGAAACAAGGCACCATCGTGCGCAGGCGGCCCTCCGCCTTCCTAGGCGAGACTTGGAAAGACCCAAACAACGGGACCTCCGCCAGGAGAGACCAACGGGCTTCCTGAGTCTAATTGAACGGCTCAGAAAAACACTGAGAGACTGGTAAGGAGCAAAGGGACGCCCCGTGTGGGCCATGCCGACTCTGTCACGAACGACGAGCATGGATCTCGGTCGGACATTTCCAATTGGAGCTCTTCAAACCCCGTCACTCGAGTTATCAAGGTAACATTACCAACCCCCACTATTTCTTTATATAATCATTCATACATCCATACACACATTCATTCCATACACCCGGACCCCCCGGACAACTCTACCCGAATCACCCGGGGACTCGGGTGCTAAAGCATAGCGTATGCAGTCAAATGCGTCACAACGCTCTATGTTGCATCCCGAAGCGGCAGTTGTCTCATTCAACATGAGCAACGATCGATCGGGGTTCAAAGGCTGACCCACGAAGGGCTCGAGGCCGCCTCGCGTCAAATAGAGCTAGGGGAGAAAACGTAGATAAGCCCCAAGCGGCCCTCGCTCGGTCTGCCCCGAAGCAGACAGGGTCATCTCAACCTTCTCATTCGATCCTAAACCTCGCCAAACCCACATAATCTCCATCGAGGGGAGGCCAGCGGGCCACCCGGGTCAGTCTTCGGAACGACCCAGGCATCTGCCGGATTGCAGGTTAAGGAGCAGTGGAGTGCCACATGAGGGCTATGCTGACCCCATCACAAACGACAGACCCGGATTCCACTCGATCATACCCGTTAGCGAGCTCACCGAGCGCATCACTCGAGCCCAAGCCATCGAGCAAGCGACGTTAGCTCAGCCCCTCCGGTTGTGAGAAACCGAGGATGGGGTAACGCACAAAACTCAAACCTACCCCTACCAAACCCAAACAGGGCTCAGGGGCTCAAGACACCTAAAACTGCCTTGGCTGCGCCGGCTACACCGACGCCAGGATCCGTGAGCTCCGTCTCGCCTGATCCCTAAACTAACTGCCTTGGGTGCGCGGGCTGCACCGACACCAGGATCCGTGAGCTCCATCTCGCCCGATCCCTAAACTATCTGCCTCGGCTGCGCGGGCTGCATCGACCCCAGGATCCATGAGCTCCATGTCGCTCGATCCCTAAACTAACTGCCTTGACTGCGCGGGCTACACCGACGCTACAATCCACGAGCTCTGTCTCACCCGATCCCTAAACTAACTGCCTCGGTTGTATGGGCTACACCAACGCTAGGATTCGCGAGCTCTGTCTCACCCGATCCCTAAACTAACTGCCTCGGCTGCATGGGCTGCACCGATGCCAGGATCCACGAGCTCCATCTTGCCAGATCCCTAAACTAACTGCCTTGACTGCGTAGGCTGCACCGACGCCAGGATCCACGACCTCCGTCTCACCCGATCCCTAAACTAACTACCTCGGCTACGCGGCCTGCACCGACGCCAGGATCCGTGAGCTCTATCTCACCTAATCCCTAAAACTAACTGCCTCGGCTGCGCAGGCTGCACTGACGCCAGGATCTGCGAGCTCTGTCTCGCTCGATCGCTAAAACTAAACTACTTCGGCTGCGTGGGCTGCACCGACGCCAGGATCCATGAGCTCCATCTTGTCCGATCCCTAAACTAACTGCCTCGGCTGCGCGGGCTGCACCGATGCCAGGATTCGTGAGCTCCGTCTCGCTCGATCCCTAAAAACCTCCTCGGCTGCACACGACACCTTGCTTGGTGACCCTGTCTCGACTAAAATGCATGCACACACGTCCGCTGACAAAAAAAACCCCAAGCGATCCACCCGAATCGCCCGGGGGCTCAGGGGCTACACTCGCGGGTGCGCTCGTGCGCACCCGCTGACAAAACAAAACGTCCCCCGCTGGCAACACAAAAAAAACCCAGACGATTCTACCTGAATCGCTCGGGGGCTACACCCGCGGGTGCGCTCGCGCGCACTCGCCGTCAAGACAAAAATCCCCCAGACGATTCTACCCGAATCACCCTGGGGCTCGGGGGCTCCTGTCGGGTTCATAAACCTAGGGTCCCTCATGGACCGGCTTCCCAGTAAAAGGTCGGCCCAGCAGACAACGTTGCGAACGATGCACAACTCTTGGGCCGACACAAAACACCTAAACGACAGGCTAGAAGGACAATCCAATCTCCGACCGAAAGACCTGGCCGAGGAGGAACGGCGCCCGCTTCCGACTCCGGCTCGCCTCTCCGACCGGAAGGCCTCACAAAGGACGAACAACGCTCGCTTCCGTCACCGGCCCACCTCCGGACAGCCTCTCCGACCGGAAGGCCTGACCAAACACCACTTCCAACTCCGACCCGCTTCTCCGACTGGAAATGCGCCGAACCCCTGCTTACAACTCCTCTCCGACTGATGCAATCAGAGCCGACTGGGACCGACCGACTGGGGACGTCCGCCCGGTGTGGACCAGGAAACGGACGGAGAAAGTAAGGCAGGGCGCTCAAGTCAATCGCAATACCGAGGACCGTACCATGTACACCTGCAGGACAGTACCCTGCGACCTCCCTAGCATAACAAAACTCAAGCAGTGTTGTAGGCGCCGATATTTTTCCCTATAGTGTTGTGGGCGCCATCAACTCCCATACCAGACAAATACGGTAAGACTCCCCCCACATGTCTCTGAGGCATCAACAGTGTTGTGGGCGCCGGTATTTACCGTACCATGCTAACATGGTAAAACCCCTTGCATGCCTCTGGGCATTAATAGTGTGGTAGGCACCGATATCTGTCATGCCTGAAGAAGACGACGCAACCTCCCACGAGCATCTGACATTAAACAGTATTATGGACGTCTACCATCGTCTTGTACCCGTCGGCGTGGGCAGCAATACTTAGCAGCATACGTACTCGCTCCCTCTCACTTGTAAGGTCATCCCCTTCATATATAAAAGAGGATGAGCTCTCTCCCAACAAAGGGATCGATCATATCACTAGTACACGATAACAGAACCACCAGGTTCAAACCTCGAGCACACGCTCAAACACTTAGCACATAGCGGAGCTCCCGTCACTCTCGGCCTCTCAGACCGGAGTCCGACCGGACCTCTTGTACCTCCTATCTTTCTCCTTTTCGTTTGTAACCCCACTGCAAACTTCGAGCACCTGGGCTCAAGAATAAAGTCACCGACCGACTCAAACTGGATATATGGCACGTTGCCTGAACCAGTATATACCCTGTGTCATTGAGTGTTAGGCCACATCTGATCACAACGTATGACAAAACTATAAATATTTACGTGTTAGTCACTTTCTGCACCGGCAACATGCTTGAATGTGTATGCTCTGTGTGGCCGGCCTGTTCGTTTGGTCGTATTTGGCTTATAAGTCATGGCTTATCTGCCAACGAATAATATTTTTCTCTCATACCAAACCAGTCAATGATACTTTCAGCCATAGTTTATAAACCAAACCAGACTAAACCAACAGAGCGGATGCAGCAGGGATCGGAATCACTTGCTGGCTGCTGCAAGCCTGACCATGCACGCACGCATGCATGCAAGTGGTGTGTGATGTGTAGTTTCTTTAACGGTCTTCGAACACGACGCGCTTAAAAATTTTGCAGCTGGCTGTCGTCACGTGGCCAACCTTAATGAGTTTGTCTTGTCTCGATTACTTTATGGTAACATTACGCATCAAATTAACCACTCTCGCTCTCTGCCCCAGCAGCAGTCAGTCAGTGATTAACTTACTCTTCCGCATTAATGACCGCTTCACGTATAATTAGAGATGTTTACTCCTATCTGCGTGATAGATAAACTTCCAGCTCGATCGAGACACGTTGCTTTGATCCGTCCTGCAGCAAGAAAGAGAGACAGCACCTTCTCTATTAATATATGCCCGGCGATTTTTTTCGCTGGTGGTTTTCAAAAAAAGAAAAGAAAAGAAAAGGGAAAGAGAGACAGCACGCACATTTCAGTACCGACGGCGACGGCTACAGTGAGTCAAGTGCGTGTGATGAGAATTGATCGATCTGTGAGAGTGAGACCACATCACCACACCGTGTGGTCAAGAGTATTCAGAAATCAAAATCTTTCCTGGACAGAGGAATGAATATGTCGGTGTTTTCGGATCTCCGGCGAGTAAATTTGTATTTACGCCTGACACGGATGTTGTGCTCGGAGGACATAAGAGTTTATACTGTTTCAGACGGAACGTCTCTATGTCCATTTCATTGCTGCTCATGTTACCGGCACTTGATTTGCGGTAGGGGTTACAAACAGGCGAGAGAGGGAGAGGATCCCAAGTCTTTGGTGGAAGAAGTGAACGGGTGCTGAGAGCTCGCTCGTCGCTCAGCCGTGTGCTCGTGTCGCGCCCTTATGTTTTTTTATCTCCCAGTGTGGGACGCCCTGCTTCCCCTTTTGTAGGCGAAGGGAAAGCGCGGGTTACAGAGAAGAAAAATGAGAAGAACGAGAGAGAAGAAGGCTTTTAGGATTGTCGGGTCCTTTTTTTCCTTCATGCGGGTCCCGCTGATCCTGTAGATGTCAACAGGGACGGCTCCATGTCGCAGCTCTGTTCGTCACTAGCGCCACACGCAGGCGTCATCTGCCGGTCATGGCGTTTCACTCCTTCCCGGCGGATGTCGTGGTGAACTGACGCACCTGTCAGCGTCCGTACGAGGATTAGGCAGAACAGCACCGGCACGTCCGATACTATTCTTGATGTGAATCCCCAGGTATGGCCCGTCATGGCCACGGGTTATATCGAGGCATGTCAGCCTCTTCCCTGGCATCAGAGTTTTGACCCAGGCCCATACGCTTGGACCTGGAGTGGTTGGTGGCGGTATGGGTCCACATCAGGCGAGACGGAGCCTGCACCCAAGGGGTCGGGAGAGACGGCGCCCTCGGCCTCGAGGTCAGGCGAGACGGAGCCCGCGTCCTCGATGTCGGGCGAGATAGAGCCCGAGGTCGAGCGAGACGGAGCCCGCGGCCTTAGGGTCGGGCGAGACCTTTTAATACGTCTCGAGCTATCCGGAGAAATCAGCGTGGGCGCTAACTTCCTTGCTTTGGGTATCCCTAATATCGACACCCGACATAATATAATACCGGCAAGAAGATATTCTGAAAGTTTATAATACTACTACTATACATCTACTATTTCCGTCCCAAAAATCAAAGATACAATTCGACCAAATCCAGACTGTCTTAATTTTAACTACGTTTATAGATACTATAAAAAATTGTCTAATTACGAATCTAAGGATACTTATTTAATATGATAAATTAAATATTAATATTTTTATATAGATTTGATGAAACTTGAATCGTTAGCTTAATACTTAGCTTATTCCAGAATTTTTATTTTGGACGGAGGCCATAGCTAGCTAGCTAGGCTGTTAGCTGCAAAAAAAAGTTTAGCGCGTGTTTAGTTGGGTGAATTTGGAAATTTTTGTTACGGTAGCACTTTCGTTTTTATTTGATAATTAGTGTTCAATCATGGACTAATTAGGCTCAAAACGTTCGTCTCATAATTTCCAACCAAACTGTGCAATTAGTTTTTTTTTGTCTATATTTAATGCTCCATACACGTATCGTAGGATTCGATGTGATTGTTATACTTTTTGAAAATTTAGGTTTGAAACTAAACACGCGCTTAGAAGCATCGCCACGCACGCACACCAAAAGATACGCACGTACGCGCGTTGCGCGTGAAGTTAAATGACGCGAGAATCTTGCTGCCCTTGAGCCCTTGACTAAGTCACCAGGACTCTAATTCTACACGTACCGGCGGCCTGTGCGCGGGCGGGTTTCCTGCAGAACATACGTATACTAGCTAGAGCATATATCCTGCATACTGCTGGAGTCAAACTGCTGCTTCAAATCAAATAGTAAATTTCCCTAAACCGGCTAGACATACGTATATGCACACATGCACTTTTTCGGCTCTTCATCACCTCACTGGTGCCGAGATTACAGTGAAGGATTTTTTTGCATTGTATTTTCTCATGATCGACGCATGCAGCATAATGCATAAAAACAATAGAAGCGTAAGCTAATTGGATTCCTTGTGGTTATATCATCGTATCACTATCAGGTTTAGAATGAGCAGTGATATCGTCCTATTACTCTCAGGTCCGGACCCGGCAATGATAGCAAGCCCATCACTACCGATCGCCCTCTGCCGGATTCAATTATGACACTGATGGCGCCGGATTTGGACCGAACAGTGTGATGTATGAATCTATAATAGTGAATATCAAATGTAAAATATAAGATAGTTACCTCTATTCAAATATAATAAATATATAAAAATAGGGAAATAAACCTGGTTAAAGCCACTGAGGTTTAGACTCGACAATGATATCTTCTAACCATGGGTTTGGACACGACAGTGATATGTAGACTTGTAATAGTGGGAGTTCGATTACTAGACCAATTAAAACACATGGTATGATTGCTAAATGAAGCTCCAACTATAAGTCGTCTCTGTATGGGTATGTTTGTTAGTTCTCTAAGAGCATCTCCACCAAATTGAGGAAAACTAATCTCTTTTCCTATAACCAACAATAAAGAGGATTGAAGCAAAAAAAAACCCTACTCCAACAGACCCCCTTTCCAATCCTGTTTTCCTAATTTTTTTCTCAAACCCTCAAATGAAGGGGATCTGCCACCATTTTCCTCAATCCCCTTTTTTTTCTCCTGCACTCATTGACATCATGGGGCCACACAGGTGGAGTTAATGCTACGGATGTGAGCGCGTGAGCCAGCCGTGCCGGGCAGACCAGCACACGGGTCACTGGTCGTGCCACCGCCTACTGCTCAGTGCTGATGCCATTCCTCCTTGCTGATCAACGGAGGGAGAGGAGAGCCACCGTAGATAAGAGGGAAGAGAGAACTAGATGACCACTTACATGTGGGTTCCACATGTAAGAAAGTTTAAGGGAATTGATTTTTTTCTTAATATGCTGAAAAAAAATCTTCCTCTAAAGTTAGAATTCCTGTATTCTTAATTCCTGTAGCAACTTTTAAAGGAAAGTGGAAATAAAATCTGGTGGAGACGCTAAGAAAGAAATGAGGTGCGCGGTACCATCCCCCGCCCCAGTCCCTCTTTAGCATTAGGTCACAGAGTCCTTCACCCTAGGCATTTTTTCACCGAAAACCGAACACCGAACCGAAACCAAACCGAAAAGTCGGTAGTTCGGTTTTTCGGTTCGGTTTCGGTTTCCAGTTCTGTGAAGTTCGGTGTTCGGCTTCGGTTTCTATGCCATACCGAATCGAAGTACCGAGTGAGCGACTGTGCGCTGAGCGGAGTGAGCGACTGAGCGTTGAGCGCCAGCCCACCAAGAGCCAGCCCACCAGGCGCCAGCCCACCACCCACGGCCGCACCCGCACCACGGCACCACTTCACTTCCCCAGTTCCCCACATCGAATCGACTCAATCGAGTCGCACCGCATTCCGCACGCAGAGCCTCGCACTCTCGCTCCTAACCCTAACCCTTCGGAGGCGCGGCAGGCGGCTGGCGGCGCACCCAGCAGGCCAGGGCACCAGGCGGCCAGCGGCGGCGGCGCCACCGTCGACCGTCGTCAAGCTCCTCAACCACGGCCGCAAGAACAGAGCAGTCCTCCAATGTAAGTCTTTAGTTCTTCTTGTTCTTGCTTAATGCCTAATAGATCCAGATGCCTGTTGGTTGCTTTGTGACAATGCGAGTTGATTAGTTAGTTAGTTTGTACCCTGACTAAGTACCTAGATGGCTGGTTTTTTGTTTTGATGTCTTGTAGATGGGGGACACTGAAGAAACAGTGGCGCATCTGAATGTTCAAGTGAATGAGAATGAAGTTGTAAATGGGGAGAATGGCAAGCAGGATGAGCAGCAGCAGTCCAAGGATGGAGAGGAAGTGGGAGATGAGGAAAGCAAGAAAAGGAAGCACATGGTTCCAAGATAAGATGTTTGGGAACACTTTAGCAAGATCAAACTTGATAATGGTGAGGAGAGAGCCAAGTGCAAGTACTGCGGCAAGCAACTCCGCTGTGACACAAAGTTAAATGGTACATCCTCCGTGAAGGCTCATTTGAAAATCTGCAAGAAGAATCCTCACAAACTTGTAGTAGATAATCAAGGTACTTTACAACTACATCCTAGCCCTAGCAATAGTAGTGTTGGTACTCTATCTACTTGGAAATTTGATCCTGAGGAGTTAAGGAGGAGTTTTGCTGAGATGATAATAGAAGATGAGCAACCTTTTGTGTTATCTGAACATTCTGGCCTTAGAAAGTTTATGTCAAAAGCATGCCCATGTTTTGTTTTGCCATCTAGAAGAACAATCACTAGAGCCCGTGTGAAAGTGTTTGATGATGAGAGAGAAAAACTTAGGAAATTTTTGAAAGACAACTGTGAAAGAGTTAGCCTGACAACAGACACATGGACGGCTAAGAACAGTCCATAATTTACATGTGTTCAAACACATTTTATTGACAATGAGTGGAATTTGCACAAAAAAATTATTGGTTTTTTCTTGGCTAAGGGCCAAAGGGGGGAGGACATTGAAAAATATTTAGAGAATTGCTTGGCTGACTGAGGAATTGAGAATGTTTTTACAATAGTAGTAGACAATGCTAGTGCAAACAACACTACAATTAAGTACATGCAGAGGGTCTGAATGAATCAAAAGGTGCATTCTTTGAAGGAGAGTACCTTCATATGAGGTGTTTTGCACATATTATCAACTGATAGTAGGTGATGGAAATTTGAAAGAATTTGATAGATCAATCGCTCGTGTTCGGGACTGCTGCTGTTAAGCATGTTAGGAGTGGACCATCTAGGTTGGTAAAGTTCAAGAAATATGCCGAGTTAGCAAAGGTTCAGACCAAAGCATTTTTTAACCTAGACGTCTGCACTAGGTGGAACTCAACTTACCTGATGCTACAAACTGCACAAGAGTATGAAAAGGCCTTTGAAAGGTATAGTGATGAAGACCCATACTATAGTCTAGAGTTAGAGAGTGAGAAAGCACCAGGAGTTCCAATCAAATCAGATTGGGAAAAGGCAAGGAAAATGGCTCAATTTCTTAAATACTTCTATGAGCTAACCCTCCGTGTCTCTGCCACAAGTCGCCCAACATCTCACATATACTTTCATGAGATTGCTGATGTTTTGGTTCTGCTGAGACAATGGTGTCACAATGAAGATACATTATGTAAGGAAATGGGCGGAAAATGTTAGTGAAGTATTACAAATATTGGGGAGAGAAGTATGGAGAAAGGCCGAGGGATAGAGAAGAGAGGAGAGAAAGACAGGGGGATCAATTGCTTAACATTGTTATTTTTTTACGTGTTGGTATTGATCCTCGGTTCAAACTTTCTAACTATGTCAAGATGGCAACTATGGTAATGTTTGGTGATGAAATAGGTCAGAAACTGTGGGCAACGGTCAACACTTATTTTCGTGCTTTGTTTGAGGAGTACAGAGAACTGTATGCTCCATCTCCAAGTGACAAGGTGCCTGTTGAAACTCAAGAAACGCCAGAATTTTGTTCTGGATTGATGAGCTCCATAATTACTGTGAGATGAGCAATAAGGGGAGTGCCAATACCACTGTGAAGTATAAACTAGACAAGTACCTTTCAGAAGATAATGAGGAGCTTAGTAAAAGTTTTGACATTATGAAATGGTGGAAGAATAATGCTACTAGATTTCTCATAATGTCTCGTATGGCCTGTGATCTTCTGGCAATTCCTATCTCAACAGTAGCCTCTGAGTCAGCCTTCAGTTCAGGTGGAAGAACACTTGATGATTTTAGGACATCACTCACACCAACAATGGTTGAGCAGCTCGTTTGTACAAATGATTGGCTTCGTGGAAACAACTATATCAGTGTTGAAGAGGACACAGAAGCATTGGCCAAGCTTGAGGAAGGTAATTTTTAATGCTAAGTCTAAGTTGTTATCATTTCTATTGTTTATCTTGATAGCTTATTGCAGTAACATGACTACACTGAGTACTAACTAAAACATAATCACTTATTGTAGAAATTGGTGCCCTGGCCATTTCTAAGGATAGCACTACTGCTACCGCATCTTGATAATGGTAAGTTGGTTAGCTGGACGCCTGGATTACAGGTGATGCACACAAACCCTTTTGAGGATCATAGAAAACCTTTTGACATGTGTATGATTGACATATTGATTTATTCATGAAAATAGTGCTTTTCCACTAGGTGCAAGCCTTGCACGGCTATAGTGCTATATGAGTATTTGTTTAATAATTTGTTCAAACTTTGCAATGGAAATATTAAATGAGAATGAAATATATATATGGCCAGCCTAACTTTTAGCATGGCAATGTAGGCTGCAAACCAAACATTTATAAATTGAACTTCTCCTTTCCTTTCAGCTGAGCTTTGTAAGCATGCAGTGTCCTGACCTCATTCACATTGGGTGGTGTTTTTTGTTTGGTATAGGACATTAATTGATTTTGCTGCTATTATTATTTTTAAGACGTTTATTTTTATATACAAGGACCAGTTCAGAATAAACTTGAACCTTAATGCATTGATTTCATATTTCAGTGGCTACTTGGTGTTACAACTTTCTTCTTCCATGGTGCTTCGCCAACAATCCGTCGCAGAATGCTCCCATGGCACATTCGCGCTGGGCTTATTGTCTACATACTGGCGCTGCTTGCTGGAGAGGCTGGACACATCCTGGTGGCGCCATGGAGCATTGTTCTCTTGCTGTTGTTGATGCCTGCTGGCTGGAAGTCTGGAACCTATTTTTTTTTCCTGTTGTTTATCAAAACTGATGGAGTACTGTGGTTTATTATCAAGAATGAACTGCAAATTTATAATATTTGATTTGAGCATTGAATTGTTAAGTTTGTAACAGTCTTGAGTCTTCAAATAATGTCTGTTGTTCTAAATCCTGTCAAGAATGAACTGTTGTGAGTTCTAAATCCTGTCTGTTGTTTTCTTGCATCGGTTTATTCGGTTTTAACCGAAAAAATCGAAATAAAAAACCGAACCGAAATTGGTCGTTTTTGAAATTTTAGCAAACCGATCGGAGTCATTTTCTAGAAACCGAAATTTTGGAAAACCGAACCGAACCGTCGGTTAAAATCGAACGCCGAGGCAGGCTGAAGAGTCCTGGCGAAGCTAATCTGGAGTTCTGGAGACTGACACCGTTCATACCATGCATGTATGTGTGTACTTCAATGTAGAAATCGCAAGACCGCATGCCAGGAGTCCAGGAGAGGTGTGGACCATGGACTGCATATAGGGCGCCAGCATTGAGCGCTGCTCGAACAAGCTGCATGCGCTTTTTATGAGTGGGCAGTGGGCATGCAAGCGCATCGCCTTCGATCGGCAGTTCGGTGGTGGTATTTTTTATGAGTGGGCATGCACTGGAGCCGAGACCCGAGAGGTGCAGCAGGTCTGACGTGGGGAAGACGAAGCCGGCAGAGCAGCTGATCCGCATTGAATAGCAGTGGCGGAGCTTGACGGGAAAACAAGAAGGGGCTACCAGCACTAATTTCTTACTTAATATGCATATTTATTGATTTTAGTCACCAGTTTAATAGCTACTTAATGGAGTTTTCGGTGAGCAAGGAGGGGCCATGCCCTCTTTGGCTTGCATATAGCTCCGCCGGTGTTGAATAGTACCGGGGTCCGGGGGAAAGAGATAACATCGAGCCTAATTGTTTTATTATCGATGCTAATTAAGCACATTATCATTTGCAAACATGGCGTCCGCGCGCATTATACTAGTTCTCTGTGAACCAGAGAAACAGCGCTGGTTGAAGTGTTTGAACACGGGAAGCAGCGGCTTTCAAGCCATTCATCAAGAAGCATCGTCCATGGTCTCGATCGATCACTAGCTCGATCAAATCCTTAAAGATTCATCACTGCCATTACTACTGAGCATATATAAGCAAAGCGTGATTATTACTGTGAGCCGCCGACGATTGGGGTTAAATTAGAGATCCTGCACGGTACCGACGTACAGGCACACGGACTGCTAGCAGGTAGTCAGGTACTGCGTAGCTAATGCGTGCGAACACATGTAACGCGTCGCCATACCATATGGCTTGCGCTCTTGGACTTCCTTGCTGTCGCGGCAGCGGGCCGCTCGCTCTGCCGTGGTGGCAGCGGCCGGCACGACAAGGGCAAGCGTCCACGACCTCCTGAGCCCGGACTGATCCGCCACCCTCCCAAATTTTTACACCGCGCGCGCGGCAACGTCACGAGCTAACGATCGATTAATTAGGTTTAATAAATTCATCTCGCGGATTACCGAGGGCTTCTATAATTTATTTTATTATTACTATCCAAACACTCTCGTGTGATACCTTGACGTGACATCTAATGTGACATCTCTAAACTTTACTCAATGGATTTAAACACCACCTATGTGTCCCTTCTGTTGGCTCGGATCCGTGCTGTATGTGTCCCGTTCCGCGCATCGAGAAGACTAGCAGTCCGGGAAATGAACATCCTGTTTGCTTGAACTGCTTATCAGCTATGGTATAGTATTTTTTTCTCATACCAAAACAGTATTATTCGACTTATCGACCGTACTATAGTACAGTATTTTTTTTCTAATACCAAAACAGCATTATTCGACTTAACGACCGTACTATAGTACAGTATTTTTTTTTTCTAATACCAAAACAGCATTATTCGACTTAACCATCGGCTGAACCGGGCGGAAGTCAGCGACCACGGATACTTTCACATCAGGAAATAGAGCACTACCACTCCCAGTTCCCTCTCTCCTCCCTCGCTGCCACTGTTTTGTCCGCTCCGAGCTGAGCCAGCCCTTACTGTGCCTGGCTGCCTGCCATGCCTGCCCCTCCCCCGGCCGTTCTCTCTCCCTCTCTTCTGTCCTTTTCTCTCGTGTCCTAGTAAAGAAAAGACAGTTTGATTGCACAGCTAGCCTAGCCCACCGCTCATATCATCCGCTTCCCTCGCCCTTTCTCTCACACACAAACAAACAAGCTTGGATCGAGCGAATTCAGCCGAGCTTCAGAAACCCTTGCAAGCTAGCTAGCAACTTCTCTCAACCCTCGTCTTTCTTCTTCTATATAACCCTAAATTAGTTTGCTTCCTTCGGTTCTTGCGAATTGCCAACAACGAAAGAGCTTACTCTCCTGTTACAAAGGCTTGGTGAGACCGAGATAGACTAGCAGCTAGAGCTAGCTAGCTAAGCTAGCCATGTGTGACTACTTCCTGCAAAGGATGGAGGGCGACCAGCACCACCAGGCCGGAGACCTCACGGACGTCGTCCGAGCCGGCGGCGCGATGCATAAGGCAGCTATCGCGGAGCTCTCCTCCACGGCCACGGGGTGGCAGCTCCCGGCCGAGCCAGCTGGAGCCGGCCTCTTCCCGCCACCCCAGCCGTCGTCGTCGGATGGCGGCGCCGGGCCGAGCGGCGACGGCTTCGTGGACGCCTTCGCCGGCCTCCCGGACCCGTTCGCCAGCGACTTTCACGCCTCCTCCTCCTCCGGCGGCGGCCCCGGCGCCCCTGCCGACTTCTTCGACTTCGAGGCGCCTGCTGCTGTCGGTGGCGGCGCCAGGAGAGGCGGAGGAGGCGTACTGGTGGATAGCGGAGGCGGAGTAGTGGTGGAGAGGGGGGCGCAGATGCCGGCGCTGTCGCCCAGTGAGATACGGCCGTACCCGCCGGTGACGATGATGGGCGGCGACACCGTGAAGATCGGCGTGCCGACGATGATGCCCGGGCTGGCGGTTGGGCCGGCCTGTGCGTTCGACGCCATCGCCGGGATGCAGATGCCGTCGCCGCACGGCGGCGGGATCAAGCGCAGGTTCGGCACCACGCGCGATCGCTGCCAGATCTAAGCAGTTCTTGATCATTGTCATTCATGAAGCAAGCCCTTCCTTGATTTCCTTTTCCATGGCGTGTCTGAATTTTGCATCGATTTTCAGCTCGAGATTTGTAGTTCAGGGAAAGCGGTGCTAATCGCTTTTCCTGCTCCCCACCTGCTCTTTTCGTCATTCTGCATCTTCCAAGAAAGCTAAAGACAGTAAAACATCGACAGCCAATTTTTGGTTCTAACGAATTAAAAATAGCAAGATCAAATTAATGTTCTAGAATCTAGATACACAAAAAATGGTAGCTAGCTGTTGGTGAAAATCTTCTGAGTAAAGAAATACAACTAGCATCTACTTGGTTGAAAAAAAAACAAATACACTAGCTATAGCTACTAGAATTTCAGTTAAGTTAATTATTATTTATTAGTATTGTGCCAGAGCAACTAGGCCTATTTTCTTGAGCTCAACCTGCTTCCTTGCAAACCCTAGTTTTATCATTTTTCACAAGAGATGCATTTTTTTAGATGATCATTCACGCATATAACAATGTGATTGTTCAAAAATTAAATTGATATTAATCATCTCTGATATGATCTCTGGCACTAGTTGCTTATTGGTGCTTTAATTAATTTGTGTTTGATATGCAGGAAGAACCAGGCAAGGAAGGTGGTCTGCATCCCAGCACCTGCAGCATCCGCAGGAGGAAGGACCACTGGGGAGGTTGTTCCTTCCGATCTCTGGGCTTGGAGGAAGTATGGACAGAAGCCTATCAAAGGATCACCCTACCCAAGGTATTGCGACTACTGACCTCTCTTCTAGTTCATGTATGGACAGAAGCCTATCAAAGGATCACCCTCCCCAGTGGTCCTTCCTCCTGCGGATTCCTATTTTTTCCTACTATATATGTGCATAAATAATTATGGTGTGGTCATGTAATCATAATAATAGGAACATTATATATATATATTGCTCAATCAAGAGGAGAAGACACGGATTCCTATTTTTTCCTAGTATTCTACTACTTGCTGGTTAGTTGTATAGAAGCTAGCACATGATAAGGTAGCAGCTAGCAGCTGTACTATATAAATTGCAATTGGCAAGAAAGTGCAACATTTAACTGAACTCTATCATGGAATTTCTAAATAACGATTGTGAAGTTCAAGAACTCAGAGCTGTATTTATTACCTTGTCCTCCTTTGAACCATATCATGGAATTTTCAATGTCCACAGCTATACACTTCAAAAAAAATATTGAGTCGTTGATTCAATAGGGATATTTCTTATATCATGTCGCCACACAAAAACATCACTAGATGTTAAAAACAGATAAATCGGTGCATAAGAAAAATGTGTGAAGTCGCATAAATAAGCCAAGAAAAGTTAAATGAATCGAGCTCCTAAATTTGCTTCGTGCACAATTGACAATTGTTTTGCATTTCGATTTGGTCCATACAAGGTGGCCTCCCAAGGCCGCCTACTTGTATTTTCCTTCTATGTTAATAGAAATGGCGCACAATCTCGTGCCCGTCGTTCAAAAAGAAGAACAATTAACAATTGTATCACATTTTGTGTGCAAACTTTTCCATGTGTAAAAGTATGTAACCACAGAACTTAAAACTATGTTGATTTTGCACAAAACCTTTCTTATTCAATGATAATACTTTTCATTGTCAGGCACATCTCACCAACAAATCAATTCAAATTTTCTATAAAAAGATTGTTAGTCTATTATATTTTTGGTTGATCTAGTGTTGGAGCATTATATATGGTTCTCACTTCATGACGATTCTTAAGTAGTTTTCTTACTTTGTGACTTTTACATGCATAGAAAGTCTCAGAGATGCAAATAAATATCATCGCGACATCCTGTCAAAATATATTTGTTATAGTCAGAAATATGGTCTACCCAAGCAAAATACGTCAATAACTCTGCAAAAACGTTTTGAGGTTGCTCTAGCTGTTTATATATCTTCTAAAAAATTTATGCTGCCGACATAAGTTAAAAAAATGTAATTTGACAAGAAAATCTTGGCAAACTATTTGTCCATATATATATGGTACAAAGCTCTAATTTCTTGTGACATAATAAGTTTAAAAAGCAGCAGTTATGCTGTGCTCTAACAATTACCTTCATGCAAATAAAAAAAATGCACTACTGGTTGAGTTCTGAAAAAATGTACACTGTCCAGAGGGTACTACAGATGCAGCAGCTCTAAAGGATGCCCGGCGCGGAAGCAGGTGGAGCGCAGCCGGACTGACCCAAGCCTGCTCGTCATCACCTACAACTCGGAGCACAACCATCCTTGGCCGACTCAGCGGAGCGCGCTCGCCGGCTCAACACGCTCTCACCACGCCAAGAACAGCAAGAACAACCCCTCGCACAGCCTGCAGAAGCCAAACCTTAAAGCCGAACCGGAGCATCAGGCGTCGGCGGCAGTCCCTACTAGCTGTGCCACCACCGCGACCGCAGCCACCAGCACCACCACCACAGCGACCATGAGCACCACCAGCAACAGCACTCCTCCGGCGACGATGGCTGTGAAAGAGGAGGCGATGGTGGGGTCGGAAATGGAGAAAGGGATAGACCATGACGCTTCTGTCTTGCTGGATCACGGTGATCTCATGCAGCAGATGTTCAGCCAGAGCTACTACAGGCCGATGATACCGGAGGCCGGCGGTGGCCACCACACCGATGACTTCTTCGCTGACCTCGCCGAGCTGGAGTCGGATCCCATGAGCCTCATCTTCCCTGGTGGTGATCCTAGAAAGGAGAAGGGAATAATGCCCAACAAGAGCTTGGCCGCCGATCCATTATTCAACATGCTAGATTGGGGTGCCACTAATGTTGTTGCTACTTCTGCAGGGAGTTCATTTGAGCAAGACGAGAGAGTGGTTGGTGACATTGTTTAGCTTGCATCTATCGGCAAACGCAAGCATGCATATATGATATATGCCCGCAACACATTCGATCTCTAGGACAATAACCATTGCATTATTAATTAAGATGGAAAGAGGTGCTAGAAAAGGATAAGATGAGGGCTACTTTTGTTTCTGTG
This sequence comes from Miscanthus lutarioriparius, assembly GCA_904845875.1. Taxonomy (NCBI): domain Eukaryota; kingdom Viridiplantae; phylum Streptophyta; class Magnoliopsida; order Poales; family Poaceae; genus Miscanthus; species Miscanthus lutarioriparius. The sequence continues at coordinate 18,109,963 of CAJGYO010000007.1, read as the reverse complement.
TCCCCCTCTTTTAGTAATTTCTTCTTTAGATTTATTTATTTATTCTAGTTGATGTGTTATAATAAATACGAGCAAAAATCGCACTAGAAATCATTTCTTCTTCTTCTTCTTCTTCTTCTTCTTCTTCTTCTTCTTCTTCTTCTTCTTCTTCTTCTTCTTCTTCTTCTTCGTTTTTGTGTTATGGGGGCTATTTTTGTTTCTACATCCCGCTCTTTTTTAGTAAGTAATTTCTTCGTTTTATTTACTCTAATTGATGTGTTAGATCATTGCGATTTTGCTGTAAACATTGTCTGCTATTTTAGGAAGCTGACGGGATGGATTGTGCTCATTCGTTAGTTTCTTCAATGTTTACTGTTATCTAATAGAACATGCATTATATTCTATGTACTCTCGGAGGAAAGGATATAGAGTACTAGAATCAAAAGAGCATATATAAAGACAAGTCCTTCAAGACGTGATAGAAAGCTGGGGAAGTGCTGGAGAGGGTCCAAGCAAGGATGTGCATATCTGCTGTGAGTTAGGCCTAGGAAGTGCACTGATGTGACCACAAGTGCTGCTGATGCTGGGCGCTCTCTCTCTCTCTCTCTCTCTCTGGGCAGACAGTGTACGTCTGGCTGTGTAGAGAGAATCTGAAGAACAAGTGCTGGCTCCCAGCTCCATTGCTTGCACGAGAAGGGGATATGTTGGATCTGCCATGGTACATACTTTTGTCTCCTGCTGCACGACTCGCTGCTGCACTGGAAAAAAACATTTACTGCACCTGTTCCTCAGAGCATCTTTGTTTCCTCCCGTGGCCATCAGTCCATCACACCCATCCTAAAAAAAAAAAACCATTACTGCCGTATTGCAAGTATATATACAGAGAACATGCACTAATCCAAGCGCATGTACAATGTACGACGCGCGTACAATTCATGCAGGGCGGCACGAGAGACAGGTGCGTTGGCCAATCAATCTGGACTACATGCAGTGTGCATGCACGATACATACACTAGTAGAAAACAGACCTTTCATCCGAGGCTAAAATGGGCTTTAGTCCCGGTATTTTTTGCGCCCGGGACTAGAGAGACCTTTAGTCCCGGTTGGTGTCTCCAACCGGGACTAAAGGTCCATGCCCAACGGCTACTGCGCTCGGCACAGTGGCAGGGGACCTTTAGTCTCGGTTGGAGACACCAACCGGGACTAAAGGTGGACCTTTACTCCCGGTTGGAGCCACCAACCGGGACTAAAAGTCATCAACCTTTAGTCCCGGTTGGTGTTACCAACCGGGACTAAAGGTAGACCCTTTAGTCCCGGTTGGTAACACCAACCCGGACTAAAGGACCCTTTAGTCCCGGTTGGTGCCACCAACCGGGGCTAAAGGTCCCCCGATGGGTTAGTTCAAAAGGGAAGCATCCCATCTATTGTCAGATGTGTTGTGTAGGTGGGGTGGTAAGCTACGCGCGAGGCAATGCATGAGGTCTTGGGTTCGAATCTCACGGGACGCAGCGGTGGGAGATATTATTTTTTTAAATTTGGGAGGACCTTTAGTCCCGGTTGGTGTTATTTCACCGGGACTAAAGGACCCCTTTAGTCCCAGTTCTGACCGGGACTAAAGGACCCCCTTTAGTCCCGGATGCTTACTCCCGGGTGGGGAACCGGGACTAGAGGTGGTTCCCCACCGGGAGTAAAGCCCGTCTCTGTATTAGTGATACTAATACGCAGCTATGGCTATGAACATACTACGTGTAGCATGTGATCTTTATTCCTGGCCGACACGAGTAAAAAAAGAAAAAAGAAACCTTTTCCTATCCGCCCATAGTGCTGCTGCACGAGTGTATAATTGCCATGCAGATACATTTGTATCTTCAACATTTGTATCTCCGACACGAGTGCATGGGGTCGGGGACACCCCGTTTTGAATCCGAGCCCCGCCAATGTTGGTCGCCATTGATGTCGTCGTGTGTTGTTCCGGTGCACGCGTACAATTGCCATGCAGATGCACACCCTTGCTTGGACCCTCGCATGTCGCTCGAAATAGTTGACTAGACTGATCGTGCGCAAATCTTTATTTCTATCCCCCAACCCCAAGAAGTAAAGAAGCGCGTGTCTCCGGCCGGCCGGCCTGATTCTGTTCGATCTATCTTGCAGTGCATGTGGTGTGGTAGAGCACGCACGCATGCATGTCCAAGAAGCTCTCGGCAAGAACAGCTAGCGCGTCCAACATTGGCAGCTTCGATCTCGTCCCGTTCTTGGAGTGCGCGTGCTTACATATGTAGGACGATGCGACATGTCTGCTCCTCGTTCTCATTTTAGACAGCTCGATTGCCTACTCTTTTGAGTTAAACGTGATGATCCATTATCGGCATATATATATCGACTGTTGCCCAAGTGTTAATACGTGGAAAACTGTATTAGCAAAAGGTGGGTTGTACCGTTGTACATGCATGCCTTTAATTTCAGGGCATTCCAGGCTAGTCGTTACTCTCTCCGTTGTACAGAATAGATTTTGATTCCTAATTTTTATGTTATGTAGCTGTTAGTACAATAGTACTTTTATGTTATGTATTGCTGTCTTTGTTGCCGGTTTGTTGTAAAATTTCCGAGTTTGGAAGGATCCATCGGGTTTCGGGGATCCACGGGTTTGGTTTTAGGGATGGATTTCCATCCGAATCGGTGTTCAGGACGAATTCAAGTTTTGACTTTGGGTTTTAGTTTTGGGTGCATGGAGTCTCCACTCGATTCGAACCCGCCCCATTGCCATCCTTAGGGCCGAGCCCACATAATAGAAGGCCTAAACCGAATGGGGTATCTTGATTACTTAGAGGACAAGACATAGCAAGGTGTACTTAGAAACTAACTCTATCCTATTAGATTTTTTTTAACAGACTAGGAAATATACTGGTAGACCGATTATGACTCTATTTGTAACCCTACTCCCGAATTATATAAGGAAGAGTGTAGGGTAGAGAGCCCCTGCTGATCGGTCATCCCATCAGAGACCACATAGATCGAGCTCATCCTCTAGATAGCTCCACCTATAGACGAATTGTTGTGATCCCCTACTGGCAAGTCACAACCAGCCCCGAGTGCACAGATCACAAGCAATTAAAATCATCATCCACACCTGACATGACATAGGGTCCCCTTATTTGAACCAGTATAAATCTTTGTCACATGTGGTACCCTTATAATCTATTGCCGTGATACATAAAATACCAGTCATGGGTAAAAAATGAACCTAGGTTTTTCTTAATTTTTGTTTTTTTACCTTGAAATATTTTTTGTAAATAGTTTTCTTTGTCTCTTTGATTGTAATTTTCTTCTCTCTATTTATCTCTACTACATTTATCTGCATGAACTCTATATAGCTATTATCGATAGTTTCTTTGACTATCGTCATCTTCGTGTTCTCTTCTTTTTTCTGCACTTCTGTCCCGTGGTCATGCAATTTTGTACTGAGGTTAAATCAACATGGCTTAGCTTTCTCTTGGTAAGCTTCATTCCTTGATAAAACTACTATCTAAGTATTTTACAAATTGTTCAGCTCCTTGGACCTCTTAAGAATTTAAATCTTTTATTATCTTGTATCTTCTCTTGTAAATTCATAGTTACATTTTTTACCTTAAATCGTTATCGATTTATCATAATCCTGCTCATGTCATTGGCACCACTTCTACCTCAAGTAGTCATTAGCCGGCCTCATCATCATACCAACATCCATCAGCACCTCAAACCTTTTGAACCGTATATACTATGTAACCACCACTATAATGCCAGAGTTGCGGTGGTTTTCTGCATGTGACCAACTTCTCAAAGAGAAACCACTTACACAGATTTTGCCGGTATCAGAGTATCTCACGCATAAGCATTGGAGAGAATCATCAAATGGTCTAGTTGCATATAATATATCAAAAGCTTGTATGATTTTTGTGATTTTTTAATCCCGGTCTTCGACACGTATTTGACCATTTTCCCTATGTCGACGACCATAGTGATGCTAAGACTCTTTATTCAGGACCACAAGGATCGAAGAAGCGAGTCGTTAAGCTTAAGGCTAATAAGAGGACACGTTCAGATGGCGATGTGTAGAGCACACCAGGAGAAAGAGCGGCGAATGGATTGGAAGGGGTTTTATGATTTTTCATGTCCCTGTGCATGAAAGATTTTTATACGTGTGGTGTGGCTCAAATGTTGATGAACGCGAGGAGGGAATAAAAACCACCAGCTCAACTGTATTGCACGTGCCTGTCCATCTGGCCTGCAGCAGCCAGCAGCCTGTCGAGGCAACAAATCGTGGCCGTTCGTAACAGCACTGATAGGTCGCTTTCGCCTTTACGCCCTGCATGCGGTCAGGTCAAAGAAAAGCCGGTGTACAAGAAAGATAGTCATGCGTAGAATGCTTTTCTAGAATCTTTTCCTTTCGGCCTGCATGCCCTATCCTTCTGCTTCTGCACTTCTGCTCTCTCTATCAAACTTTGGTCTTCTTCGATCGACTCCTTTTGGGTTCAGTGATGCTCGTAGTCGTAGTCATAGGAGCATGCATGTTTGTATGGTAGACGGTGTGTCGTGGTCGAGCATTATGCCTATTTATGCAACATTAGCTAACTAAACACCAGCATTGATGATTGGAAGTTGATGGGTAGTGTAGAATACTTTAAGATAGTACTGTATATTCGTATGCAAATGTATGAGCACTTTGAACTGCTCAAAGATATGCATACTCATAATTCAGCGGCTGATGGGCAGTTCATATGGAATCTCGCCTGTTTCGAACGTGGTTAACTAGTAGTATACAGTAGTACACCATCCATCCTAAAAAGAATACAATTCTCACTTCTTAAAGAGCCAAACATTTTCAACTTTAACCACCTCTACGTGGAAAAATATTAATATTATGTATATCAAATAAGTATTATTAGATTATTATGAAATATTTTTTTATATAGAAATTTATTTGAAGACATAAATATTGATAATTTTTTCTATAAATATAAAATAGGTCAACTTAAGAAAGTTTGACCAATCTTAAATCTAGAAATGAATTTTCTTTTAGAACAGGGGTAGTAATAATTGATTCATGCGATGTCCTCTACTCATCTGCAATAACCAATTGATGGGATTTGTTAGGTAACAGTATGGTACAGCAAGAAGACACTGTTCTGGCTGAATTGTTGTGAGAGAAAAACACTGTTCCGGCTGAAAAAATAAGCCGAACAAGCCGAATATGGGGTAAGCCGAACGGGGCCCTAGCTCGTCAGCACACTCAATATAATAAGTGTGGTTTAGTTCCTTGTTGATGCCTTGATGGCCATTTCAGTTTTTGAAATTTTTTTCCAAACTAGTAGCTTTATGCTTTTTTTGAGGAAGTTAGGAGGGGAGGCCCCACCTATTTAAATTAAGCTAAGGTGGGAAGAAAAGAGAAGAACAATAGAAAGAGAGAGGAAAACAAGAAGAAGAACAAGAATTCAAAACTAGAGGACAAGAAAATAAATGGAGGAGTCGCATTGGAAATGGAAAAGAATTAACGAAGAAGCCCCCGCGTCGCCCTGGGGTGCGACTCGGGCGGCCCAACCCTAGCAACCGCCCCCTCCCCTCTCCTCCCCTCTCCCACTGCGCTGTTGCCGGAGCAGGCCGTGCAACTTGCCGGGATGGCGGCGGCAGGGCCCCTCCTCTTGATTAGCGGCTTGGCGCAGGATGCGGCGGCCCGCGCGGGGTGTCACCTCGCTCGAGCAGCGTGGGTGGCGGTGGCGGCGGCGGATTTCTCCTCTTCTTCCCCCTCTGTCATCCCCTTCCTCCTCACATGGCAGCGCTGACCTGGGTTGCTCCAGGGCCTGGGCCGCTGAATCTAGTGCCCTGGAAGCCAGATCCGGCGCCCCTAGGTCGGGTGCGGTGGTGCTGGATTGGGGCACCGGGTTCTCCGCCCTTGCGGCCGGATCCGGGAGCCCCTTGGGTTGGGGGTGGCGCCCACGGCGGTGGGGCACACGCTCCCGGCGGCGGCTGGCGGTGGCTGACGGCGGTGGCTGTGGGTGCTAGAGCTGGCGATGACGGCCGACCACGGCTTCGACGTGCGACAATGTGACGTGTGTGGCAAGGTAGAGCCAAGTCCAGTGTGCCCAACCGGAGGGGGTAGCTGCAAACGCAGCTATGCGGCTGCTGCGGGCAGCCGACACGTTGATGCCCCTTTGGAATGGTTTTTGTGGGATGGCAGGGCAGCGACGACAACGGTGAGAACAGGCTAGGGTCCGGTATCTTGGTCCGACGTTGTGTTGGGGAACACCTTGGGCGAAAGCCTTGGCGACAGTGACGCCCGTGGGCACCGCTTTCCCTGTTGAGGGTATCGTTTTCCCCTAGCACTGTCTTCCAGGGGTGAAAGCCCGGTCCATCTTGAACGAGCGACGGTGGCGTTCCTGACGTCATGCCTTCCTGAAGGCGTCGCTGTTAGAATTTGTCTCGGCCATGATGTCACCTTCGGATGACGCTCTTTGCTTCTCCGCGCCCAGCCTACGTGTGGAGGGGGACCTGCAGCGTGAAGTTGGACCCGGTGTGGGCAAGCTCGGGCACAACTGTGCGCCCCAGGGGTTGAAGGAAGAAGTTGAGAGAATGACATGTGGGTCCCACTTGAATGGATGTCTGGCAGACTGATCCCTCTAACCAACACACAGAACAGAGATGTCCCCATCCCTCAACCAAACACCTAGCAGGGACCCTCCAATTCCAAAACGCCAGAGTGGATCCAAGCGAGTTCGTGGAACGGGAGAACGAGGACGGGGATGGTTCTCCAGCTCCATTGCCGCAAACCTGATGGGGACTAGTTTTCCCGTTTCAATTCCCGTGGGAATTAGATTAGTCTCGTCTTCGTTCCGTAACAGAGAATTTTCTCTCCACGAGGAATTGGAGATCGGGAGTCGGGACGGGACCTTGCCATCTCTAGCCGAGTGCCAACGCCCAACAGAGCATCATGGCTGGTGGCTGCCGACGCGCCGTCGAGGCCGAGGCAGAATCATCGAGCTAGCAGGCCACCACGCAAGTACACGTCCGCAGTCGCAGCAGCGACCGAGCTTGTCCGGCCACTGTTGCCAGTTGGAACAAAGGCCCTCATTGGTGCGTGCCAACAATTGAATGATGTCGAGGTCTAGCCCACCGGCCACCCGGCACTGTAGATCGACCTAATGATTGCGCAGTGCCGAATTGGCAAATCGACCCTATAGGCCTATTGCTGAAAAGAGGACGACGGACGACAGTGCGTGCCACTGCTGGAGGCCTGGAGGGTGGAGCTGGTGCGGCGAGCAAGTTTTGTTCGTTTCCGTGTCCCGATGGACGCTTGATCCAGGAGCGACTGTTTCTGTAGGCCGACGCGCGCAGGATTGGGCTTGGGCCCGGCACGACGGATGATGCAAGGGACAGCGAGGTTGTTGTTGGTTTGGTTGTTGCTCAAGAACTGGAAGAGTCACCTACCTTTTCTGTTGGTCGTTGGTTTTGCTACTCACCTACCTTTTCGAGCATGACATCTTGGTCACCCACGGATCAGGTAGCTTCCAGAAATCCAAGATCTACGTACTCCGCACGTGGCTGTCCAACCATTTCCGTAAGAAATTAGTCCAGATGTCCGATGTATCAACCTGTCGCATGCATGCACACGAGATCCAGGAAGGCTCTCGCTTCGGGCCTGTCCGCTTGAACTGCTATTCAGCTGAGTCAGCCTATTTCAGTTTATTCTCTTTCACAGAACACTATTAAATCAGTCAAAACCAGCCGAAACTTAAGACGACTGCATGTCGCATGGACACTTACAGCACGATAGAGATGCAGATAGACCGGCCACTGCTGCGTCCAGTCTTCCTCAACAATCGGGCACAGGGCTCTAGATGACGAGGTGGACAAGACAGTCTATAGTAGTATACTCTTCCGTGACAAGCTACATACGCAGACGGCTGCACAGACAGCAGGAGAGAAATGGAAATGGAAACGCACGTGATGCCGATCGATCAAAGGTGCTGCTGTCTGCGTTTGAGTTTGACGATAGATCACTGCGTCAATCTTCTCAACAACTTCACAAGAGCAAGAGCTGCATATATACCAGCTTAATTATGGGAAGACTAGTAATCGTGTGTGTTGGGCTAGCCCCATTCCTATTTCCTAAGTTACATCAACATATAACTAAGCTCCCCTCACACAAATAAAATAAAATTAAGTTCCACGTTTCCTTTGAAAAATACTTTGAACAACGCATATTTCTATGACTCGTTGCAGCCTTGCAGATCAAAGATCAAGTACTACTGATTAATTAAGTTCCATGACAATGAAAGAATGTTTTCTACCTTGATGACTATACCCAGCCATTTCTAATTACACCAAAATAATAAGCTCTCCTTGCACAAGAAAAACGTAATAAGTTCACGTTTTCTTTTGAGACACTTTTTTTAGGGGTTCTTTTGAGACACTTTGAAGATTGAATCACGGTATCACGCATAACCATGACTGATTGAAGCACGCAACCATTTTGCTCCACAGCCTCCACTCAATTAAGAGAGCCCAACAAAGCCCAAATGATTCGGCCCAATTATGCCCGCCGCATCGCCGTCCCAACTCCCTAGCGACCGAAATTACAGGCCCGCCTAGCCCAACGCACGCCTCTGCCGGTGGCGCCGCAGCGGCAGCCCGGCAGCGGGCGAGGCGACCTCGCCGCCGCTCCTCCTCCTCCACGCCCACCGCAACACCCTCTCGCGCTCCCGTCGAAACTAAAACTGCCGCCTGGCCCACCGCAGCCCACGCAGGGGCCGCCGCTCCGGCCGCGGACAGTCCGCAAAACCGCTGATGCTTTCCTGGAATGGTTGCTAGAATGGCTGCCACGACCTTGGTCACCATTAGTGATGTTGAAGTTGGTCGTTCTCTCTGTCACCACCGCCTGCTCAGATTTGTGCTTAATGCTGAAGGGGCTCATTGATCTTTGGCGCCTTCATCTTTTCAGTCTTGTCGACAAACTCGGCATCACAACTGCAGATCCGTCCGTGTCGCGGAAGCTGATATCTAGAGCTAAAGACAAGCAGACGCGAACATCCGAGCATGGTTGTTTCTGGGGATCTATTCTCTGAGGTGGCATCTCTTACCTAGTATGATATGTGACATATGTTCATCTTGCAAGGTATGCAATCTTTCCTTATTGTTTAAGACAAAAGTCATATCGATGGATGCTGAGCGCAGTAAGCATAGAAGTTGTAGATGCCATTTTTGGATGTGCCATGGTGTAGCGTATAATCTATTGTAAGCTTCTGTGAATTTGGTCTTCTAACTCCTAGCCGGACTCCTTAAAAGGAACCATGATCCTTTTTGTTTTACATTGTTCCAATTACTAGAATTATGTAATTTAACTCTCTTTTTTCGCGACCATGCCTAGGCACGTATTTCATTAAGAGGAAGTAGAGAAACATTACAAGATACCCCGTCAATGGTAAGTGCCGAGCTTACCAAAGAGGAGGAGGGCCAAATTTAACTCTTTTTCAAAAGCATAAAAAAATAATAGATTTTACTTAGGAGTCTTTCTTCTTTGATTTCCAACTACAGCACGAAGTTGAGCAAACTCAATTGAGCAGTATGATGCATGTCATGCCAATGATGCTTTTATATTCAGGAAGGTAGGCCATCTACAATCATTTGAGCGAGCATAATTACGTTTAGGCTTATATGATGAAACTTTTGTGTTCTGCTTCTGCAAGGCTGTAGGTACTGAACAAGCTACACCCTGAAGCTAATCTGATTAAGTGCAAGTAGATAAAGTACATGATGCTAATTATCTTTGTATATTTGTATTGTACCAGATACAATGTTTTTTTTTTTGAAAAAGTCAAATATGTTCTGGTCATTCTACTCGTACTTAAAAGGAAGTGGGTGATTGTTGATTGTGATGTTTCAGGATTTGACTACTCGCAACAAACCGCTTTTGAGATATAGAGCAAGTTATCTATATCCACTTGGCCTACATGGCAACTATGCTTGAAATGAGGCAGCTATCAGTACTTGACTTGGGATAAAATTTCTTATGCTCGTGTTAGGTGCAGTTTTAGCCGACTCTTACTGGGGAAGGTGCAGGACGACAACTAACACTTGTCATCAGTGTTTTAAATAGCGGGTTATAGGATTTAGTGGCAGCCATCTCTATAGCCGCTAATAGCGGAGTTGTAGCCTGCTATTTCTCCTGCTGCGGTCATAGTGCAGGCTGGCACCTCTATGGAACTGTTATAGCACACTATAGTGCAACTATAATTCTACTATTTAAAACACTGCTTTTCATGATAAGCTGTCTTCACATGGTTGTGTCACAGAATTCATTTTTTGAGCAAGCTCAGCAGGTCCTCTGCCATTGTAGGAGATGACAAAGTATTTACAGATGAAATCCCAAATTCGGGAAAAGAAAATTAATTGAAATAAATTTACTGTTTGAATGGAGGATAAGTCCCAGGCTGGACAGATTGGGGCTCCAGCCATTGTTGCTGTCCGGCAACAGCAGGTATCACGTGTGGTTCAGATGGGCTCTGCCTGAATTTTACCATATGCCTTCTGGATTAGCTGGATCAGTTGCTCTGCTGTGGTTGCTTTGTTGTCAAAGACTCACTTCCATAGATCCCAGGCCATGTAGACAGTGAATTGGATAACATCAGTCCTCTGGTCCTGTTCTGTTACTTTTGTGATATGCTCCCACCAATTCTTGATGCTGTTGCAGTTTTACCTCAGGTTGAGAAGTGCAGCCTGAGAATTCTTTGAAATTCTTTGTCAGACCTCCTTGGCAAGTGTGCAGTTAATTAGCATGTGAGCATGCGATTCCTCTCGTGTACTGGCACTAGCTGGCAAATTGGATTTGCACTCTCCTCGTTTTTGGATTCTGTCTGCTGTGAGTAGTTTTCATTGCAGTAGAAACCATGTGAAGAAGCAGCAGTTATGGGCTTTCCATACTGTGTTCCTTTTGCAGTCAGGATGGGAGCCTAATAGTGTGTTCGTCTGCAGTTAGCTGGATCTGTTGTATCTGTGTTCACACTTCACAGTTCGACAAATTGCTGCAGTGCAATTTCAAATGAAATGTGTCTGCGGCCTCGCGTCCAGCAATGTCTGTTGAGCGCGACAGCAACAGAGAGTTGCACTTTGTAGAAGTCCAGGGCTATGTCCATAGGTGCACGAACTTGTAGCCAGTTGTCCTTCCTGAAGTTTTTTTCTGTCCGTCGCCGACTGTGATTTGAATGCAGAGTCTTCATTGCTCCCATTCACAGTCGCAGGTGGCAAACTTGTCCAGTGTTTTGCTGGTTGTGTCCATTTCTGCCATGGCCATCTTAGGGTCACAGAGTTCTTGACCAAATCATACAGATATTGAAATCCGATTTCAGGCATTGCCACCTTTAAAGCCTCCCAAGTGCCAAGTGTGAGAACACCTTGTGCAGCTTTGAACTCAACCTTGTCTTCTTTTCTGGTTTATTATACATCTTTGCCTAGAAGCTGTGGGAGGTAAAATAATAACCTTTGCTTGCATTCAGAAGGGAAGAGATTATTTCAGTTGGTATTATTCCCTCTCCCCTTGGCCCTTGCTCTTGAGAAATCTGCAGGAATTCTATGTGAGGTTATGTGAACTGACAAGAAGAGAATAAAAAGGGGAACTTGGATATGGTGTCTATGCATCCTCCATCGGAGTTGCTGACATGAGATCTGTTTGTCCTTGGAGCACAGATTTATCAAATTTTGATGGCCCATGGCGGTTTATAGCCTGGTCTCCTACAACTACAAGTGTTATGTACTTAATGGATCTTGAGCAAGAAAAACTTGAAAATACTTGTTGATGACAGGTAATGTCAGTGGATTTCTATACTACGGCCCATGGCGGTTTATAGCCTGGTCTCCTACAACTGATGAATTCTGTTGTGTATGTAAGCTAGAAACCAAACAAAGTTAGATTGCTGTATTCAAACTGTTTAGCTTTGTAAAGTATGGGAGATTTGGTTGGTCTTGAGCTGGATTCAACTTTTAAAGTTCTTAGTCGTACATAACTTTTCATGCTTGTAATTGCAACTATGACATGGACGGTCTATAAATGGTCCATATGTTCTATCCAAATTATAGAAATATATGCATCACAACAGGGAATTACATTCAAGCATGCAGTAGGTTCTTAACTTCTTATATAAAAAAGGAACATGCAGTAGGTGATTGTGCTACATACATCTGTCAGCTGAAGTTGTTGAACACTAAGTCAAAACTTATATAAGGACAATGTTGTATCCTCAAACTGTCCACAATAAACCACACAGCAGTGTGAGATGCATTTGCTCTTCTCATTCTGGTAAGGCCTGTTTTTGGCTTGTAATCCTATTCACCAACTTATCTACCGACTTTTTCAAGCATGATATCTTGGTCAAATTCTCCAGGTCATGCTATTTAAGGAGGTTTTAGGTACAGTTGGGTTCTGGTAAGAAGACGTGAGTAACATTCAGGTATTTGTTGTACCAATCCATTGGCCCAGCCGCCCAGGCCAGACTAGTTTAAGTCATCTTGCATTATCAGTATAGTATTCTGAAAATAGATGATTATTTGTCAGTTTGCAAATTCTCTAATTGTTTCAAGCAAGCTTCAAAATCAAAGAAGGCTTAGGGTTTACAATTTACATGTGACAGCTTTAGTCTTCTTTTCAGTTTCATATATATTTATATCTTTTAAGTCGAAATTTCTCAACAACCACAAAATAATGGTCCCGTGATCAAACGAGATGGCTCTGCTAATTGTGCATGTGCTGAAATTACCGTTGTTTCATTAGTATAATGCAGTTTATTAGAAGAGAAGATCGGTGGTCTCGCGAATCGTGATGACGGTAGCAGTTCACCATTCAACACAGGCATCCATTAAAAAAAACATCCATTATGAATGTTGTGGCACATGTTTCTTGTTTCCATACAGAAGATTTCGAACTCAAGAACTGGAAACTAAAGTTCACATGACCAAACTTTTGCAGCTTGTCCAATCTTTCCATCACTTTTATTTTTTTCTTCAATTTTTCAGTCTGTCAACATATGACGTCGTCACCAGGTCATGACGAAAATGAACTGATCTACTCCATACCAGTCCATCGCGCGCGCCGGCAAATCACGCGCATTGGTCTGGCATATAAAATTGAAGGTTATACAGACTATGTTAGAACCCATGGGCGTGTTTAATTTTCATCATGAACAATAATCACGTAATCTGACATGATTGCTGTAAAAATTTGCATACCTATGTGGGATTTGAGGGGATCAAACCCATTTTCTCTGCAATACTCAACCTCTTTTTGGCATAGTCATAATAGGTCTTGAGCCTTGGAACCTGCAAATGAACTTAGCTTCCAGATAAGTGAAGTCAAGCGAATATTTGGAACACATTGAATAAAAAATAGGATAAAGGTACATAAAAATCTGGAAGGAAAAAAAGAGCCAACTAAATTTTTCTTTGACTACAGCAAAAGCTGAGGTGAAAGTGTCACCAGCCCCCGTGGTATCAATAACTTCTGTGGCCGGAATTATCGGCTGTCTGATTGGCTCCTCTCCCTCAACAAACAAAGAAGATCCTTGTGATCCAAGTTTAACTAATACTTCTTTCACACCCTGCACAAGGAAAAGATTAAGGGATGTCTTAATCTTCTTAAAGCAATCACGGGTTCTGCAGGTGAACATAATCCCTGCAAAAACTTATGATCGTGACAGAATGATTAAAGCAAAAAAAAAGGTGGGTACACCTATGGAGTCATGAAGAGAATCGATCTAAACCAGTTACACTAAAACAATGAACAGGAAAGCATTTGGTTGAATAACCAAATCCACAAATGGCATATTAAAGTGGAAAGACTAATACTATTGAAACTAGGTACTTAATGACAACAGCAGGTCACGAGAGTACAAGCGGCAACCTTTGAAATACACTGTTTACCATATATCTGATTGTATGCACATCAGATGCGAATCATTCTATTTACACAGCAGATCAGACTGGACAATCTCCAGTTATGAATCACATACATTCTGAGTTCCAAATTTGGATACGAAGATCTGGCAATCTCACTATACCCTGACCATTTTATATGGAAGAAGCCTATATAACGGCAATACTAAGCAAAGCAGGAGTATACATCAAAGCTCTAGGGCCACTTCAAGCACTTATTGGACAACCTAAAAGATTAGTGGATCTTACTGAATCATGATTGTTTATTATCACTGGGAGCATTATTCCAGGAAATAACTAAAGATATCAAATAAAGATTCACAAGGGATCCCTATATATGTTCACAGCCTAACCTTGCAATTTCATTCATCCAGATTACAATTGACACCCTTGCAAACATGCATACAACAAGAACTAAAAAGAAAGGAGATATGGTACCAGTCTAACTGCATGTACATCAAAATATGCATATAAGGTTAACAAAAGGAGGACCATGTTCCTTATAGATTTATTACCAGATAACATCACTATGCAATGTCATTGATGGAATTGCGTCAAACAATAAAATCCAAACACACAATCATGGTTAACCCAAAGCAATGTCAGTTAAATTATAAGCTAAAGCAGAACAAGGAGGAAATATTGTGAACGTTATAAAAGAAATCCAATTTAGATATCTCACCATTTTATGGCATTCTCCTGCAGCCTGGTTGATCTGTTCAAACGTCTCAGTAGGCATCCCAGTCAAACGCGCTAGCTCTGTTTCATTTGGAGTGAAAATATCCACTAGATCGAGTAGTTCTCCAGGCACATGGGCATCCATTCCACCGGTGTCCATGATAACAGGCACTCCAGCACTTTTTGCAGCCTGGCAAAAGTTTGATATGCTAATGATGGGTTCCTGCACACTCAGAATACATAAGAGCACAAGGTCTGTGCATTTCCAAGTTAGCAAAGTGTTTGAGCTTCTTACGATAGACACATAATAATCTTATAAATGTACAATAGGGGGATTCGATGAAAGTGATAAATACCTGATTTATTCTGTTAATTAGGAAAGCAATAGTTTTCTCTATGTTAGTGGCTTATCTCAAAACTCATTAATCAAATCAATCCAGATTAAAAAAACGGTGGTATAGGAACGAACCAAAAATAGACCTAGAACCATTGGGTACCCACTAGCATCCCAATACACTGTATTAAGTTACAAAGAGATGTCAACACAGGGTTTGAATGTTCATACAACAGATGATTGATTCAAATAGAGTCCCATGACCAATAGGCTTCACTCTCTGCAAGCTACACACAGAGAAAAATTGCTCAGGGGAAAGGACAATTCTATGTTACACTAAATATCCAAAAAAAACAATGAAAAAAGGCAGAGCTGATCTGACTCTCGAAATCCTATGTGTACTACTGTAAAGAATGATATAACATTACCTCAAAAAGATTAATCTGAGCATCAACATCAACTGGCAGATTTTCTGAAAGCTAGAGAACTCCTCTCCTAAATTTTGTGAGTTTCCCTAAGACAATTAACTGCATGAGGCAAACAGAGACATCACATACCGATCTTATGAATAGAATTGTCATAAAGAGAAAACGGAAGTTTACATTTTGAACAACAAAAGGCAATATAAATGCTAGTGCACTAAAAAACAGGAAAGAATATAGCTTGACAAAGTGTACCTTGATAATGACTCAACCAGCGTCAACACACAATCACTGCAAATGACATGAGCCTATAGCAAGGACTCTCATCAAGGATCTATACTGAGTCAAACATCTTTTTTTGGTTGCATCTAATGCTGGCTAGCCAGATTAGGTGTACAAATAAGCAGCTATTTCCTGTAAAATATAGGCAGTAAGATGCAGGGCTAAACTAATAAGGTGATCACTTCGCTAAAAAGCACCATAGGCAACAAGGCATAAGCCTATATCGCTAAGCTGATCGCTTTTTAGAAGCTATTATTAGAATGCAAAGCAAACCATGAGGCACTACATTGCTGCTGCAACCTATATACATACAAACGGCATAGCAACTAATATTAGCTTAGTGGTACTCCAAAAAAAATATAGAGGTAATTCTTGATGGTGCTACAATGTTATCTGGCGAGTTGATGTACCACTTATCTTTTCATAAAATCACATGATCCACATATGAACACACCTATGAAAGATAGAACTCACCTATGCAGCACATGATCCACATATGAACACACAAGAAGCTCAGGCCGGCACCAGCTCTTATATGAGAAGCTGGCGCTAAAAGCACAGGCTTTGGAAAACACCTCCTATTGGTGACGGCATATAATTAAAGACACACAATAGGATCAGTCTAGGATTGAATTTAGACATGTGAAACTAGCAGAGATCATTATCCATGTAAATAGGACAAGGTTCTATTTTAGGGCTGAGCAAATTCAGGCAGCGCGGGAAGGGGGCTGAGCAAAAAATCCCCTTTACCTCCTTTCCTACCTTGCCGGCCATCGGTGGAGGCCATGCAGCCGGATCTAGTGGAGACGGAGAGGGTTCGCGCTGGATCCGCCTGCTGGCCGTAGATCCACCGCCTCCGTTGCCTGCGCGAGCTCCACGCCGTGCTCCAGCCTCAGATCCGCCGCCGGGATGGGCCCCACGGGCGGCCACTCCAGATCCACCGCCGAGGTTGTTGACGTGACCTCCCCGTCGTCATCCACGGCCAGCATGGAGGTTCCTCCGCCGCCAAAGCCCTCCGGCGCGTCAGGGCCTCCGCTGGCTGGCCGCGCGGCCGTGGGGACGACCGGCGACAGAGGGACGACCCGCTGGCTTGCGTCGCGACGAGTAAGTGGCGTGGGGGTGGTGGTGGTGGTGGTGGAGGAGGAGGAGGAGGAGGGAGGCCGCCGCCGCGCGGAGGGGCGGCTACCGCCGAGGTCGTCCCGCGCCGTCGCCTGAGGCGCGTCGCGCGTGGGGAGCGGCGAGCGTCGCGGAGAGGTGAAGGGAGACGGGGTTCGGTTTCTTTCTTCTGACGGTACGACGGGAGGCTTCGAGAGGCAGCGGACGCGGTGGGAGCAGATATTCCAAGGAGGGCACTGTAGACGTCGGTGGGAGAAACCAGGGCCGTCGATCGAAGAATCCAACGGCTGAAGAGATCTAGGTGACGTGGACGGGCTGAGAGCTGGCCAAACTCCCCTGCTTTGATAATAAGAGATAAGAGATACCTACTTCCTCAATCGTCAGCACAATTAACCTGGATGGGGATCATTGCCTTTTTTTCTAATGGGCGTTGAAATTTGAAAAACAATTTGAAAATCGTCTGGATCACTTGCTAAAAGAAGATTTAACGAGTTGACCTTGAAAGAAAAACTATATCCTTCGATGATATCATTCTAGCCAATGCATGGTTGCCAGCTTCAAGGAGATCGCGTTAACCGTAGCACGCGACTACATATGCTAATCAGCAAGGCACTGATTCTCTTAACATAAACAGAGAGAGGTTTGGATGCGGTCAGTATGACAAAGAAAGGCAAGAACATACACTTAGGTAATGGGTTTGTTGACCTGGTGGTTTATCTTCACGGAATTGGAGCAGATCGTTGTTTGGAGGTTTGCCACAGTTATTTACTGCATGTGTATCTTTCACGGCAATGCTTTTTTGCATTCCCCCCCAGAAAGGCAAAATTGTTTGGACAAAGAAGTGAAGGCTGGAGGCTGAACTATATGGAACAGCTGAGAGCATGCAAGGGCCTGTTTAGATTTAAAAAATTTTACGCAGTATCTGTCACATCGAATCTTGCGGCACATGCATGGAGTACTAAATGTAGACGAAAAAAAAACTAATTGCATAGTTGGGTGAGAAATCGTGAGACAAAACTTTTGAACCTAATTAGTCTATAATTAGACACTAATTACCAAATACAAACGAAATGCTACAGTAAACCAAAATCAAAAAAATTTAGATCTAAACGGGGCCTAACTCAATGACAGACGAAATAATCCAAAATGGGTCACCTGTGGCCATACCCGCTCGCTCCCTTTGGCACGTACCGGCGGAGTACTGAATTGCCACAAGTTCAGTCTTGCCTTTCTTTCCAATCCCCTGAGTAAAACACCACGTGTCTGCGCTTTTGATGAGCACAATAATAAAATGCGCAAAAAACACATCCTACATGGTTCCCACTCTGGCTCTTGCCGTCGCGGCGGCTGACCGGAGACTTGGACGCATGAGCACGCGCCGGGGCCGGGCAACCATTTTTCTCTACGAACCTCCACCTGGTCCCTGGCCGTCTGGCCCCATGCTGCAGGCCCGGCAACACGGCAAGCCTGCAGCCACCTCCACCTACTGCGCAGAACAGAGATCTCTGGGTCTGAAAGCCCGCGAGACCTTTCTTCTGCAGTTCTGCCCAGGTACACCGTCCACATCAGCTCTTGGCCCTTGCCCTGTTGCCGTGCAGGGGGAAGAGCTCGTGGCACGCCGCATGCCGGCATGCGCATCTGTCAGCCACCGTAGCAACTCGGCCCAAGATGGAGCACCTGGAAGCCGGCCCGGAGGAAGAAGGCCCAGGAAGCCCAACCCGCGAGTAACTGGCGACCAATGGATTTGATCTGTTCACCGCTTGCATGCGCGTATTGAGGCTAAGCCTCTCAGAACGATAAAGGAACGAGTATCCGGAAGGGAGGGGTCTCATTTTGTAAACTCTCGAACCTGTTCCTAAAGCTAAGAACTCTTCCGACGCCGATCCGGGTTCCTCCTTCTCCTTCCTCTTCCTCCGATTCTTCTTCCGGTTCTTCCATCTCCCACCTCCGTCTCTCTCACAAGTGGTATCGAGACACCGGTTCTCGGCCTCCGGTCTCGATTGGTGGAGCGTCCGCCGATCTGGATCCCGCCTCCTTCCCACCCCCGACCACTACACCCGCCTTCAACGTCACCGTGGTGCCATGGGTCCCGACCGAAGGCCTCGCTGGCCGAACTCGATAAGCGCTTTGATGTTCGGAGCGGAAGCTCGATGCCACGGCGGCGTCCTCGTCCACCCGTCTGGATGCCTTGGAGTCTGCGCAGCCAAGGTGTTCGACGAATGGCGCCGGGGTCGACGGCGTCATCGACGACCTTCGCTTTGAAGTCACCAAGCTCGCGACTCTCAAACCGGAAGTGGGGAAGATCTCCAAGTACATGGAACGCTCCATGGTGGACGGACCGTCGGCGACTTCCGGGGTGATAGCGGCGGCGCCGTCACCAAAGTCGCTTCGGCTCTGCGTCGCCTGCTAGGCGCGCCATGACGCTAAGCCCGTCGTCACTCCGCACTTCAGATCCGACGGCCCGGCGACGTCTTGGCTGCCAGCGCCCATCTGTGGGATCTGCGGCCCCTCGGCCCCGGCCGGGCACCGCGTCGACCTCAGAACCGGAAGGTGCATTGGAGTGGTTACCACTGATTCCACCTCCCGGCAAGGGTATCGCTTCCTTGCCCGCCTTTTTCACGCATCCATTACCAAGCCCTCCTCCCCGCCCATCACCTCCGCGTCCGCCTCACCCACACCCAGGGGGTTATTACGAGTCCAGATATCAGGGGGGTCCTGGGGGCGGCCATACCGGCAAGCTTCCCAAATTTGACTTCCCCAAGTTCGAAGGAGATCATCCCAAGCTGTGGATCAAGCAAGCTATTCAATATTTTGAACTCTATCATGTTGAGTCTGTGGTTTGGGTGCAAGCAGCCACTATGCACTTTCATGGTGCGCCAAACGTTGGCTATCTTTCGTTGAGGATCACTTGCGACAATCTCTTGGTCCGACTTTTGTTCCCAATTGCTTTTTTGCGCTTTGCGAGGATGAGCACGAACTCTTGTTACGTCGCTTGTTCCAGATTCGGCAAACCGGCCCGGTCACTGAATACATCAATCAGTTTGTTGCTCTGGTAGATGATCTGAAATCCTATACCCAACACCCAGACCCCCCTCTACTATACCCAACGTTTTCTCGACGGCTTGCGCGATGACATCAAAGCTGTTCTTCTTGTTCAACGTCCATCTACTTTGGATACTGCTTGTGTTCTTGCTCAATTACAGGAAGAGGCGCTGGGACTCTACAAGAGGCCGATTCGACGTCTGGATAACTCCCCCGCATATAAACCGGCATGGCCTAATGCCCTGGCGCTGCCTCCACCGCCAACAAAGCTTGCTGATGGCGACGCAGTAAGCGGCTGCCCCAAGCTCTGTCGTCCTCGGCGGAAGACAAGTTCAAAGCATTACGAGCCTCAAGGCCGTGCCTGTGGTCTGTGCATCCGGTGTGGCGCAAAGTGGAGCCGTGACCACAAGTGCTCAGACATGGTGCAGTTACATCTGGTGCAAGAGCTGATGGATTTATTTCCGGAGTCTGTTGCAGCTGAGTGCTCTGAGGATTCATCACCGGACAAACAGATCATGATGCACCTCTCGGTGGCAGCGGTAGTGGGCTCAGCTTCCCCTAAGACTTTCAAGCTTGTCCGGTCACATTCAAGGTCACCTCTGTCTATTTTGGTGGATTCCGGTTCATCCCACACCTTCTTGAACTCTGTTTTGGCTCAGTCGCTCACCGGCATCAAGGACCTACCGTCCCCAGTTCAGGTGCAGGTGGCTAATGGGGCCATTCTACAATGCACATCCTTCTTACCCGATGCTCATTGGTCAGTGCAGGGCTGCTCCTTTGTCACCGACCTTAAGTTGTTGCCTCTTTCCTCTTATGATATGATTCTGGGTCTTGATTGGCTGGCCAGTTTTAGCCCGATGCAAGTTCACTGGGCTCAAAAATGGATCTCCATTCCTTATGAGGGAGCTACAGCTATCTTGCTTGGAGATTCTGCCGACCTTCCGGTGGGTTCTGTCATTCAACTCTGTTTGGTACAGCCTCCGGCGTCTTCCCAGTCAGTCTCCTCATTGCATCCGGCTGTGTCTGCATTGCTGGACGAATATGCTCATCTCTTTGAGCCGATTTTAGGAATGCCTCCCAGCCGGCACTGTGACCACTCCATCCCATTGATCTCCGGGGCTCCACCAGTCTTTGTGCGGCCTTACCGGTATGCCCCTATTCTGAAAACAGAAATTGAGCGGCAAGTGAAGGATATGCTTCAGCAAGGTATCATTCAGAAAAGCACCAGTTCCTTTGCCTCTCCGGTTATCTTGGTCAAGAAAAAGGATCAGTCCTGGAGGTTTTGCGTCGATTACCGTCAACTCAATGCAATCACCGTCAAGGGCAAATATCCTGTTCCCATCATCGAAGAATTATTGGATGAGTTGTCCGGGGCAGCATATTTCACCACCTTGGATTTACAGTCCGGCTTTCACCAAATCCGCATGAAATCGGGTGACGAATTCAAAACTGCCTTCCAAACTCACTTTGGTCAGTTTGAATTTCGGGTTATGTCCTTCGGCCTCACTGGAGCACCTGGTACCTTCCAAGACGCCATGAATACCACACTTGCTCCCTGTCTTCGGCAGTTTGTCTTGGTCTTCTTTGACGATATCTTGGTCTACAGCAAAACATGGGAAGAGCACCTCGTGCATCTACGCACTGTCTTTGATTTGCTGTCTACGGATCAATGGAAGCTGAAAATGTCAAAATGCTTCTTTGCTCAGACCTCGCTTTCTTATCTAGGTCATGTCATCAGTCAGGCCGGTGTAGGTACTGACCCATCCAAGCTAGAGTCCATTTCCTCTTGGCCAACTCCCAGTTCTGTCAAAGAACTTCGTTCTTTTCTTGGCCTTGCCGGCTATTACCGGCGCTTTGTTCGCCACTTTGGCATAATTTCCAAACCTCTCACCAATCTCCTTAAGAAACATGCCTTGTTCATTTGGACACCTGATCATGACTTGGCTTTTCAGACCTTGAAAACTGCCCTCTGTCAAGCTCCAGTGCTGGCTCTTCCTAATTTTGCTAAACCCTTCTCCATTGAAACTGATGCCTCGGACTTGGGTGTCGGTGCTGTTCTCATGCAGGACGGTCACCCCCTGGCATTCTTCAGTAAAGCCTTGGGCCCCAAGTCACGCGGCCTATCAACATATGAAAAAGAATTTATGGCCATCTTGCTTTGTTTGTACAACCTGTGGCGTCCTATTCGCAATTTGGGAGTTTGTCATTCTTACTGATCAAAAAAGCTTGACCCAGCTCACCGATCAGCGACTGCATACTCACTGGCAACAAAGGGTTTTCTCCAAGTTGCTAGGCCTCCAATACCGCATTGTGTACCGCTCAGGTTCGGATAACAGAGCAGCAGATGCTTTGTCTCGGCACCCTTCCCCTCCAGCTGTGTGTGCGGCCGTCACTTCTTTGGTTCCATCTTGGATCTCGGCAGTCTTTGGCGATTATCGACAGACACCTTTGCTACTGCTTTGTTGACCAAGTTGTCGGTGGACTCCGCGGCCCTACCTCATTATTCACTGCAGTCTGGCTTACTCCGTTACAAGGGCCGCGTCTGGGTTGGTGATGACCCGGCCTTCTGAAAGGTCCTAATGGCTAGAGGGGGGTGAATAGCCTAATAAAATTTCTACAACAACACTTAACCAAATGGTTAGACAATTATGAGGCGAAGCGAGTGTTGCGCTAGCCTACTCAAAAATGCAAGCCACCTACCACAATTCTAGTTTAGATAGTGTCAATTCACACAAGAGCAATGACACTACCCTATGTTAGTGTGCTCTCAAAGGCTAACTAAAGAGCCACACCAACCAAGCATGCAAGCTCTCACAACTAGCTACACTAAAGAGCTTGTCAACTAGTTTGCGGTAAAGTAAAGAGAGTGATCAAGAGGGTTATACCGCCGTGTAGATGAATGAACCAATCAATCACGAAGATGAATAACAATGATGACCAATCACCTCGGAATCAAATGATGAACACAATGATTTTTACCGAGGTTCACTTGCTTGCCGGCAAGCTAGTCCTCGTTGTGGCGATTCACTCACTTGGAGGTTCACGCGCTAATTGGCATCACTCGCCAAACCCTCAATAGGGTGCCGCACAACCAACACAAGATGAGGATCACACAAGCCACAAGCAATTTACTAGAGTACCTTTTGGCGCTCCGCCGGGGAAAGGTCAAGAACCCTTCACAATCACCACGATCGGAGTCGGAGACAATCACCTCCTCCACTCAACGATCCTTGCTGCTCCAAGCCGTCTAGGTGGCGGCAACCACCAAGAGTAACAAGCGAAATCCGCAGCGAAACACAATCACCAAGTGCCTCTAGATGCAATCACTCAAGCAATGCACTTGGATCACTCCCAATCTCACTATGATGATTAATCAATGATGTAGATGAGTGGGAGTCCTTTGGCTAGGCTCACAAGCTTGCTATGTCAATGAAAATGTGCAAGAGTTCTCCCTTGAGCCGGCCATGGGGCTATAAATAGAGCCCCCATCAAATAGAGCCGTTATACCCCTTCACTGGGCAAAACGCGTTCTGACCGGACGCTCCGGTCAGACTGACCGGACGCTGGCTCTCAGCGTCCGGTCGCATCGATGTCACCACGTGTCCAGACTCAACGGTCATCGGCCTCGACCGGACGCCGCTGCTCCTTGAACCGACCGGACAGCTGAAGCCTCGGCGTCCGGTCGCTTTCAAAGAAGCTCCCGAGGCATGTTTCTTCGACCGGACGCGTCCGTCCACCTTGACCGGACGCAGAGACCAGCGTCCGGTGCTCAACCCTTCTCTTGAGAGCCGAAGTCGGTGACGCGATATGACGCGCAGTCGGCGTCCGGTGCCGCTGATTCAGCGTCCGGTCACAGGACCGACGCTTGAGATTATTTCGACCAACTCCATTTCAACTCTAACTTCTCACCCTTGCTCAAATGTGCCAACCACCAAGAATTTTGCATCCGGCGCAATAGAAAATAGACATTTCATTTTTCCAAAGCGTTGAATCCGCCCTCATAAGCTCGGCGGGGAGGAGAGAGGGACCCAAACCCATCTCAACCCCGCAAACACCTTGTGCACATGTGTTAGCATATTTTCACAAATATTTTCAAGGGTGTTAGCATTCCACTAGATCCTAAATGCATATGCAATGAGTTAGAGCATCTAGTGGCACTTTGATAACCCGCATTTCGATCGAGTTACACTCCTCTTAATAGTACGGCTATCTATCCTAAATGTGATCACACTCACTAAGTGTCTTGATCACTAAAACAAAATGGCTCCTACATTTTATACCTTTGCCTTGAGCCTTTTGTTTTCTCTTTCTTCTTTTCCAAGTTCAAGCATTTGATCATCACCATGCTATCACCATTATCATGATCTTCGTCATTGCTTCATCACTTGGAGTAGTGCTACCTATCTCATAATCATCTTGATAAACTAGGTTAGCACTTAGGGTTTCATCAATTCACCAAAACCAAACTAGAGCTTTCAATCTCCCCTTTTGGTAATTGATGACAACCCTTATACAAAGATATGAATTGAAATTCAATTGAATCCATGTTGCTTGCCCAAGCATAATTACCATGTGTAAAAGGATATGGACAAGTTTCATGAACCCTAAGTGGTAGTAATTGCTCCCCCTACATATGTGCTAAGAGTTTGGATTGAAGCTTGCACATATGCTTAGATAGGAAATGTAGGAGTCAATGTCTACCATATGATGCTAAGGTATAAAAGATGGACCTTTGAAGCGTGATACCAATCGGAGTGCACCAATATACCATCCTTAGCATCATGGTTAGCTCAATACCACTTAGAAATATTTGGAAGTGAAATCACTAGATATCCTATGCATGCTAGTTTGCATTTCATCATTCAAATCTACAACTAGCATACATCACACAAACATGGATATTAAAATTTAACACTTGTGCCATGCAAGCAAACATATGTAATGCACATTCAAATGCACCATACAAGTTCATGAGCTTGCTCCCCTACTTGTGTGCTCAAAATATTAGGTTTTAATTGATCCCATTCCTTTATCATATCTCTCCCCCTATGTTAAGTACTCCCCTATCACTCATATCTTTGTTTCTCTCCCCCTTTGTCATTAATGACCACAAATACTTAAATTATAGATAGGTTGGGATTATCAATGTCAATCAATGGGGTGAGGATCATTTTCCCAAATTTGGTTCAATTCTAGATTATTTCCCAAAGATATTTAACTCGGTTTGATCCATGGACAAGCTTCTTCACACCTCCAAATAAGGGTTATCTTGTACCATGTTGAGTTAAACACTTATAGTTCATTTTCTAGATTAAACACTAGGTTTACAAGCCCACAAACATGTCATATGCCATCACTAGATCAAGTCAAGCATAGAAGCAATAGTGATACCATATTGACATCGAAATTCATTTGATTTTCATGAATGAGCCTAATAAGATAGAACCACTTGCAAGGTCCTAATGAGATTGAAAATATGACTAGATGCACTAATCATGTCCTTAGCAAGAATGTATGTCATGCCAATCAACTTTTACCTTAGATTGCTCGAAGGAGAGGCATGTCATATGAGTGGGGGTTGCATCAACACATATTTGAGAAATCCAATATGTTCAACTCATTCCTTAGCTTGCAAAACCTTTTCTCATCCAATGGCTTGGTGAATATATCGGCAAGTTGATCTTCGGTGCCTACACTCTCAATGCAAATGTCCCCTTTTTGTTGGTGATCTCTTATGAAATGGTGGCGGACATCAATGTGCTTTGTTCTTGCATGTTGCACCGGATTGTTGGTTAGCTTGATTGCACTCTCATTGTCACATAGCAATGGCACTTTCTTGAACTTGATTCCAAAATCACTCAAAGTGGCCTTCATCCAAAGTATTTGTGCACAACAACTACCGGCGGATATGTATTCGGCTTCGGCGGTTGATAATGCAACACTATTTTGCTTCTTTGATGACCATGAAACAAGTGATCTTCCCAACAATTGACATGTGCCCGATGTGCTCTTCCTTTCAACCTTGCATCCCGCATAATCCGAGTCGGAGTAACCAACTAGCTCAAACTTTGCTCCTTTGGGATACCACAAACCAACATTTGGTGTATGCTTCAAGTACCTCAATATCCTCTTTGTAGCCTTCAAATGGCTTTCTCTTGGTGAGGCTTGAAATCTTGCACACATGCATACACTAAACATGACATCCGGCCTTGATGCGGTCACATAGAGTAGGCTTCCAATCATAGACCGATACAACTTTTGATCCACCATATTTCCACTTGCATCACTATCTAAGTTACCATTTATTCCCATAGGTGTGCTAATGACTTTGCTATCACTCATGCCAAACTTCTTGATCATGTCCTTAATGTACTTCCCTTGACTCACAAAAGTACCATTCTTCAATTGCTTGATTTGAAGACCAAGGAAGTAACTCAACTCTCCAATCATGGACATCTCAAACTCATTAGCCATCATCTTTCCAAACTCATCACAAAAATCTTGATTGGTTGATCCAAATATGATATCATCAACATAGATTTGCAATACAAATAGATCTTTTCCAATCTTCTTGATGAAAAGAGTAGTATCAACCTTGCCCATTGTGAACCCTTTAGAGAGTAGGAAGTCCCTCAATCTCTCATACCATGCTCTAGGTGCTTGCTTCAAGCCATACAATGCCTTCTTCAACTTATACACATGGTTGGGCTTCTTGTCATCTTCAAAACCGGGAGGTTGCTCAACATATACTTCTTCATTGATGTAACCATTGAGAAATGCACTCTTAACATCCATTTGATAGAGCTTGATGTTGTGGGCACAAGCATAGGCTAGCAAGATTCTAATTGCTTCCAATCTAGCAACCGGGGCATAAGTTTCTCCAAAGTCAAGACCTTCAACTTGTGTATAGCCTTGTGCTACCAATCTTGCTTTGTTCCTTACAACTATCCCATCTTGATCTTGCTTGTTTCTAAAGACCCATTTGGTTCCAATCACATTGTGTCCCTTTGGTCTTTCTACCAATTCCCATACTTGATTTCTTGTGAAGTTGTTCAATTCTTCATGCATAGCATTCACCCAATCAACATCCTTCAAAGCTTCATCTATCTTCTTTGGTTCAATGGATGACACAAAAGAGAAGTGTTCACAAAATGATGCCAATCTTGATCTTGTTTGTACACCTCTTGAAATATCTCCAATGATTGTATCCAAAGGATGATCTCTTGCAATACTTGTTGCTTGAAGAATTGGAACTTGATTGCTTGCACTTGCTTGATCATTTGGTTGAGATGATGTACTAACCATTTGATCTTGATCAATATCATGAGAGTCACTTGCACTAGCTTGATTTGTATCATCTTGCACATTAGAGTTGGAGAGCACTTGCACTTGATCATCTTCATCATCAATCACTTGCCTAGGCCTCAATTCACCAATATCCATGTTCTTCATGGCATTTGAAAGTTGAATGCCTCTAACATCTTCCAAGTTCTCATTCTCTACTTGTGAACCCTTGGTTTCATCAAATTCAACATCATGAACTTCCTCAAGAGTACCACTATCCAAATTCCAAACTCTATATGCTTTGCTTGTGGTGGAATAACCAAGTAGGAATCCTTCATCACATTTCTTATCAAACTTGCCCAATCTTGTGCCTTTCTTCAAGATATAGCATTTGCAACCAAAGACCCGAAAATATGCAATGTTGGGCTTTCTACCATTCAAGAGCTCATATGGTGTCTTCTTTCTTTCAATCGGTGACAATAGAGGCGGTTGCTACAATAGCAAGCCGTGTTGATAGCTTCGGCCCAAAAAGATTGACTCACATTGTACTCACTAAGCATAGACCTTGCCATATCAATGAGTGTTCTATTCTTTCTCTCAACAAGGCCATTTGATTGAGGTGTGTACTTGGCCGAGAATTGATGTCTAATTCCAAATTCATCACATAACTCATCAATTCTAGTGTTCTTAAACTCACTACCATTGTCACTTCTAACTCTCTTGATGGTTGTTTCAAATTCATTGTGAATGCCTTTGACAAGTGATTTGAATGTTGCAAATACATCACTTTTGTCTACTAGAAAGAATACCCATGTGTATCTAGTGTAGTCATCCACTATCACAAATCCATATTTATTTCCACCGATACTAGTGTATTGTGTTGGCCCAAACAAATCCATGTGCAATAACTCAAATGCTTTACTAGTGCTCATCATGCTTTTCTTAGGATGGGTGTTTTCAACTTGTTTGCCGGCTTGACAAGAGCTACAAAGCTTATCTTTTCAAACACAACATCTTTCAATCCTTTAACTAAGTCATGCTTAATCAATCTATTCAATTGTTTCATTCCAACATGACCAAGCCTTCTATGCCATAACCAACCCATGCTAGACTTAGTGAACAAGCATGTGGATAATTGAGCTTCACTAGTATTGAAATCAACCAAGTATAGATTCTCATATCTAAAGCCTTTGAAGATCAAGTTAGAGCCATCTACACTTATGATTTCTACATCATCTACCCCAAATATGCATTTGAATCCAAGATCACACAATTGAGCCACGGATAGCAAATTGAAGTTCAAGCTCTCTACTAGCAATACATTGGATATGCTCAAGTCATTGGATATTGCAATCTTACCAAGCCCTTTGACTTTGCCTTTGCCATTGTCACCAAATGTGATACTATCATACCCATCATTGCCATTGGTGTTGATTGAGTTGAACATTCTTGCATCTCCGGTCATGTGTTGAGTGCACCCACTATCAAGAACCCAATGCCTTCCTCCGGCTTTGTAATTGACCTATAAAAGAAGATCAATTTTTTTAGGTACCCAAACTTGCTTGGGTCCTTGAAGGTTAGTAACCAAGCTCTTTGGCACCCAAATGGCTTTCTTCTTTGAGCCCATCCATGGTTTACCAATGAACTTAGCATGAACACCATTTGCACCTTTTCTAAGCATATAACATGAATCTAGCTTAATAAAGGATACATTAGCATTTTTGCTTTTGTTGGTGCATTCATGCTCTTTGTGACCAACTTGCTTGCAACTAGTGCAAAACCGACCATTGTTCTTCACAAAACTAGTCTTGTGAGGAGCAAAGGCCGCCTTGCCTTTCTTGGGGGTATAGCCTAATCCCTCTTTGTAGAGAGAAGCTCTTTGGCTACCCAAGGCCATAAGCAAGCGGTCCTCACCACCATAAGCCTTAGCCAAGGTGTGAGTGAGCTTAGTTACCTCCTTCTTGAGGTTCTCATACTCAACCACTAGTGAGGTATCACTAGTGTGACCATCACTACTAGATGAGGTAGAAGTAGTAGTGCTACAAGAAGGGTTGGTTGGAGAAACAATGGTAGGCATAGATAGTGATGTATCAATTAAATCACAAGTTAAACCTACATTGCAAGTTTCAACATGCTTCTTTTTAGTTTGCTCATCAAGCAAAGAAGAATGAGCTTTTTCAAGCTTTTTGTGAGCCTTGCAAAGCTTCTCATGGGCATCCTCTTGCCTCTCATGAGATGCATTGAGCTCATCAAAGGCTTGCTTAAGGGCTTTTACTTCCTTACGCAAGCTTTTGCATTCCTTTCTTGAGATGTTAAAGTGTTCTCTAGCATCTTCTAGCATGTCAATTAATTCATCTTTAGTAGGTTCATCATCATCATTATCACTATCACTATCATGTTCACTCTCACTTTCATCATCATAAGTTTGTACCTTGGTGGCCTTAGCCATGAAGCATGATGGAGAGTCGAAGAGAGAAGGCTTCTCATTGATTGCTATGCTTGCAAGTGCCTTCTTCTTGGTGGTCTTGTTGTCATCACTATCATCATCATCACTTGTGGAAGCATCACTATCCCAAGTGACTACATATGAACCAATTCTTCTTCTTTTTGAAGGACATCTTGTCCTTCTTATCTTTCTTTTCTTTCCACTCCTTCTTCTTGTTCTTGTTGTCATCATCTTTCTCACTATTGTATGGACATTTGCTAATAAGATGATCTTTGCTTCCACAATTGAAGCATCTCCTTGCCTCTTCCTTGCTCTTGGATGAATACTTCTTTCTTCTAGCTCGATAGCCCTTCTTTACCATGAACTTGCCAAACCTCTTGACAAAAAGAGCCATTCTCTCATCATCATCATCATCCCATGAATCATCATCCTCACTTGATGTTTCTTGCTTGGCTTTGCCCTTCGATGATGTGGCCTTGAAAGCCACGCTCTTCTTCTTGTCATCCTTCTTCTCATCTTTCTTTTCTTTCTTTTCTTCCTTCTCATCATCATCTCTATAGGCATCATCGGTCATGATATCTCCCAAGACTTGGTTTGGTGTCATTGTGTTCAAACCACTCCTTACTAGCAAGGTGACCAATATCTTGAATCTTGCGGGCAAACATCTCAAGAACTTATTTGAGAAGTCTTTGTCCTCTATGTTCTCACCGAGTGCCTTGAGATCATTGACAATCACTTCCATCCGGTGGAACATGTCCGGCACACTCTCATCTTCCTTCATTTTGAAGCTCGCAAACTTCTCTTTGAGAATATAAGCTTTTGCACCCTTCACGGCTTGAGTACCCTCAAAAGATTCTTCCAACTTCTTCCAAGCCTCATGTGCCATCTCAATATTCTTGATTTGCTCAAAAGTTCTTGCATCAATTGCATCATGAATGGCACTTAGAGCAATATCATTGTTTTGGAGAAGTACTTCTTCGGCGGCGGTGGGATTCTCCGGATCATCAATCTCAATTTTAGTTTCTACCACCTTCCACACCTTTCTATTGATTGACTTGATGTGTGTAGTCATCTTTGACTTCCAATATGAATAATTTGAGCCATCAAATTGGGGTGGCTTCTTGGTGTTGTTGATTTGAGCCATTTTACAATCAAGGTTGTTAAGCCTCAAATTAACGGTGACCTCGGCTCCGATACCACTTGAAAGGTCCTAATGGCTAGAGGGGGGTGAATAGCCTAATAAAATTTCTACAACAACGCTTAACCAAATGGTTAGACAATTATGAGGCGAAGCGAGTGTTGCGCTAGCCTACTCAAAAATGCAAGCCACCTACCACAATTCTAGTTTAGATAGTGTCAATTCACACAAGAGCAATGACACTACCCTATGTTAGTGTGCTCTCAAAGGCTAACTAAAGAGCCACACCAACCAAGCATGCAAGCTCTCACAACTAGCTACACTAAAGAGCTTGTCAACTAGTTTGCGGTAAAGTAAAGAGAGTGATCAAGAGGGTTATACCGCCGTGTAGATGAATGAACCAATCAATCACGAAGATGAATAACAATGATGACCAATCACCTCGGAATCAAATGATGAACACAATGATTTTTACCGAGGTTCACTTGCTTGCCGGCAAGCTAGTCCTCGTTGTGGCGATTCACTCACTTGGAGGTTCACGCGCTAATTGGCATCACTCGCCAAACCCTCAATAGGGTGCCTTTAACCAACACAAGATGAGGATCACACAAGCCACAAGCAATTTACTAGAGTACCTTTTGGCGCTCCACGAGAAAGGTCAAGAACCCTTCACAATCACCACGATCGGAGTCGGAGACAATCACCTCCTCCACTCAACGATCCTTGCTGCTCCAAGCCGTCTAGGTGGCGGCAACCACCAAGAGTAACAAGCGAAATCCGCAGTGAAACACAATCACCAAGTGCCTCTAGATGCAATCACTCAAGCAATGCACTTGGATCACTCCCAATCTCACTATGATGATTAATCAATGATGTAGATGAGTGGGAGTCCTTTGGCTAGGCTCACAAGCTTGCTATGTCAATGAAAATGTGCAAGAGTTCTCCTTGAGCCGGCCATGGGGCTATAAATAGAGCCCCCATCAAATAGAGCCGTTATACCCCTTCTTTGGGCAAAAGCAGCGTTCGACCGGACGCCCGGTCGATCGACCGACGACGCTCAGCTCTCGGGTCCGGCCGCTCGATGTCGACCACGTGTCCAGACTCAGCGGTCATCACCTCGACCGGACGCTGCTCCTTGAATCGACCGGACGGCTGAAGCCTCGGCGTCCGGTCGTTTTCAAGAAGCTCCCGAGGCATGTTTCTTCGACCGGACGCGTCCGGTCCACCTTGACCGGACCTTGAGACCGGCGTCCGGTGCTCAACCCTTCTGCTTGAGCCGCTGAGTAGGCATGACGACCGGACGCAGCGGTCGGCGTCGGTGCCAGCTGATTCGGCGTCCGGTCCACAGGACCGACCGACGCCAAGACATTATTTCGACCAACTCCATTTCAACTCTAACTTCCTCACCCTTGCTCAAATGTGCCAACCACTAAGAATTTTGCATCCGGCGCAATAGAAAATAGACATTTCATTTTTCCAAAGCGTTGCGAATCCCATCTCATAAGCTCGGCGGGAGGGAGAGAGGGACCCAAACCCATCTCAACCCTGCAAACACCTTGTGCACATGTGTTAGCATATTTTCACAAATATTTTCAAGGGTGTTAGCATTCCACTAGATCCTAAATGCATATGCAATGAGTTAGAGCATCTAGTGGCACTTTGATAACCGCATTTCGATACGAGTTACACTCCTCTTAATAGTACGGCTATCTATCCTAAATGTGATCACACTCACTAAGTGTCTTGATCACTAAAACAAAATGGCTCCTACATTTTATACCTTTGCCTTGAGCCTTTTGTTTTTCTCTTTCTTCTTTTCCAAGTTCAAGCATTTGATCATCACCATGCTATCACCATTATCATGATCTTCGTCATTGCTTCATCACTTGGAGTAGTGCTACCTATCTCATAATCATCTTGATAAACTAGGTTAGCACTTAGGGTTTCATCAATTCACCAAAACCAAACTAGAGCTTTCAATCTCCCCCTTTTTGGTAATTGATGACAACCCTTATACAAAGATATGAATTGAAATTCAATTGAATCCATGTTGCTTGCCCAAGCATAATTACCATGTGTAAAAGGATATGGACAAGTTTCATGAACCCTAAGTGGTAGTAATTGCTCCCCCTACATATGTGCTAAGAGTTTGGATTGAAGCTTGCACATATGCTTAGATAGGAAATGTAGGAGTCAATGTCTACCATATGATGCTAAGGTATAAAAGATGGACCTTTGAAGCGTGATACCAATCGGAGTGCACCAATATACCATCCTTAGCATCATGGTTAGCTCAATACCACTTAGAAATATTTGGAAGTGAAATCACTAGATATCCTATGCATGCTAGTTTGCATTTCATCATTCAAATCTACAACTAGCATACATCACACAAACATGGATATTAAAATTTAACACTTGTGCCATGCAAGCAAACATATGTAATGCACATTCAAATGCACCATACAAGTTCATGAGCTTGCTCCCTACTTGTGTGCTCAAAATATTAGGTTTTAATTGATCCCATTCCTTTATCATATCTCTCCCCTATGTTAAGTACTCCCCTATCACTCATATCTTTGTTTCTCTCCCCCTTTGTCATTAATGACCACAAATACTTAAATTATAGATAGGTTGGGATTATCAATGTCAATCAATGGGGTGAGGATCATTTTCCCAAATTTGGTTCAATTCTAGATTATTTCCCAAAGATATTTAACTCGGTTTGATCCATGGACAAGCTTCTTCACACCTCCAAATAAGGGTTATCTTGTACCATGTTGAGTTAAACACTTATAGTTCATTTTCTAGATTAAACACTAGGTTTACAAGCCCACAAACATGTCATATGCCATCACTAGATCAAGTCAAGCATAGAAGCAATAGTGATACCATATTGACATCGAAATTCATTTGATTTTCATGAATGAGCCTAATAAGATAGAACCACTTGCAAGGTCCTAATGAGATTGAAAATATGACTAGATGCACTAATCATGTCCTTAGCAAGAATGTATGTCATGCCAATCAACTTTTACCTTAGATTGCTCGAAGGAGAGGCATGTCATATGAGTGGGGGGTTGCATCAACACATATTTGAGAAATCCAATATGTTCAACTCATTCCTTAGCTTGCAAAACCTTTTCTCATCCAATGGCTTGGTGAATATATCGGCAAGTTGATCTTCGGTGCCTACACTCTCAATGCAAATGTCCCCTTTTTTGTTGGTGATCTCTTATGAAATGGTGGCGGACATCAATGTGCTTTGTTCTTGCATGTTGCACCGGATTGTTGGTTAGCTTGATTGCACTCTCATTGTCACATAGCAATGGCACTTTCTTGAACTTGATTCCAAAATCACTCAAAGTGGCCTTCATCCAAAGTATTTGTGCACAACAACTACCGGCGGATATGTATTCGGCTTCGGCGGTTGATAATGCAACACTATTTTGCTTCTTTGATGACCATGAAACAAGTGATCTTCCCAACAATTGACATGTGCCCGATGTGCTCTTCCTTTCAACCTTGCATCCCGCATAATCCGAGTCGGAGTAACCAACTAGCTCAAACTTTGCTCCTTTGGGATACCACAAACCAACATTTGGTGTATGCTTCAAGTACCTCAATATCCTCTTTGTAGCCTTCAAATGGCTTTCTCTTGGTGAGGCTTGAAATCTTGCACACATGCATACACTAAACATGACATCCGGCCTTGATGCGGTCACATAGAGTAGGCTTCCAATCATAGACCGATACAACTTTTGATCCACCATATTTCCACTTGCATCACTATCTAAGTTACCATTTATTCCCATAGGTGTGCTAATGACTTTGCTATCACTCATGCCAAACTTCTTGATCATGTCCTTAATGTACTTCCCTTGACTCACAAAAGTACCATTCTTCAATTGCTTGATTTGAAGACCAAGGAAGTAACTCAACTCTCCAATCATGGACATCTCAAACTCATTAGCCATCATCTTTCCAAACTCATCACAAAAATCTTGATTGGTTGATCCAAATATGATATCATCAACATAGATTTGCAATACAAATAGATCTTTTCCAATCTTCTTGATGAAAAGAGTAGTATCAACCTTGCCCATTGTGAACCCTTTAGAGAGTAGGAAGTCCCTCAATCTCTCATACCATGCTCTAGGTGCTTGCTTCAAGCCATACAATGCCTTCTTCAACTTATACACATGGTTGGGCTTCTTGTCATCTTCAAAACCGGGAGGTTGCTCAACATATACTTCTTCATTGATGTAACCATTGAGAAATGCACTCTTAACATCCATTTGATAGAGCTTGATGTTGTGGGCACAAGCATAGGCTAGCAAGATTCTAATTGCTTCCAATCTAGCAACGGGGCATAAGTTTCTCCAAAGTCAAGACCTTCAACTTGTGTATAGCCTTGTGCTACCAATCTTGCTTTGTTCCTTACAACTATCC
This sequence comes from Miscanthus lutarioriparius, assembly GCA_904845875.1. NCBI lineage: Eukaryota > Viridiplantae > Streptophyta > Magnoliopsida > Poales > Poaceae > Miscanthus > Miscanthus lutarioriparius. Next base: position 18,074,840 of record CAJGYO010000007.1, on the reverse strand, counting down.
CATCTTGATCTTGCTTGTTTCTAAAGACCCATTTGGTTCCAATCACATTGTGTCCCTTTGGTCTTTCTACCAATTCCCATACTTGATTTCTTGTGAAGTTGTTCAATTCTTCATGCATAGCATTCACCCAATCAACATCCTTCAAAGCTTCATCTATCTTCTTTGGTTCAATGGATGACACAAAAGAGAAGTGTTCACAAAATGATGCCAATCTTGATCTTGTTTGTACACCTCTTGAAATATCTCCAATGATTGTATCCAAAGGATGATCTCTTGCAATACTTGTTGCTTGAAGAATTGGAACTTGATTGCTTGCACTTGCTTGATCATTTGGTTGAGATGATGTACTAACCATTTGATCTTGATCAATATCATGAGAGTCACTTGCACTAGCTTGATTTGTATCATCTTGCACATTAGAGTTGGAGAGCACTTGCACTTGATCATCTTCATCATCAATCACTTGCCTAGGCCTCAATTCACCAATATCCATGTTCTTCATGGCATTTGAAAGTTGAATGCCTCTAACATCTTCCAAGTTCTCATTCTCTACTTGTGAACCCTTGGTTTCATCAAATTCAACATCATGAACTTCCTCAAGAGTACCACTATCCAAATTCCAAACTCTATATGCTTTGCTTGTGGTGGAATAACCAAGTAGGAATCCTTCATCACATTTCTTATCAAACTTGCCCAATCTTGTGCCTTTCTTCAAGATATAGCATTTGCAACCAAAGACCCGAAAATATGCAATGTTGGGCTTTCTACCATTCAAGAGCTCATATGGTGTCTTCTCTTTCAATCGGTGACAATAGAGGCGGTTGCTACAATAGCAAGCCGTGTTGATAGCTTCGCCCAAAAAGATTGACTCACATTGTACTCACTAAGCATAGACCTTGCCATATCAATGAGTGTTCTATTCTTTCTCTCAACAAGGCCATTTGATTGAGGTGTGTACTTGGCCGAGAATTGATGTCTAATTCCAAATTCATCACATAACTCATCAATTCTAGTGTTCTTAAACTCACTACCATTGTCACTTCTAACTCTCTTGATGGTTGTTTCAAATTCATTGTGAATGCCTTTGACAAGTGATTTGAATGTTGCAAATACATCACTTTTGTCTACTAGAAAGAATACCCATGTGTATCTAGTGTAGTCATCCACTATCACAAATCCATATTTATTTCCACCGATACTAGTGTATTGTGTTGGCCCAAACAAATCCATGTGCAATAACTCAAATGCTTTACTAGTGCTCATCATGTTTTTCTTAGGATGGGTGTTTTCAACTTGTTTGCCGGCTTGACAAGAGCTACAAAGCTTATCTTTTTCAAACACAACATCTTTCAATCCTTTAACTAAGTCATGCTTAATCAATCTATTCAATTGTTTCATTCCAACATGACCAAGCCTTCTATGCCATAACCAACCCATGCTAGACTTAGTGAACAAGCATGTGGATAATTGAGCTTCACTAGTATTGAAATCAACCAAGTATAGATTCTCATATCTAAAGCCTTTGAAGATCAAGTTAGAGCCATCTACACTTATGATTTCTACATCATCTACCCCAAATATGCATTTGAATCCAAGATCACACAATTGAGCCACGGATAGCAAATTGAAGTTCAAGCTCTCTACTAGCAATACATTGGATATGCTCAAGTCATTGGATATTGCAATCTTACCAAGCCCTTTGACTTTGCCTTTGCCATTGTCACCAAATGTGATACTATCATACCCATCATTGCCATTGGTGTTGATTGAGTTGAACATTCTTGCATCTCCGGTCATGTGTTGAGTGCACCCACTATCAAGAACCCAATGCCTTCCTCCGGCTTTGTAATTGACCTATAAAAGAAGATCAATTCTTTTTAGGTACCCAAACTTGCTTGGGTCCTTGAAGGTTAGTAACCAAGCTCTTTGGCACCCAAATGGCTTTCTTCTTTGAGCCCATCCATGGTTTACCAATGAACTTAGCATGAACACCATTTGCACCTTTTCTAAGCATATAACATGAATCTAGCTTAATAAAGGATACATTAGCATTTTTGCTTTTGTTGGTGCATTCATGCTCTTTGTGACCAACTTGCTTGCAACTAGTGCAAAACCGACCATTGTTTCTTCACAAAACTAGTCTTGTGAGGAGCAAAGGCCGCCTTTGCCTTTCTTGGGGTATAGCCTAATCCCTCTTTGTAGAGAGAAGCTCTTTGGCTACCCAAGGCCATAAGCAAGCGGTCCTCACCACCATAAGCCTTAGCCAAGGTGTGAGTGAGCTTAGTTACCTCCTTCTTGAGGTTCTCATACTCAACCACTAGTGAGGTATCACTAGTGTGACCATCACTACTAGATGAGGTAGAAGTAGTAGTGCTACAAGAAGGGTTGGTTGGAGAAACAATGGTAGGCATAGATAGTGATGTATCAATTAAATCACAAGTTAAACCTACATTGCAAGTTTCAACATGCTTCTTTTTAGTTTGCTCATCAAGCAAAGAAGAATGAGCTTTTTCAAGCTTTTTGTGAGCCTTGCAAAGCTTCTCATGGGCATCCTCTTGCCTCTCATGAGATGCATTGAGCTCATCAAAGGCTTGCTTAAGGGCTTTTACTTCCTTACGCAAGCTTTGCATTCCTTTCTTGAGATGTTAAAGTGTTCTCTAGCATCTTCTAGCATGTCAATTAATTCATCTTTAGTAGGTTCATCATCATCATTATCACTATCACTATCATGTTCACTCTCACTTTCATCATCATAAGTTTGTACCTTGGTGGCCTTAGCCATGAAGCATGATGGAGAGTCGAAGAGAGAAGGCTTCTCATTGATTGCTATGCTTGCAAGTGCCTTCTTCTTGGTGGTCTTGTTGTCATCACTATCATCATCATCACTTGTGGAAGCATCACTATCCCAAGTGACTACATATGAACCACCCTTCTTCTTTTTGAAGGACATCTTGTCCTTCTTATCTTTCTTTTCTTTCCACTCCTTCTTCTTGTTCTTGTTGTCATCATCTTTCTCACTATTGTATGGACATTTGCTAATAAGATGATCTTTGCTTCCACAATTGAAGCATCTCCTTGCCTCTTCCTTGCTCTTGGATGAATACTTCTTTCTTCTAGCTCGATAGCCCTTCTTTACCATGAACTTGCCAAACCTCTTGACAAAAAGAGCCATTCTCTCATCATCATCATCATCCCATGAATCATCATCCTCACTTGATGTTTCTTGCTTGGCTTTTGCCTTCGATGATGTGGCCTTGAAAGCCACGCTCTTCTTCTTGTCATCCTTCTTCTCATCTTTCTTTTCTTTCTTTTCTTCCTTCTCATCATCATCTCTATAGGCATCATCGGTCATGATATCTCCCAAGACTTGGTTTGGTGTCATTGTGTTCAAACCACTCCTTACTAGCAAGGTGACCAATATCTTGAATCTTGCGGGCAAACATCTCAAGAACTTATTTGAGAAGTCTTTGTCCTCTATGTTCTCACCGAAAGTGCCTTGAGATCATTGACAATCACTTCCATCCGGTGGAACATCCCAAGACACACTCTCATCTTCCTTCATTTTGAAGCTCGCAAACTTCTCTTTGAGAATATAAGCTTTTGCACCCTTCACGGCTTGAGTACCCTCAAAAGATTCTTCCAACTTCTTCCAAGCCTCATGTGCCATCTCAATATTCTTGATTTGCTCAAAAGTTCTTGCATCAATTGCATCATGAATGGCACTTAGAGCAATATCATTGTTTTGGAGAAGTACTTCTTGGTGACGGTGGGATTCTCCAGGATCATCAATCTCAATTTTAGTTTCTACCACCTTCCACACCTTTCTATTGATTGACTTGATGTGTGTAGTCATCTTTGACTTCCAATATGAATAATTTGAGCCATCAAATTGGGGTGGCTTCTTGGTGTTGTTGATTTGAGCCATTTTACACCGAAGGTTGTTAAGCCTCAAATTAACGGTGACCTCGGCTCCGATACCACTTGAAAGGTCCTAATGGCTAGAGGGGGGTGAATAGCCTAATAAAATTTCTACAACAACGCTTAACCAAATGGTTAGACAATTATGAGGCGAAGCGAGTGTTGCGCTAGCCTACTCAAAAATGCAAGCCACCTACCACAATTCTAGTTTAGATAGTGTCAATTCACACAAGAGCAATGACACTACCCTATGTTAGTGTGCTCTCAAAGGCTAACTAAAGAGCCACACCAACCAAGCATGCAAGCTCTCACAACTAGCTACACTAAAGAGCTTGTCAACTAGTTTATGTAAAGTAAAGAGAGTGATCAAGAGGGTTATACCGCCGTGTAGATGAATGAACCAATCAATCACGAAGATGAATAACAATGATGACCAATCACCTCGGAATCAAATGATGAACACAATGATTTTTACCGAGGTTCACTTGCTTGCTTAAGCAAGCTAGTCCTCGTTGTGGCGATTCACTCACTTGGAGGTTCACGCGCTAATTGGCATCACTCGCCAAACCCTCAATAGGGTGCCGCTTTAACCAACACAAGATGAGGATCACACAAGCCACAAGCAATTTACTAGAGTACCTTTTTGGCGCTCCGCCGAGAAAGGTCAAGAACCCTTCACAATCACCACGATCGGAGTCGGAGACAATCACCTCCTCCACTCAACGATCCTTGCTGCTCCAAGCCGTCTAGGTGGCGGCAACCACCAAGAGTAACAAGCGAAACCGCAGTGAAACACAATCACCAAGTGCCTCTAGATGCAATCACTCAAGCAATGCACTTGGATCACTCCCAATCTCACTATGATGATTAATCAATGATGTAGATGAGTGGGAGTCCTTTGGCTAGGCTCACAAGCTTGCTATGTCAATGAAAATGTGCAAGAGTTCTCCTTGAGCCGGCCATGGGGCTATAAATAGAGCCCCCATCAAATAGAGCCGTTATACCCTTCTTTGGGCAAAAGCTGCGTTCGACCGGGACGCTCCGGTCGAGATCGACCGGACGCCGGCTCTCGGCGTCCGGCGCTTCGATGTCAACCACGTGTCCAGACTCAACGGTCATCGGCCTCGACCGGACGCTGCTCCTTGAATCGACCGGACGACGGCTGAAGCCTCTCGTCCGTTGCGTTTCAAAGAAGCTCCCGAGGCATGTTTCTTCGACCGACGCGCGTCCGTTCACCACCTTGACCGGACCTTGAGACCGGCGTCCGGTGCTCAACCCTTCCCGCTGAAAGCATTGAAGTAGTATGACCGGACGCAGTGAGCGGTCGGCGTCCGGTGCTGATTCGGATTCAGCGTCCGGTCACAGGACCGACGCCAGCATTATTTCGACCAACTCCATTTCAACTCTAACTTCCTCACCCTTGCTCAAATGTGCCAACCACCAAGAATTTTGCATCCGGCGCAATAGAAAATAGACATTTCATTTTTCCAAAAGCGCCGAATCCCGCCTCGCAAGCTCGGCGGGAGGGAGAGAGGGACCCAAACCCATCTCAACCCTGCAAACACCTTGTGCACATGTGTTAGCATATTTTCACAAATATTTTCAAGGGTGTTAGCATTCCACTAGATCCTAAATGCATATGCAATGAGTTAGAGCATCTAGTGGCACTTTGATAACCGCATTTCGATACGAGTTACACTCCTCTTAATAGTACGGCTATCTATCCTAAATGTGATCACACTCACTAAGTGTCTTGATCACTAAAACAAAATGGCTCCTACATTTTATACCTTTGCCTTGAGCCTTTTGTTTTTCTCTTTCTTCTTTTCCAAGTTCAAGCATTTGATCATCACCATGCTATCACCATTATCATGATCTTCGTCATTGCTTCATCACTTGGAGTAGTGCTACCTATCTCATAATCATCTTGATAAACTAGGTTAGCACTTAGGGTTTCATCAATTCACCAAAACCAAACTAGAGCTTTCACCTTCCAACAGCACCTGATTGCCCAATTTCACTCTAGTTCCTGGGGGGGCCATTCGAGCATACCAGTCACATATATGAGGATCAAGCAATGTTTTGCCTGGAGAGGACTGAAAACTGCAGTCAAGAATTTTATCCAGTCTTGTGCCATCTGTCAACAGTCCAAGTATGATAGAACCAGATCCCCAGGCCTCTTGCAGCCACTGCCGGTTCCTGATTCGGCGTGGCAAGTGATATCGATGGATTTCATCGAGGGGCTTCCACAATCTCAATCCTTCAACTGTGTGCTAGTCATAGTCGATCTTCTCACCAAGTATGGTCATTTCATTCCCCTCCGTCACCCTTTCACTGCTGTCACAGTTGCCAAGTCCTTCTTCCAACATGTTTATCGCTTACATGGCCTTCCCACCTCTATCATTTCGGACCGTGACCGTATCTTTACAAGTCACTTTTGGTCAGAGCTGTTCAAGCTTGCGGATGTCTCCCTTTGCCGCAAAGACCCTATCACCCCGGTCGATGGTCAGACAGAGCGGCTTAACCAGTGCTTGGAAACTTATCTGCGGTGTTTTGTCCATGCCTGCCCCAACAAATGGAGTCAGTGGTTGCCATCTGTGGAATTTTGGTATAATTCCTGTTATCATTCAGCTATCGGTCGCTCACCCTTTGAGGCGCTCTATGGTTATCTTTCGCGTTTTCGGCTCGGATGTTTCGCTGGTTCACATCCGGACGTTATTTATCGGGCTTCAGACCGGCGGTGGATGGACCGGCTTCTTCAAAGACCACCTCAATCGGGCCAAGCAACGGATGAAGAAGCGGTCGATCAACACCGGTCGAACGTAGTTTTGCGAAGGTGATCTTGTATACCTCAAGTTGCGTACCAGTATGTCCAAACTTCCCTAGCACCTCGCTCTCATCGAAGCTTGCTTTCCGCTTCTTCGGACCATTCCGGATTCGGCTCGGGTCGGGTCGGATGGCCGCTTATAAGCTTGACTTGCTCGCTCATTCGGCGATTCACCCGGTTTTCCATGTATCCCAAGCGAAGAAGGTTGTGGGTGCCAATCACCGTGTACTCCCCACCTTACCATCGACTTTGCCATACACTTGGCTCCCGAACATGTTCTGCAGACGCGCATGGTCGTTCGTGGGTCTTCTTCTATACCTCGGTGCTTGTCAAATGGAACAACTCGCCGTCAAGACTTGGCTACTGGGAAGATTTTGAAGTCGTTCGCCAGAGTAGTATCCACAGCGCCACCGCTTGGGGGCAAGCGGTGTTCCAAGGAGGAGGGATGTCACCACCGTAGCAACTCGGCCCAAGATGGAGCACCGGAAGCCGCCCGGAGGAAGAAGGCCAGAAGCCCAACCATGAAAGTAATGGCGACCAATGGATTTGATCCGTTCACCGCTTGCATGCGCGTATTGAGGCTAAGCCTCTGTAACGTCTGAGAACGAGTATCCCGGAAGGGAGGGGTCCATCATTTTGTAAAACTCGAACCTGTTCCTAAAGCTAAGAACTCTTCCGACGCCGCATCTGGTTCCTCCTTCTCCTTCCTCTTCCTCCGATTCTTCTTCCAGTTCTTCCATCTCCCACCTCCGTCTCTCACAGCATCTGCCTTGTTCGGTTGAAAAACCGCGCGGATTTGAAGCGTTCCCACGCGCGTTTTATTATATCATTTTATTATTTACGCCCCGCGACGGCGACGGCGACGCGTAACAAATCCACCCGGGGCCCCGAGCTCACCGACGAGGCAACAAAACGTTTATCGGCTCACCAACCTATCTCACGTGCCGGGACGCATTGGCGAGAACGAGGGAGGGCGCGCGCTTCCTATATAAAGCAGCCGGCTGCGGGCAGCTCTGGGAATATTTACATATTTATCATCATTACGATATGAGTGGTATAAAAAATATCATATCAGTGACTCATGTATCAGTGACACAGTGTAAGACATCATCCAGTAGTAAATATGTAAATGCCCCGCAGCTCTGCGCCAGCGCATCAGACACCAGAGCAGCAGCGGCCGGAGGCCGGAGCGGAGCCCGAACGGAGCAAAGCGCCAACGCGAGGAGAAGCGCAGGTCTCTTTGCCGCCGCTCGCTCCAACCCGCGTTCGAGGACCGCCTCGCGCCTCAGTCGCAGTCGCATCCACAGCTCCCGGTGCGGTCGGCGATGGACGCTGGGGACGCCATGGAGAGGGGCGACCGCGCGCCGCTCCTGCCAGAGGTAACGGTCCGGAGCTCGCTCTCTGCATTCGCCTTCCGCCGGCGAGGTGCTTTTCTTGGTTAGTGATTAGCGTTAGGATCGAATTCCATTATCGAACACAGGGGAAAAACACACAGCGTTTCTGAGATATACTTTAGCTTTTCTGTTTTTTCTTTTTGGTATGCTCACAGCAAGTATATACGCCGTGACGTTGCGGTGATCCAGACGTCGGATGCAACGTTGCTCAGGGACGAACTGGGCAGTTGGCATGAGGATACAGGAAGGAGTTGGTGGCCGCCTAGCAGCACGCTGCACGCCATCATCATATAGACCAAGTCTTAAATAAAGATGCGAGAAAAGGAATATAAACTTAATTATTAAAACGATCGATACTTGTTAGATACATTAATTAAACTTGAAAAATCTTTACACACGAGCTTATACAGACAGTGGGTCTGCTCGCTTGTCTGAATTCTGGAGGAATCTGGATGGTTTGGAGGAATGCTAGAGGAATTTATGAGAGAAAAACACTGTTCCGGATAAAAAAATAAGCGGATCAAACTGGGTTTAAGGGCACACAAACAGGGCCAGAAGGTTCCAACAACAGACTATGGGCTTGTTTTGTTTAGAAACCATTTTAGGGCTATTTTGGCACGGCTCTTGGCTCTTTACTCACGACCATTCAACATTCAGAGAGTCGAAATACGCAAATTCTCTTGCCGCTGACAACTTGTGAAATTTTCTCTTCACTGCAGAGCCACGGCCCAAAGATTCCTCAGGACGACAGCCTGCAAGTGCCACTGTTGAAGGACAAAAACCGTGCCGGCAGCAAGGCACCAGCGGTTGTTCTTGGTGAGCATAGCTCCAGCCTCGAGCGTGTTCAGTTTTTCTTTCTCCTGAAAACAGAATGTGTTCTATAGCACAAGATGCTACTTCTGCTATGATCATTTAGAGAGAGACAAAAAGCGTGTTTAGAGGAGATCACCATCGCGTGGCAGCTCCCGCAGTACTTCTTCATGGCCGGCGCGGAGGTGTTCTGCTACATCGCGCAGCTGGAGTTCTTCTACGCTGAGGCGCCGGACACAATGAAGAGCACGTGCACGTCGCTCTCGCTGCTCACCATCGCGCTGGGCAGCTACATGAGCTCGTTCATCTAGGCCATTGTGGCGGCGTTCACGGCGACGGCCAACAGTCCCGGGTGGATCTCCGACAACCTCAACCAGGGGCACCTCGATTATTTCTTCTGGACCATGGCCGCCATGTGCACGCTCAACTTCGTCGTGTACAGTGCGCTCGCCAAGAACTACAAGCTCAAGACGGTGCTCTCATGACGCGACTACAAAGCTGGCTCAGCTCACCTCCTTCTTGATCTTGGAGATTCCACTGCATTTTTTGCACAGTTGCAAATTGGTGATCGGCAAAGGGGCTATTCGTCTGGTATTAAAGTCGGTTGATAAACCGACTAAAGCTATTTTATTATAAAAAATATATATAAATTTTATCTGATAAGCAGACTGTGCTAGCGAACAGGCCCACTGGGATACAAGTAGCGGCTCAACGGCATCGTATCATATGATATGATATGATAATTAATAAGTTTACAGCCTGTTCGGTTGGCTGGCTCATTTCGTTGCTGGTTCGTGAAGAAGTACTGCTGACTGGTTTGTGTGAGAGAAAAATACTATTCTAACTAAAAATTTATGATCGTTTATGACAAGCCACAGCCAAACGAACATGCTCTGGTTTCTCTTCCGCCTTAGCAACAGGGCTTCAAATGAACAGTCCTACAGCCGTCTCCTCAGCCGCGTCCGTCCGATGGAATGATCCTGGCCCTCCACGCGTCCTGCGTCTAGAAGCCTCGGGTACTCCTTATCCTCGAGGCCCTGCCCTACACCTCGTGCTCGCCTCCTCGTCCTCCCACGCGCCCGTCTCCATCCGGTCGCCCCCTCACGCCTCACCTCCTAAAGCCGCCGCCGCCGATGCAGCCGCGCTCGCTCCGTCCACCCCTGTCGCGGTGGCCGGCGAGGGAGCCACGTCTGCTACCGCGCCGAGTGGAGAGGACGGCTCGCCGCCGTCCCTGCTGCCGCGCGGACAGGACGGAGCCACGCCGCCACGTCGGGTGCCGCCGCGCCCCCTCCGTCTTCACCATCGCTGCCGTCGTCGACCTGGGAGAGGAAGCTGGTGGAGGTTCCTACGCTGTTGATTCCGACCCGAATCAGATCGGCGGTTCCATGTCCATGGATCCACCCTCATCTCCGTCTCTCGGCCACCTGGAGGCCACGGTCGGTGCGGGTCATGACCGAATGGGGAGGATGAGAAGGTGGCGGTGTTCTCCGTGTCCGGGATGACCTGCGCGGCTTGCGCGGGGTCGGTGGACAAGGCAATGAAGCGGCTCCCGCCATCCACGCCGCCGCCGTCGGCGTCATATGGGGCCGCGCACAGGAACGGTTTAAATGGTTTAAAGTTCCGTGCTTTTTTGTTTCTAATTTGGTTCCAATCAACTACTGTGTAGCATTGCAGCACTTAAATACGTTTTTCTTTGTACAGGAAGTTTTTCCTGGCTCTCCATGGTTCACTTAAGATTGGGATTGCAGGGGTTTCTCGTGAGCTACATCCAGTCCACGTAATCAGATATTGGGTTCGCAGGGGTTTGTCGAGCTTATCTCTGTCTAAATGATGCAGTTGTGGATGATTCAGGTATAGTCTGCAGTTCTCATATTCGAGATTCTTCAAAACTTTCCTCATCCTTCGTCCAATTTAGTTAATTGACTTCATTGAATTAGTTTCTACCATTTTCTAATGAGGTCGATTAAAGGAATATGATTCATGTGTACAAGCTGCTGCCACAAGGAAAAAAAAAAAAAAGATCTGTGGTAGTATAAAGTAAAACTTTTCCGCCATTGTTTTGTTCATCTGCTCCATAATATTGGTTTCCACTTTGATGCAGGCAAAACATGTTTCAGTGGATATGTTACTTTTAAGGTTAAAGATGCACATCTATCTCAGTTACATTGCTCCTCTTGATTAGCTATTGGCAAGATCACTGGTACCATGTAACGTGAATTTATCCATTCTTAAACAAAGTAAATTTATCAGAGCGCTAAGGCTTTTCCTTTCTTTTCATAGGTATCCTTATTGAGGGTTCGATTTGGAGCTACGGCAAAATGTCATCAACCAGCTACGTCGCAACATGCCAGGGTAAATTATCAGGTGTAGAAGCTGTTTTTCAGTTCATGTTATTACTGTTGGGGTTTGTCAGTGTATCCTACATAATTCTGTTGGTGCTCCTCATGGTCTTGTGTTGAAAAAAAAGGATGCGTACTGCTATCATCTAGCATGCCTTCTTAGCTTGTGCCAGTAGCAGTAAAAATATAAGCCAGTGTCTTTTGATTTTCAGCTTATAGTTGGTAACATTCATATATGCTTTTCAGCTTATAGCATTTAAAATATATACTCCTCTTTTTGTCATGACACCCTACCTTGGTAATAATTAACTCTTTAATACTCCCTGCCTCTTTGGACATGCAGTAGCCTACCAATGGCATAGAATTGCTTTAAGTCGGTATCCTTCCCCAGACCCCACTCATGTGGGAGCCTCCGGCACTGGGTCTGCCCGGTATCCTTGCACTCTATTCCAGGGCGTCTCCTGGAATTGTGCTCATCATTGTTAAATATTACAGTGCCAAAGTGTCTCTCGATGTTTTGTGTTCCCGAATTTTATGACCTACCTCATTCCCTGCTCGCAGCTACTTCTATTTGGCATATATCCATATGTGCTCTGATTATGCCAGCAGTCCACGAATGCTTACCACGGGCTACGTGCTATGCCTCAGCTATGAATGCTTAGCGCAACCTAGGTGTGACGCCTTAGAATTAGACCGCGATATTGAGCCTAATAATGTGGAGGTTTCTTTCTTCTCAAGGTTGGCGTTGCGTGTCCTGCATTTACTTTATGTTTTCTCTGATTGAATACAGCATCAGTTCTTCAGAGTTTAGCTCTGACAAAATGGCTAGCGACAACCACACAATCAAAATGTTGAACCAAATATAATACATTTTCATTGGGTTGCACATAAAGAATGTGTCAGCAAACATCTATTCCCTTTTTATTACTTGATTTTTCCCGAATATGCCCTCTGCGAGCTCATGATTTTGTTGCCAAACCCATTGTAAATGTGCTCATTTTTATTTTATTTTTTGTTCAGTTGTTTTATTTACATTCGCTGATCGCCTACACAGAATAGAAGTAGATGAGAGAATAATATGTCGCATTACATTAATCTGAAATTGAAGTAATGTATCCCCTTCCAATCATGAATGATATGAGGTCAATAGCAGTTCTTAAAATTCAATGTAGTCCTTTCGCCATTTCATTACTTTGGGGCAAAGTCTGATTGGTCTCTGGTTCTGTTCTTTCAGGTTGCACAACAAGTGACTTCGGTTTTGTCGTCAGATGCAGATTGTACATAATGTTCGTTGTTACCACATGGTGCCATGTTGCTAAAGACTTGATTTTTATCTTCCAAGTCAGCCTGCTTTACGATTTTCGCATTAGAGACTCTGCATGTATCCTAAACCTTATATTTTCTTCCATTTTCTCCGTGCCTTTTATTATTCCTTGATGGATAATCAGTTATTTTCTCACTTTTTCCCCTCTATGTTTATAGATACAATGCCATAAAATTGATTTTGATTATGGATCATCATGTGCTTCTGTCATATTCATGTAAATATCATCCACTCACAATAGTCCCTGTTACGTATGGCTTATTCAGTGCAAATGTTAAATTACAGTCCAGCCTACCCGCGGCGAAGCGCGGTGTTCCGTCTAGTATATCCATAGAAACGTACAGCGGTACAGTAATACAGTAAGAACTTTCAAAAATACAGTAGGAGAAGATGCAGGACTTTTTTTCCCTTTTACTTTTTCTTCTTTTTAAAGAAGAAACTGCACAGATTCCTGTGGCAGACTGGCAGCAACTATTTTTCTTTTGAAAGCTGAAAGTTTTGTTTTGTTTTTCTTTCATACATAGATACTGGTTCAGTCCTAAAATAAGTGACGTTTTACTTTAAGACATTTTGTTTAACCATTCGTCTTATTCAGAATTTTTGTATAAACACCATCTATTTTGTTATGACTTATTTTATTACTAGGGATACTTTAGTAATGATTTATTTATTTTATAATTTACACAAAAAAATTGCCGTAGTTTTTTTTAATTTTGTGACTTTATCCTAGTATAAGATTTTCGGGAGATTGATGTTTTTGCCCTAGTAAGATTATCGGGAGATTGATGTTTTTGCCTCGTGTTTGAAGACTAATTATGATTTTGCCCTAGTTTTTTTTGTGACTTTATTTATCCTCTCTTTTTTTTAATATGAAACCACCATTTCCCCTAATAACCTCTAAACCGTTTGCCCCTCGTTTTAGACTTTGTTGGCCAAAGGTCGTATAAATGTATTAAAAAAAGATAAAACTAACCCTTTGACCTTATCCTAACCCTCCCGACATTCGTTGATGGCTAATTAAGCATGTATAACTTGCTAAACTTTGCTTAGATTTGAAATTTTGCTGTATTTTTTTTAAAAAAATGGTGTCAAAATATTTGATGTTAAAACAGAGGTTAAAATAATAGAGCACTCAGAATTTAATAGGGTAAATTCACATGGGAAAACTAGTTTTTTAGCTGTTTTGACACCGTTAACTCCTCTAAATGCGATATATGGGTAAACTATGCCTTTGTTTAGAACAGACCATCAGAATTACAAAATTGAATAAATAAGAGTAAAATAATAATTAGACTTCAAAAAATAGGTGAGAATGTAAGAGTTCCAAGATTATTTTTGCAATAAGATGTTCACAGAAAGTCAAAAACACATCCGTTATGGCAACCATAGGGCACGCTGGCACGGGCTGGCCGATGACAGAAAGTAGAGCATGTGGCGACTGGACAACTCGACAGACGACAGTTGACTACAGGGACCTCATTTGCCCCCGGCCCCAGTCTTCGGCGCTGCAACTGCAAGCAGGCAGCCACCAGCCCACTGGCCACTGCCCACCACATCGGCTCGGCGTTTAGCGAAACGCTAATGCTTGTTTTAGGGCGTCCCTCCCCCCCGACAGCCACGCTGGCAGGCCAGGAAGTCTAGAAGGCTCTCCTGTCTATTTTTATCTATTTATGTAGCCATCGTTGTTTTTTAAAAGGGAAAAAACTCACCTTAGCGTCGTGAGCCTGCGACCGCGCTCCGCCACACATCCCGCTCGCCGCGCCTCGTCTCCACCGCGCGCTCCCGCTCACCTTCCTCTCCACTGCGTCTCTCACCTGCCTTCTCCATCAGATCTGTCGTGGCCTTCTCACCAGAGCGACGAGCTCCGTGCCATGAGACACTGCTGCAGGACGATGTGGCGCGCGGCTACCCTCTCCTAGTCGTACAGACGATGCCTCTCCGCCACGTTGCGAAGCCGCAGTCGCCACCTACAGGGTCATCGGGCTGCTGCCTCCACGCCAACGAGCCTCCATTCTCCCAAAACAGCAAGGAGATGTTGCATTGAAAGCACATGTTGCAAATATATGTTTTCGATGTTTCAGAGGTATATTGTAAGTGTTTAATGCGAATGTTGCAAAAGTAGATCAGAGATATTGCATATGTTGCAATGGTTGTATACGTATGTTGTAAGTGTCTGTTCCCAATGTTTCATTTGTGTTTTTAGATGTATGTTGTAAGTGTGTTTATCTCGATGTTACGAGTGTTTATCTGCATATTGCGTATGTTTTCCATGGGTTTCAAGCGTTTTTCAGGTGTGCTTTTTTCAAGGGTTTCATAAGTATGTTGCAAGCATTTGTTCAAATATTTCATACATATGTTGAAAGTGTTGTATCTGGATGTTTCAAAAGTAAATCGGATGTTTACACATGTTGCAATGTCACCCGCCTGTTGCAACTGCTAGAAGGGACGTGAGGGTCAGGCGAGGCGCAGACGCCATGTGGGTCGGCGGGGCTAGATATTTGCATGGGGTCGGTGGGCGAGACACCGCGTCAGTGGCGTGAGGGACAAAGCACATGCACGGACATCCGGACGCGCGCGCGTCTGTCAAAGCCCTCGTTCGTTTGGACTTGTTGGCTTTATAAGCGTCTTTTTCGCCAACGAACAATATTTTTCTCTCACACCAAATCAGCCAACGGTACTTTCCATGACCTTATTAGCCAAACAAGTCCAAACAAACGAGGCGCAAATGTCTAAGCGCTGGCACTGCCGTTAGCGAAAGCAAAACAGCCCCGAGTCAACGTCAGTAATTGCAGTACAGAGGACTCGAGACTTCCAAGAGCAGTACTATCCGCTGTCGGCATCGGCGTTGCCTTTTTCCGGTGAGAAGTGAGAACCATTGCTGTTTTGAAACGTTCCCTCGCGCGCCATTATTTTATCTGCGGCAGCGGCAGCGGTAGCGGTAGTCGGCCGGTACCGAGCTCACCAACCTTTCGGCTTTCGCGTGGGATCTCCCTAGCCGCCCACCGCCGTCTTCGTGAGTTGCCGCGCGCTTCCTTTATAAGCAGGCTGCTGTCTCGCAGCTTCGCACGGGAGGACGCGGAGCAGGAGGGCTGGGCACCGAGCGGTCTACGCTCAAGCAGAGAGAAAAAGCGCCAGAGCGAAGAGAAACGCAGCTCCCTTGGCAGACAGCAGCTCCCAGCTCGTACCCGTCTCCAAGAGCTGCCTCGAGCTTCGGCCGCAGTCGCAAGCTGGTAGCCGCAGACTCCTGATCGATCGGCATGGATGCGGGGGACACCATGGAGAGGGGCGTGCGTGCTCCGCTCCGGCCTAAGGTAAAAAAGTTCCTGAGCTCTTTCGTTCGCTCACATGGAGTAGAGATAGGCTTCGATCGCATCAGTGAACGAGGAATTACTCTCCATTTTTTTTGTCGCTCCATTTCTAGAATGATAGGTCGTGACGCGTGGAGTGATCGATGCTGGTGTCGAATGCAACGTTTCTCAAAGAACATGGCAGCTAGGAGGACTTGGTCATGGGGATTGGGATGAGGATCGGACATTGGGAGGCGGTAGCTCTCTAGCTGTCTATCAGCCGTGCACTATGTTATAACATAGTATAGACCAAGTCTATAATAAAAATAGATTAAAGCCATGTTTGATCCATGCGGCTAATCTTCCATGCGGCTAAACTTTAGCATAGGGCTAAAGATTAGCCCTTAGAATGAAGATGCTAAAGATTAGCCCATAAGGTTGTTTAGATCCAGGGGCTAAAGATTAGTCATGTATCCTACCATGACCCATTTGCCCCTAATTAATACACATGCACAATCATGTCTTTTTTCCCGCAGGACCGCTTTTAGCCCTCTTTAGCCTATCTTAGAGGGGCTAATGAAAAGAGGTGTGCTAAAGTTTAGCCCCCACTTTTAGCCCTCCTATTTAGATCTACGAGGGTTATAAGATGACTAATAGAGATGGGCTAAACTTTAGCCTATGGATCAGGCCTAAGTCATTGAAGTGATTGATAGTTGCGGTATACCTACAATCGTACAGACAATTAAACAACCGGAGAAGGTTGGACGAACTGACTGAGGGTTTGGACAAATATGCAGACGCACTGATCTTCTCGTCCTCACTTAACAATAGCCCTTATTTTCCCCGAGACAAGCACAAATGCACATGGAACGATACACACAGTGGATCATACATGTTGTACAGCTTCACCCCCTAAGTTTTTTGGAACGGCTAATTGTCCTCTTCGCCGATCTCCAGTTGCTTCTTTGTCCTCCTTGGCACGGCCTCTCGCCGTCACACAGCATGTGCATGATTTGATCTCCTTCGAGCTTCAAAAGGATTATAGGGATGGTCTGACTCTGACAGTTGCCGCGGTGCAAGGCAGCAGTGGGAACTGGGAAGATGGTTGGCAAAGAAGTCGTCAACTATATGGCCCCTGTTTGGATCCTATGGTCTTGAGCCTCCAAACAGGAGGTCCAAAGTGATGCCTAAAATTTAGACCATCTCATAAAACTTTAGACCACACAAGTGAGCTAAAGTGGTATAAGGTTTTAGTCCTCAATTTAGTCAACTAAAGTTTAAACATGAGAATCCAAACAGGTCCTATGACGGTGTGGATGGACGGTGAGTGATGATCGGTGGGGTGTCACGCTTTGTAACCGCTAGTGATTGGGGGAGACAGTTAGGGACTCAAGATAGGTTTCTGGTGCGCTTGATGCACTGCACCGACCAACATGGCAACGTATATGTCCTAGTCAAACAAGACCATTTGTATGGGTGTGGGCTCGTAGCGGCTTCAGTCGGGAGTGAGGGCTGCGTTATGCTATAGCATTGAAGGCTAATCAAGGTAGATACCTAGTCTATTTTGGTAGAATTTCTTTGTAAACAACTTCATTTGAGAAGCCAGAGAAACCATGTTTAGATGGCTCCACGGTACCCTTCTATTAAGAAAACGACCTTTTCGTTTTAGTTTCTTTCACAGAGCCATTTCATGTCTAGCATTTGGCGGGGCTTCACCCAAGAAGTTAGAGAAGCAAGAGCCGAAATCCCTTGAGATGTCCTGCCAAAGATAGCCTAATTCGTGCTATTACGTGGGCTAAAATATTATGAAGCACAACTATTAGAAGGGCTAGAACATTATGAGGCATAGCTATTAGAAGTTTATGTATAATATAAATATGGCATATATTGTTCAAAAAACGCTGATCTTTGCACTCACTTTTTATTCGTTTTCTAACATAATAATTAAAGATATACTTTATGATATTCACATCTGGTTGTGATAAATTTATCAATTATGGTACATGTTTTCATCTATATTTATAGTTTTCTCTGCTTTTGCATCGCACGTCTATGTGTATTCAACATGTTCTTAGTTGAAAACTTAGCTCTACTTGTAGCCCATGCATGGCGATAGCTAAAATTTATTAATTGCTATGGTTTTTATCCATAATTTGAGTTGAAACTCTAGTGATCATTGTACCTCCTGTTCAAACTCTTATTTTTTTGCATTATTTTAAAAATTATTATCATTCATTTACTATACTCTTACTTATTACAATGGCACAAACAGATATTTTGGTGCTCTACATGTTAAACTTCTCTGTTAAAGGATTATGTGTGTTGTACTTGTTTGTAAAAATAGAATGAACTTTGGCTGAAACTGGCTGAAAAACACTGTTCCGGCTAAATTGTTGTGAGAGAAAAATACTGTTCCGGCTGAAAAAATAAGCCGAACAAGCCAAATTTAAGACAAGCGAACGGGACCTAAATTATCAATGTTATAATATTTTAGCCAAAATATATAAATTTATATAAAGTAACAATTTACATAAAATTGTCATTATGAAAAACTTAATATAATTAAAATGTTGTTCATATCATTGGTATGTAGTTTGTTAAACTACATAAATATATAGTCCAGCTGCACGAAACCTATCAGTATTTTATACGGAACACATTTGTCGGTGTTTCGAGTAAACACCAACGAGTAAATTTGTGTTATTGCGCGTCTGGCCCAGATGGTGTGCTAAAAAGACACAAGGTTTATACTGGTTCGGGCAGAATGTCCCTACGTCCAGTTCATGGCTGCTGCTCGTGTTATTTGCATCGAAAGGTTCATAGTAGGGGTTACAAACGGGCGAGAGAGAAACAGGTCCCAAGTCTCTAATGGAAAGGTCGAATGGGTGCTGAGAGCTTGGTTGCTGCTCAGCTATGTGTGATGTGATGCGCAATGTGTTTTTTTCGATCCATCCCCTTAGTGGGGTTCCCTGCCTCCCCTTTTATAGGCCAATGGAGAGCAGTGTTTACAGATGGGAGAAAAGAGTAAAACGAGAGGCAAAGGAAGTCTTTCAAGGACGCCGGGTCTTCCTTTTTCTCTGTGCGGGCTCCGCTGACATGGCAGGTGGCGGCAAGGATTACTCCATGTCGGGCGCATTGCCGCTGATCCTGACAGAGCTACGCTGGGCGTCTGTCCGCTGATAATGTCATGTCCTGACGTTGCCAGTGGGTCGTCACGTCCCATCCCGCACCGACGGACGACGCGGTGGACCAGGGTGCTGATCAGCGGCCACACGGGGAACAGGCAGCACAGTGAGTCAGTGACTGCACGTCCATTACTGTGGGTGATGCGAGTTTTCTTCTGGACCGTAGCGGTTGTCGTTACCTTCCATGAGGATCCGTGCCCGAGAGCTAATGATGGCGCCCACAACACTATAGGGCAAATATTGGCGCCTACAACACTGTTTGGGCTCTGACATGCCTGGAAGGTCGTAAAGCACCCTCATAGCATGGCCTGACGGTACTGTCCTGCAGGGATGCAGGGTACGGTCCTCGGTATTGCGGTTGACTTTGAGCGTCTTGCCTTATCTATTTTGTGCGTTGTTGTAAAGGAGTCGTGCGCAGACATCGGGCGAGGTGGAGCCAGCCCTCAGACACCGGGCGAGGCGGAAACAGCCTTCAGACGTCGGGTGAGGCGGAGCCAGCCCTCGGGGGTCGAACGAGGCGGAGACAACCCTCAGGGGTCAGACGAGGCGGAGCCTGCCCTCGGGGGTCGGACGAGGTGGAGCCAGCCCTCAGACATCGGGCAAGGCGGTGCTAACCCTCGGGGGTCGGACGAGGCGGAGCCAGCCCTCGGGGGTTGGACGAGGCGGAGCCAACTCTCGGGAGCCAGCCGAGGTCGAGCCGACCCTCGGGGGCCGGACGAGGCGGAGCCCGTGGCCTTGGTGGCTGGATGAGGCGGTGCCTAGCAAGAGGTGCAGTCGTGCTCCTGATGCTGGGACGAATCAATGTTGACGGGCAGTAACTCCTCTTCTTTGGATACCCTAGTATTAGTCCCCGACAACATTCTGAACTCCTGGCATCTAGCAATAAATTTATATAAAGTAACAATTTGATGATTGCTAAACTACATAAATATATATTTATGGCTGATGCATGTATTTGTGTACTTGATTTGCATGGTGGCACACAACACCTATGCTTACTTTGAGATATTTTTTTAATATGTTAATAATGTTGAGGTCAGTATTTAGAGTTTAGAAACATATATAGACGTAATTTGTGGTTAGTTATTTTTAATAATACATAGGTGAATAATTTAGATGCCCATTTAAAGGATTGCAAAGATTATCTATATAATGAAAAGGTAGGTAATTTAGATATAAATGTAGTGGGTTACTTACTGTTTATAATGATAGTGGTCTGTAACGTTGATGAGAATTTTACGTGTTACTTTAGATTATCTTTCTATGCCATTGGTAGGTAATTCAAATGGAAATTTATGGGGTTTTAGATTATCTTCCATAATGGCATAGATGAGTGATCTATATACTCTTATAAAGCTAAATCTCACTAGCTATTTCTCTCAACATGCAAGCTATCCACCTCATCAGTCTACTATCGGATGCATTTATGGTCAACTAGCATTTGCAATTATGATCTACATCTCAGCAAGACACATCATCCACTAACGTGCATTTAGTTGTCTATATCAACGTGCCACGTCATCCACTATCATTAACTTATAATTGTTTATCCCTTTGTATATTCCAAATCATCAGCAATTTCCACGGCAACAGGGTATGCTTCAGTTTAGATGTAAGTTTACGGGTTACTCTATGTTATTTTTCAAAATGATAAATATGGTTGATTTTTAGGAAAGCTAAATATCTCGTGGCTTTTGTCGTCAATGGTGATTAGAGTACCAAATTAATTGAATACTTGTTTCTAATTTTTATGAAAAATTTAAGATATATCTTTTCTTTGGTATCTCATATAGTATTAACATGAGTCTATACGGAGGCTCCAATTGTTTATGATGATTTCTTACATTTATGTTTTTTATGCGTCTATGAGGACATAGAGCCTACATTATAGGCCTCCAACTAGTAGTAATAGTGAGAAGAGGGAAGGACTGGTCTTGGTGGCCGGCCATCGCCCTACAATTGACACTACTAACGCTTGTACGCTCTTTTGCTTGTAGCCGCTCGCTCTTCCGTCAGGCCTGAGACGCTCTCCTTCCCTGGGCACGCCACGCCTGCCGACACCCTGCACGCCGCGCTCCCCCTTCCTGATCACTCCACACCGGCTGGCATCCTTCACGCCGGATCGTCAGCGATCAATTGGAGCGAGGAGCCATGAAGACATGGAAAAGGTAAAATCTTTTTAGTCTTGATCATCGTGTTCAACTAATCAATTTAGTACTCATTTTGTGGAGGATATCTTGTTAAACCAGTCAAGTTTCATGGCAGAATACTCACTGTTAAATAACTCAACAATTGCTAAAGTGTAGAGTGCTGTCATGGTTGATATCCTGGATCCTAGCTATTCATGACAGATCCAAGAGTAATAAAAAGAGTTTGGCATCTGCATCATACTACTATTGGATCTGTCCATGACTTCTTTTTTCTTGTAAAACATGCACATTGTCGTTGTTCGAAAAAACAAATATGCAGACTTTCTTCCAGTGACAATTCGTACAATTTAACCCATTGCAGACTCAGGGGCCAGAGACTCAGGACGACAACATGCAAGTGCCGCTCCTTAATGATAAAAATTGCACCGGCAGCAAGGCGCCATTGGTAGTTCTCGGTGAGGAGAGCTCCATGTTCTGATTTTTCTTTTCGGAAAACAGGTTAGGTTTGAGCCTGTAGTCCTGTACTAACCGCTGTAGTGTGGTGCTGCTTCTGCATTCAGGGTTCGAGTGCTTGGAGAGCACAGCGTTCAATGGCATCTCGACCAACCTGGTGATGTACCTGGAGACCGTCCTCCACGGCAGCAACGTGGCCAGCGCCTCCAACGTCACCATGTGGTTCGGCACTAGCTACATGATACCAGTCTTCGGCGCCATCATCGCCGACGCCTTCTGGGGCAACTACAACACCATCCTCGTCTCCCTCGCCATCTACCTTCTTGTATGTACACGCCCTGCCTCTTTTTTTAATTCTCCTAGCCGTCGCATCCGGCGCTACCTAGCTGATTCTGTCTGCGTGCGCCACCTGCAGGGGATGATTCTGGTGACCTTATCGGCGTTCCTGCCGACGGCTACGGTGCTCGGCGGCTCCTCGGTGTTCGGCGCGCACACTGTGGCGTTCGTGGGGCTTTACCTCGTCGCGATCGGGAGCGGCGGGGTGCGGTCGTCGCTGCTGCCGTTCGGCGCGGAGCAGTTCGACGACGACAATGTGGTGGACCGCGAGAACAAGATGTCCTTCTTCAGCTGGTTCTACCTCTGCGTCGACTTTGGCCCGATCGTCTCCGGCCTGTTCATCGTGTGGATCCAGGAGAACGTCAGCTGGGGCCTCGGCTTCGGCATCGCTACCGCCTGCATCGCGCTGGCCTTCGGCGCCTTCGTGCTCGCCACGCCCATGTACAAGCGCCCGATGCCCACCGCCAAGGTATGCACCGACTCTAGCTAGCGTTGGACCCACAGCCCAAAATCGCGCGCGGCGCACTGACTATTTCTTGTTGCTTGACGAGGCGGCGGCCGTCATCTCCGACTCCGAGACGGGCTTGAAGGAGATATCAGAGGAGGCGGCGGGCTCGTCGCAGAAGCTCCGCGCCGCGACGAAGGCAGAGGAGTTCAAGATCCTGCTGGGGCTGCTGCCCATCTGGGCGACCAGCATCATCGTCTCCTCGGCGTACACGCAGATGAACACCACCTTCATCCAGCAGGGCAGCGCCATGAACGTGTCCGTCCTGTCGGTGCAGGTGCCACCGGCGTCGATGGGCTCGTTCGAGGTGGTCTGCGTCCTCCTATGGGTGCTGCTCTACGGCCAGGTGATCGTGCCCGCGCTGCGGGGATGCGGGTTCTCGTTCGGCGGCGACGGCGAACCGTCCCAGCTGCAGCGCATGGGCGGCGGCCAGCTCATCATGGCCCTGGCCATGGCGGTCGCGGCGCTCGTGGAGATGAAGCGGCTCGGCAGCGCGGCGCGCGGGGAGGAGATCGCCATCGCGTGGCAGATCCCACAGTACTTCTTCCTGGCCGGCGCGGAGGTGCTCTGCTACATCGCGGAGCTGGAGTTCTTCTACGAAGAGGCGCCGGACACCATGAAGAGCATGTGCACGTCGCTCGCGCTGGTCACCATCGCGTTGGGCAGCTACCTCAGCTCCTTCATCTACGCTATCGTGGCAGCATTCACGGCCACGGCGGACAGTCCCGGCGGGTGGATCTCGGACAACCTCAACCAGGGCCATCTCGACTACTTCTTCTGGACCATGGCCGCCATTTGCACGCTCAACTTCGTCGTGTACAGCGTGTTCGCCAGGAACTACAAGCCCAAGAGTCAAGACTATGCTCTCATGACGTGACTACAAACAGCTCTGCTCCCTTTCTCGTCTGGTAGATTTGTCTCGACTCCTTTGTTGCACCTTTGCCGATTTGTGATTTGTGAAGGGTCATTTGCGAGTTCTGGTTCAACGGCTAGTGCATCTCTGTCAACAGGAAATTGTACATAACATATGTATTGTATCAACAAAATGCAGGATTTCCCCCTTTTTGCATTTTTTGCCCCGTTTACGAGAATGGAAACTGCACAACGTTTTTTTTTCTGAAAAATTCCTTGGATTCTTTCTCATATAGTTGAAATTACATCGTTAAAAATGGGTTAATCAGAAGGGTCCATGCTATTTTTTTTTTTGAAAGATCCGGTTGCCGAGCTTTGTTTAATAGTAAGAGGAAGATAGCAAACAACAGTTGGTTAGATGTGCGAGAAGCGCTCCCTACTGTACCCTAGGCTGCGTGGGTTTAGGTCCATGATAATATAAATTGGATCGGATGTTTTGAGACACGTCGCTACTTTTCACCTAATATGACCGGTGTTAATTAATCTAAAACTTGAAATATACTTTATACTCTTAGTACACTATTGTGCCCACGCGCATACCATTATATTCTCGTGTTGACCAAAATGTCGCTATCACTTATACATGGCCAAACGGGCCGCCCAGGCACGGCATGTCGGGGCACGGCACGATGGTGCTGTTGTGCCGTGCCGCGTAGTGCCGCCGTGCCGACATCTCGGCCCAGGCACGGCACTATAGGCTATTAGCTGTGCCATGCCACTAGGCACGCGCGGCCTGCTCTCCAGCCCGTGCCGCCCCTGTCCATCGCGCCGCACGTTGAGGCCGCTCTCCAGCTCGTCAGCACAGAGGCTATCGCGCCGCTGCAGGAGGTGGAGTGGCCGGGGAAGAAGATGCGCCACCACCGCCACCGGCAGCGCACTGCTCTGCCACCACTGCCGCAGGCGCGCGTGCTGCTCCACCACCGCCGGCCATGCGCTGCTTCACCGCCGCTGGCTGCGTGCCGCGCGCAGATGCGCCGCCGTCGGCCAACGTGCCCGCCACTGCTGCGGATGCGCCATCACGCCGCCGGCCAGAGGCCCTCAGGCCATGGGGGAGGGAGCCAGCCTGAGGCCCTCGGGCATGGGGGAAGGGAGCCGCCGAGCCGGCCTGAGGCCCTCGGGGCGTCGGCGCATCTGAGGAAATGAGACGAGGAGAGAGAGATTGAGAGAAGGAAGTGGGGTTTGGTGTGTGAGAGATGCTTATATACCGGTATCAACGGCTCTGGTTCATCAGGTCGTATCTAACGGTGGAGAATAAACAGGCCCGATCGTGCCAGCCCAGTAATTGTGCCGTGCCTGGGCCGGCACTACGGGCCGACATGGTGGCCCAGGCATAGCACTACGACCGGGCCATGCCTGGGCCGTGCTTCTTAGTGCCGTGCCCGTGCCGGCCCATAGTGCCCGTGCCAAATGGAAATCTATACTATCACTTTTCTCTACGTCCACTCCCTGTCCTTGACATGCATGCTCCACATGTCAACTCCTTCCTCCCATCCACGCCATCTTCATCCTATGCTTGGTTGATAAGCCATGGTTAAAAGCACTGTTGGCTGATTTATTGTGAGAAAAAAATAATGTTTGTTACTAAAAAAGTACGGCTTTTAAGTCAAGCGAACAGGGCGTTTGCTGCGCCGACGAGACCAGAAGGCATGGAGTGGGGCAGCATGGGTCGCCTGGTGAGCCCGAGCAGGGGGAGCGCGTGGGGTCTTGCCCTACATGCTCGCACAGTGCAGCGCCTTGACGGTGAGGGCGAGGTCACTTGGCGGTCCCGCCCATGCCCTACGCCATTTCTCGCCTGCTCCGCAAGGTGCCCCACACTCGCCAGCTCGATTCCTATGCTGCATGACAGCGCTGCACTACAAGATGGGGAAGGGAAGGAGACAGGTCGCGGTGTCCTGAGCTACAGTGTGGCTATGAGGAAATCGGCAGGCAGGGCCAGCGACGCCTTAGCGGGCACACGTCGCAAGCGCTAGACGGATCAGCTTCTCCTTGCGCTAGTAGGAATGGTAGTAGAGATGGAAGCGTAGGTGGGTGTAAGGGCATGACTAGTGGGCCCCATGTGCCAGTGAGTGGATGAAGAGAGAGAGAGTAATATGAGTATTTTGGTCTATATGCAAATACAATGATCTACACGCAGGAACGAATCTAGCCTATTTCATCGGGATTGCGTGACCCCGACAAACTTCAGTAAATCAGTAGAGAATTACTGTACATCGATGTTCATTAATGGTGTTAACCCTATTGTGTTAAATGACCTTGATGAGCTTTGTGGCTGGATCCGCCACTGTCTACACGTGAGTTCAAATAGCTTGAGGAGACGAGGGCGTACAAAGTGACGTTCTGTTGGAAAAGGTTCCAGATTTACTAACGTAGTAGCTGGGCCTTGAGATCAACTAGGCCTACATCACTTGATTAAAAAAAAAACTAGGCTTACTACATACTACATCACGCGCCGATCTTTTCTGGCCCGGTAAGCGCCGCCGTACACATCGTTTGACGGGACGGAAGCGCCGCCGTACGCATCCTTTGACGGGACGGAATCGCAGAAGCGCGTGCTCGCTACGCGATGTCGCATCCCAACTGCTCGTGTTCGCGCAAATGGCTCAGATGTGTTCTCACCCCACGGGCAGCAAAAAATTCTCGCGAAACTTCTATGCTTCGTCACAAGTCTTTGCCCGACTAGTTCTGCGAGGCTAATCCGAGAACCGAAAACTCCACCTGCTTGGCTGCTTTCATCAACTCCGGCGACTTGGAGAAGACGACGTTCCAGAATCCGATCGGAAGTTTGGTGCTCGCGCGTTGAGGGGTTGATTTCGGTGCGCCGATGGGGCAGGCGTTCCGCAAGCTGTTCGATGCCTTCTTCGGCACCAGCGAGATGAGGGTCTGCTGATCTTTTCGCCCGCGATTTTTCTTTCACTATTTGGTTGTACTTTCAACGAACTGCCTGTATCATTTTGTTGACTGTGGTTTTGTGCTTGCTTGTTAGGTTGTGATGCTTGGTCTGGATGCCGCCGGTAAAACCACCATCTTGTACAAGCTACATATCGGGGAGGTTTTGTCGACTGTTCCCACGATTGGTAGGTTATCTGTTTCAGGAATTCCTTCAGTTTTTTTGTTAGCTTAATTAATATTACCAGGGCTCCGGATGTGTTGCCGAGGCAAAGGAGGTTTCTGCTTACAGATTTTACCGAAAAGATTAGCTGAGCACTCTTAGATTGAAAGTAGTATATTTCCTGCAGTTAAACACTTGCTGCTCAATAGATAGCAGTCTATTAGTAACCAATCAATTCGTCTGGTAAACATGTATACCATATCAACTAGTATATGTTCTTAAGGGTTTTATGAGGATAATTAATGATCTTTGTTGTTCTGTTGTATTTGTTCAGTCTGGGTTATCTCCTTTTTAATATAATCGTCAGCTCTCCTGCCTGATTCGTTTAAAAAAATGAACGATGTTTCACTTTGGCTGCAAATTCGTGTGTGATGATATCTCTGTGACACTGCTACTAGGTTTCAATGTCGAGAAAGTTCAATACAAGAATGTGATGTTTACTGTGTGGGATGTTGGTGGCCAAGAAAAGTTGAGGCCCTTGTGGAGGCACTACTTCAACAATACTGATGGCTTGGTATGTTTTATTGCTTTTATTTTTTTAAGACCTTTATAAAATGATATTGATCTGTACTCGACTTTGTATTTGTTCTGCCTAATGGGTTGGGTTATTTATGCTTGACTTGGTGAGTTTGTGGGGATACTCCTGAAAGTATTTTGTAATGTCAATCTCATCCCCGATAATCTTCAGGGCAGTTACCATTTCCCTTCAGTGAAACATTATTCTACATCCATTGCTGCTTTTCTTCCTCGAGATACCATTTTTAAATTCCAGAGTTTTGTTGGGTTTATGATTATGACCAGTTATACATGGTGACTCTTTATGCATGTTCGGAGTTGCAGATCTATGTAGTTGATTCGTTGGATCAGGAGAGAATTGGAAAAGCCAAAGCTGAATTTCAGGTGTGTAAATTGTCATAGTCAGAGCTGCTTATAGCTGAATTCAATTTCTTCAACCAAGTTAATATTGAGCAATTCTGTTGCAGGCAATAATCAATGATCCTTTGATGCTTAACAGCGTCATATTGGTATTTGCCAATAAGCAAGATATGGTGAGGCAACCACACTTGACCCCTTCTTTTAACACGAATATTCCTGAAAATGAATAGTTACTCAACCGTGCAAACGCTGCTTTGATATATTATATCTGTCTGCTTGTGAAAAATTTCCTTTACTTGACTTCAGATATGATTGTAAGTTTCAGAACATTTATTTTATGCTGAAATTGATGCCAAGCCTTTTGAACATCAATTCATATACCAAGAGATCTTCATTTCAGTTTTTAGTGAAGAATACTATGAAGATAAATCTGCATCTCACTGCATTGCAATCAGGCTCTGTTATCTTAAAGAATGGTTCGCTCAGACCTTAACAGATTATCTTGTACTGCATTGATTTAACTCCCAGTGTTTAGTTTAATTTATGTGTAGATGTGATTGCGCTTCTCTGGCATCCCCAATTTAGGATGAGTTCTGCATGAGAAAAGTATACTCTGCCATGAAACATATCATTACTGGCTGCAAGCTGCGCTTCATTTGTTGGTCTGTTGTTAAGGACAATATGTGAACAGTGTGTCTGTATCTTGATCAGATATGTTCTTGTGCATCTGCACCCTCTGCACTTAGTGAGTTCACACCTATGCTAGCTGCTGCTCCCTGATGTAATTTTCCTTGTTTTTTTTAGAAAGGGGCAATGACACCAATGGAGGTGTGTGAGGGCCTTGGCCTCTACGATTTGAAGAATCGCATCTGGCACATCCAAGGCTCTTGTGCGCTCAAAGGTGATGGCCTTTATGAGGGGTTGGACTGGCTGGCAAGCACACTGAAGGAATTGCAAGCTTCAGGTCGGCTACCCTCTGGAGGGACATCGTTGTTCTAATTCTAAGAAGCAAGTCTGCCTGTAAGATCCTTCGGCTGATACTAGTAATAATGGATCGAGAGCTTTTTTTTTTGGTCATGGATTTGTACTAATCCCTGGGGATTTCTTGTCGGTGATCTAACCTGTGATGTAGACCTTGTAAATTTCGTTGCTGAGTTCATACAAAGCTAACCAGCGGATGCATTTGTCACATATATGAGAATTGAGGAGTCAACTTCCACATTCTACTATTGTAAGCATTTCTGTAAATTGAAGTTGGCAAACACAATTTATCTCAAATTGGTGCCATTATATCTATCTGCTGGCCATTCATCAGGATTGAGTTTATTAAACGATGGCTAAATGTGCTTAATGGGCTGCTTCACCCAATGTTCTCTTCAAAAATACATGTGGTGTGCATTGGTAATTTTATATGATACGGTGCCTAATATTTGTATGAATAGTCAGATCGAGAACGGCCAACGTAGGCCATTAGTTCTCTTCCAGAACACACATGTGATGTGTATTGGGGATTTTATTTGGTGCAGTGCCTAATATTTCTATGAATAATCCAGGCCGAGAACAGCCAACGTAGGCTGTATCTGTACCATTCCCTTTTATTAAAAGAATCTTCAATCATATGTGTAGCCAATATAAAAATAAATGACGATAAAAATACCTTGGAAAACCAAGCCCTGAGGCTAGGAGGACAGGTAGAGGAAGAGGAAAGAACCGTGACAGGCGACACTGACGAACGCCGCAACAGCCAGCAGGACACGGGAGCAAAGCAGCAAGCAAACGCCACTCGCCGTTTGCCCCGTGACCCAGTTCCCAGCCGCAGCCACACAAACCGACGGCCCCTCCCGTGCTCTCACCCTCCAGTCCTCGTCGCCACTCGCGCGCCGTGCCGTGTGAGTGATCCTCGTCGCGACTCGCGAGGATGAGATAGAAGCGGTACCGGCCCCCACCCCGGCTCGCTCGCATGACGCATTCGCCGGCGTCCACTGCAGTCTCCGACTCTGGGATGCTGGGCCGCCGCCTCGCGCTGCTCCCGGCGGCGACCGTCTCGCGCGGGGGCACGACGACGCGGGCGCGGATGACGGTGGGGTGCGTGCTGGTCGACCACGTGGCGCCACGGCTCGCGGTGGCCTCGGCCGCGCTCGTGGGTGCCCGGGAGGTGATCGCGGCGGCTGCCGCCGCGGGCGCGGGGGGAAGCGGCGCGGCGCACGGCGCCGTGGCGTCGACGCTTGCGCAGGTCGCTGTCACGGCCGTGGCGATTGCATCGGGGGCGTGCCTCTCAACCAAAGTCGACTTCCTCTGGCCTCGCATCGAGCAGTTGCCAGGTAACAGACGTGCAATTGTGTACAGATTATAGCGACTCGGCCGTATCGTCAGCATAATTAAGCATTAAGCTATGTAAGAACGTTTTAGTAAGCGTTCATTTGTTGAAACAGTTGCCACTGTAAGCAGAGCAGTTATGTTCAGACATAAGCGATTCAGTGACATGTGCGCACAGTTCTTTTGGAATGAAGTGAACATACTACTATGCTTTAGCGTGGACCAGTAGTGACTCATATAACGCCATTGCCTCTTAGCTGATTTCAATTGTTGTCTTATTTCATCGAAAGGTATTTTGTTCAATATGAGAATGTCAGATGCTTATGCTATCTCACTGGATGTATTTTGTGCTTTGTAGTTTGACGTAGTAAAGAAATAATCTACTTTGGCCCCTACTTTGTAGGGTTTGTTTCTTGGGCGAAACGTTCTTAGTTAGAATTATTGATGCAATTAGCCGATAACAATTTTATGACTACAGGATCTTCACCTCGTCAATGTTTGTATTCATTCTGATCGTCAATGTTTGTATTCATTCTGATTACCATCTCATATTTGTATTATGTGCCTTAGCAGACACTCTTATATTTGAAGGAGTGGAGGTGACAGGATACCAGATATTTGAGGATCCAAAGGTGCAGAAAGCAATAGAATTTGCTAGTACAGCCCACCTTGGGCAATTTAGGAGAACAGGAGATCCATATGTTACACACTGCATACATACTGGAAAAATTTTAGCTGCCTTGGTTCCATCAACTGGAGAAAGAGTATTTCCCTCTCCTTCTGTCTTCCGAGAATACATCCTTCATTTTTTTTTCTTCACAAGCTTAATTGGTGAGTGTTTTTCTTCTTTCTTCCCTTATAGGCTGTTAACACAGTTGTGGCTGGCATTCTTCACGATGTTGTTTGTGATACATCAGAGAGCTTGAAGAGCATAGAAGAGCAGTTTGGGGATGATGTTGCTAGCTTGGTATCTGGTGTATCAAAATTAAGCTACATAAACCAGGTGATGTATACCCTGTTGGTATGGATTGAGACTCGATGCAAATTTCCATCTCTTTTATCCGTTATAGTTGAAGCATGCTAAACTATCCATTATGCACCTCATACATGACAATTTCTTTACTCCTTGTTTAACTTAGCTCTTCTAATATTGAGCTGTCCAAAAACTTCATTAGTGCACTGCATCGCAATTTTTTTTGTAACTGTCATTTTAGCAATCAACATATTGAACCAAAGAATCAATCAATTCCTGTACCTATTTCTTGTTTACCCCACCTTGATTGCTTATACATCTAATCAATGTAACCCAATCTGCTGACCCACCACACTCATTGGATCCAAACTACAGTTTTCAGTAGCTTTTAATATGTGTTTTTAGGAAAACACCGCCTACAATAAAAACAAGACCTATTTCAGACTAAACCCAAGTTTCTTTGTTTGATGTTGGAGGAAGCAGTTTACTTCCCTCAGGAACTATTGCTATTGTTCATTACTATTTTCTTTGCGCTGCAGCTACTTCGCAGGCATCGACAAAAAAATACCGGTGGGAGCACTCTTACTTCAGAAGAAGTATGTTCCCTTCCACTAGCCTTTATTGCATGGTGACCTTCCACTAGCCTTTATTGCATGGTGATGAGACTATATTGAACAATTTCAGTGCTCTTCTTATGTAGACTGTCAATCATCAGTCTTTTTTGCATGATTTTGCTTGTTAATGCATGAGTTCAAACAATATATCAGCATGCTTCTGACAAAACTGCTGTGAGATGCCAGAAAAGTATATAAAACTGCTTTTTTGAAAGCCCTGGTTTGATTATCCTCTTGTTGTCAGTCAGGCAAATAATCTACGTGTTATGTTATTGGGGATGGTTGATGATCCTCGTGTGGTGCTCATCAAGCTGGCAGATCGCTTGCACAATATGCGGACAATGTATGCCACTCTAGGCCTTTCATCACTATTTAGCATGTCCTGCTTATTACTTGTTTCCTAAATGTAAAATCACCTTTGTGATCTGAAGTATTTTAGGGATTCAGTTCTTATTGATATTCTCTTTGTTCGTCATGTTCCCTTTCCATGTTATGTTCTGTTGTCAGTTTCTAATATTTTCTTCAGAAAATGGCAAGACATACTCAAAGCACTGGGATGGTCACGGAGAATGAACACTAAAATGCAGTAGGGATCTATATTAGATAAACACATTAGGTTTCAAGTAGAAAAGAAGGAAGGGTGAATTTTGATAATTGGATTCCTGTTTTTGTATTATCTGCCTCTCCTAAAACATTTTCTTTTATCTGCTGCTATTTATGCAAAGGAATTGATGCAGAAAATTCATTATTCATTAATCTATACTCCATGAACATTTCCATCAGCTCCAGTCTAGGCATCAGGTTTACAGACTACCTTATTGTGCTTCATACCCATTGCAAAAGTTTTACTGTGTTCCCCTTATCAAATCCACAGCAATGCATTTTGAATCATTTCAGCATGTCATAAGACAGTTCAAATGATTTCAATTCTCCTACTCTTGACTTCACTATGCTTTCAAATAGCTGTTGGATTCCATAAATTTTGATCCTTGTGGTAAACTTTATTGCAGTTATGCTCTTCCTGTACCTAAAGCTGAAGCTGTTGCTCAAGAGACACTGGCTGTCTGGTGCTCACTTGCTTCTCGATTGGGAGTCTGGGCTTTGAAAGCTGAGCTGGAAGATTTATGCTTTGCTGTCCTTCAGGTATTAATTTTATTCAACATATTAGTTAACTGTGAAACGTTTACTTTATACCATAGACCTTCCACGGTTTAACTGGCATCTAGATGCTTTGAAATTTTTTCAAAAGAAATAATTTCCTTGTCCGAAATCTTTTTTACTAACAAATGGGTAAATTCATGTAAAGCACACAAACCTATGATGATCTTTAGGGCCGTACCTAGAAATTGGAGGCCCTGATGTGAAGCAATAAGGGCCCTAAATTTTGAAAATATAGCAGAACACAAGCATACAAAATTTGCTAGTCACTAGTTTGCTATACAATAATACACAATTTATTTGCGACAACTGGCCAATTGGGGGGATGGCTGGATGAGGAGATGTATGCCTACCTTGCCTAGTTGCCATTGATGGAACCATTGGTGTTGGCATTGGCGGTGGTGACACAGTAGCAGTAGTTAGCATCTTGGTGACGGACCTTTGGCCCTAGCTGTCCATGGTTGGACAAGCAGAAGCGAAAGCAAAGCAAAAAAAAAATAAAACATCGCCTCACTGGCGCCCCACTCACAGCGTACATGTAGTCGCCATTGATCCAATATCCAAGGATCCAAGCGCATGCACTGAAAGTGGAGGTGGTGGGCGCTGAGCCTTAGTTAGTGGGGTTTGAGCCTTTCATGCTCTAGCGTGTGCAACTATTTTTTTTCTTCTAATAACTCATAAACCTTGTTAATTAGTAGTTGATGTACATCTGGGGGGGCTGAAAGGTCCTAATATGGCTAGAGGGGAGGGGGGTGAATAGCCTATTTAAAAATCTACAAACCAACTAGAGCAATTTGATTATTATAACAAATAGCGAAATGCAAACTTGCTCTAGCTCTACAAGGGTTGCAAGCCACCTATCCAACAATTCTAGTTGCTATGATCACTAAACACACAATTTGCTATGTCACTACTCACTAAGAGTTTTCACACTTGCTACACTAAAGAGCTCCACTAGATGAACTTAAACTACAACGCAAACACTCAATTCTAGCTATACTAAAGAGCTTGCTACAACTAGTTTGCAACAAGAATATAAATGAGTGAGTAGGGTGATTATACCGCCGTGTAGAGGAGTGAACCAATCACAAGATGAATACTAAATCAATCACCGGGAGAATACCAAAGGGCAAGAGAACCAATTTTTCTCCCGAGGTTCACGTGCTTGCCGGCACGCTAGTCTCCGTTGTGTCGACCAACACTTAGTGGTTCGGCGGCTAAGAGGTGTTGCACGAACCTCGTCCACACAATTGGACACCACAAGAACCTACCCACAAGTGAGGTAACTCAATAACACGAGCAATCCACTAGAGTTACCTTTCGACTCTCCGCCGGGGAAGGCACAAGACCCCTCACAATCACCACAATCAGAGCCGAAGACAATCACCAACCTCCGCTCGACGATCCTCGCTACCCCAAGCCGTCTAGGTGGCAGCAACCACCAAGAGAAACAAGTGAATCCCGCAGCGAAACACGAATACCAAGTGCCTCTAAATGCAATCACTCAAGCAATGCACTTGGATTCTCTCATAATCTCACAATGATGATGGATCAATGATGGAGATGAGTGGGAGGGTTTTGGATAAGCTCACAAGGTTGCAATATCAATGCAAATGGCCAAGAGAGTGAGCTTGAGCCGGCCATGTGGCTTAAATAGAAGCCTCCACGAAATAGAGCCGTTGGCTCAATTATTCGGCTGACTGCGCATCGACCGGACGCGCTGCTCGAGTGCACCGGACGCACCGTTCGTGAATACCGGACGCATCCGGTAGGTCGACCGGACGCGTCCGGTCGCTCCCAGACCGCCACGTGTCCAGTTCAAACCAAAGTAGCCGTTGCTGCCCACACTTGCTGACGACCGGACGCACAGACCGGACGCTGAAATAGAAATGACCGGACGCAGAGCCGCAGTGTCCGGCCGAGTCCAGAGAGTACCCGAGGCCGATCGGACGCGTCTGTTAGAAACTGACCGGACGCTGCCAGCGTCCGATCAACTGTTTCACCGAACAACGACTTAGTTGATTCACACCGGCGACCGGACACGTCCGGTCGCTATACTGGACACGTCCGATCACTCTATGACCAGCGCGACTAACTCTTTTTCAGCTCTATCTTCTTCACCCTTGCTCAAATGTGCCAACCACCAAGTGTATCACCTTGTGCACATGTGTTAGCATATTTTCACAAACATTTTCAAAGGTGTTAGCACTCCACTAGATCTTAAATGCATATGCAATGAGTTAGAGCATCTAGTGGCACTTTGATAACCGCATTTCGATACGAGTTTCACCCCTCTTAATAGTACGGCTATCGATCCTAAATGTGATCACACTCTCTAAGTGTCTCGATTACTAAAACAAAATGGCTCCTACTACTTATACCTTTGCCTTGAGCCTTTTGTTTTTCTCTTTCTTCTTTTGGAGTCCAAGCATTTGATCATCACCATGTCATCACCATCATTATGATCTTCACCATTTTTTCATCACTTGGAGTAGCGCCACCTATCTCATAAACACTTTGATAAAATAGGTTAGCACTTGGGGTTTTATCAATTTACCAAAACCAAACTAGAGCTTTCAGGGGCCCTAATTTTTTGGAGGCCCTAAACAGTCGCACATGTTGCACACCCTAATATATGACCCTGATGATCTTCTACATTTTCACTTCTTTGCTTGGGTCTTATACTCTCAGTTTTGTAGCTGCAACGATTTGGCATTTACCCTTTATTTTAAATCAACTTGCTTTTGGAAACTATTTTTTCTGTATCTATCTGTATATTTTTATTATTAAATACCTCTGTGTCTCTGCAGCCTCAAATCTTCAAGAAAATACGATCTGAACTTACTTTAATGTGGAGTCATACTGGAAAATCTAAAAATATGAGAAGATCATCAATTCGAAACGAATTGCTTGCCTCAATGAAAGATGGCCATATGACGTCCATCAATGATTTGTTTAGTTCTTGCAACCAAGAAAAAACAAATATGAAGGTGAGTACATTGTAAAATTGCAAATGTGATTCTTTCACACTCTTTTGCTCTCATTTGATCAACATTGACATTTTTCAGCATTCTCATTTGTACTTCCTTATGGCATATTTGTTCTTTTCATTTTTCTTCCATATGACAGCCATTACCTCATATGAACATAGATTTGAATAGAAATCAATGCATCGTTTTTTTACATTTGTTGCCAGATAGGTTGACCATATGTCACATCCAATATCTTAATATATAAATTGCTTTTCTACGTGCAGGACCTATTGCAGGCAATTTTGCCATTTGACATCTTTTTAGATCGGAAGAGGCGTTCATACTTCCTTAGGAATCTCAATAGTAATTCTGGAGAGTCTATACCAAATCCTAAGATAGTTGACGATGCTGCTGTTGCATTAGCATCTTTAGCATCTTGTGAGGAAGAACTTGAGCGAGAATTGCTCATATCAACATCGTAAGCTTTTCTTTCTAATTTCCAGAATGCTTAAATCTGTTCCTCATCGTGTTAATTGTTTTTTTCAGGGATCAACAGGAATTGCCCCCTACTGCTTATATACATTTAAAATAGATAAAAAAAGATAGTAAAGTACAAAAGCAGAGTTTAAGAAATGTAAAAAGAGACAAATAAAATAAAAAAAGGTCACAAAAGGGCTTGTAGCCATTGTTCAATTAGAGAGAAGTACTTCTTTGCTCTATGCATAAGCATCGCAAAGTTGTTCCTAAAGAGCAGCTTGCAGGTTATTATTGAGGGAGCGACACCATTGAAGATGAAACCATTTCTTGCTGTCCAAATCGACAAACTCATTAAAATGATAATTTCCATGAAGAAGGGAACCCCTAGCTGACTCGTCGTGTTAGTTGTGAAGACTACTAACATTATGGTGGTTTTAATACTTGTATTATGTAATTTCTTGTTCAGGTACATACCTGGGATGGAAGTGACTTTGTCGAGTAGACTCAAGAGCTTGTACAGTTTCTACTGCAAGGTACTACTACTTATATATTGCAAAATATATGTGTTGTTTGTAAGCACATGTCTCATCCATCATGAACTTAAATTTAAGAAGTTGTGTGTCATGGATTTACTTTAAATGGCCCTAAACCCAAGCAGCGTGA
This sequence comes from Miscanthus lutarioriparius, assembly GCA_904845875.1. NCBI lineage: Eukaryota > Viridiplantae > Streptophyta > Magnoliopsida > Poales > Poaceae > Miscanthus > Miscanthus lutarioriparius. Next base: position 18,038,242 of record CAJGYO010000007.1, on the reverse strand, counting down.
CCGTGCCGATGCCTGACGGCCGCACAACAAGGGCTGGGCTAAAAAAGGGGTAGGGACTCCTGATCTCTGGAAATAGATAACAACTCAAACCAATATACAGCCTGTTTTGATGCTGCTTGCCACTTTGCCAGGCAGCTCAGGAGCCAGGCAAGACCACTAGACGTTCGATTTGCTATGTCTGTGGGCAGGATACGTTGCCTGGCAGGCAGCTGCCAGCCAGGTCGTCATCCAAACATGCCCCTAATCTATTTCTAACAGAACTAAGCCACTTTGGGCCTGGAATGAAAAGTACTGGAACGGGACTGCACGTGAACATTTATGCACCGGCTCTAGGGAGGTTTGGTGCTGCTCCTTGGACCCTAATGTGCTGGATATGACATTATGCTGGATTTTTTAGTCTAACCAAATTATTATTCTTTTTCTTCTTTTGTGCAGCATTCATTTTTAGTGTTAACACATTCTGTCTCCACAGATGAAAAGAAAGGATAAAGGACTTAGGCAAGTGTATGATGCTCGTGCATTGAGGGTGATTGTCGGAGACAAAAATGGTGCCATGCATGGACCTGCTGTCCGGAGTTGTTACAGCATCCTTGATATAGTACACAGGTGACATAAGGATCTAGTGCTGGAATTACTCATATCAATAAGACTACAGATACTAATGTGCTGCTCGATAAAAAAGAAAGAACCGTTACTTTAAGACATTGTACCTGGGTGAACTTACGTTATATTACATATGAAGTAGGTCTTACCATGTTTGTATTGTGAATGTTCGTTGTGGCTAATTTGAGATCTGTGTTTATGTTTGATTTTTTTAGTCCACAATTCACTACACAACACTTATTTCAGTTTAAAACTTTGTTTACTTATTCACTTCCAAACTTTGTAAATTGTCTGCTCCACCTGCAGGCTATGGACTCCAATTGATGGGGAGTTTGATGACTACATTATCAATCCTAAGGGTAGCGGTTACCGAGTAAGAATCATCTAAACATAACATCCATTGTTAGGCAGTACCCTCTGCAGCCAGTAGCCACTAGCACAGTATTACATTCTAGCCAGGATGAAAATTTTCAAAAAAATAGAATTCTGAGTTTTGAATAGCTAGTTTTATATACCAGTTCTATCATGAACTGGCTAGAGTTGAATTGATTTTCTTATAAATTACTTCCTCCAATTTTAAATATAAGTCCATCTATGTTTGTCCTAACTCCTAAGTCAATCTTGAATTTTGATGATCAATACCTAAAATTATATATAGATTGGCAACACAAGGTTAGCATTAAACACGAAAAATACTTTCAAATATAATTACTTTAATTTAGGATAATATATTTTTATAGATATTGGTAGTCAAGGTTACAAACATTTGACTTAGATGGACTTGTATTTGTGAGAGGAAATAGTAGACTGCTGAGTTCATAGTCTGCTTTCCTTCTTTGCTTATTAATTTGCTGTTGTTTTTCCTTTATAGTCACTCCACACAGCAGTTCAGGCATCTGATAGCTCACCACTGGAGGTCCAGATTAGAACCCAGGTGCATAATTTTCTGCCCTTATTTGAATAAATTCTGATAGTTCATGTTGATGCTGATGGAGGTCTCTTCACAGCGTAATGCATGAGTATGCAGAACATGGACTTGCTGCTCATTGGCTGTATAAGGAGAGCAAAGTTGAGTACAGAAGTAGCATGAGTAAGAGAATAAGCCAAAGTACATCATATTCATCTAGTTCTTCAGAAGATGAAAGTTCTATACAGGATGATATCCCATCAAAGTACAGTTCTATGAAAGTGGGGCATCCAGTGCTAAGAATTGAAGGTTGTGACTTACTAGCAGCTGTCATAGTCAGGTATAGCTTCATTCAGAAATAGAAACTGTTATTTGTTCTGGAAGACCAATATTTCAGCTGATATATGTTTAAATCAATTTGCAGTATAGATAAAGGAGGAAAGGAATTGATTGTTGCTGTAAGTTTTAGTCTTGAAGCTTCTGAAGCTGTAGCTGAGCTAAGGTCATCTTTTCAGTTGAAGCGTTGGGAAGCCTATGCTAGGCTTCATAAAAGGTCAATGTGATAGCAATTTTACTCTTAATGGGGTTATTGTGATAAATCACTTACTTTCAGTCTAAACGGTAATACTGACTCTTATTTCAGGTTTCTGAAAAGTGGTGGTGTGCACCTGGACATGGTGACTGGTCAACAAATCTGGAGAGGTACACACTATGCCAGGATGGAATATTTCATAAGGTCTGTACAGCTGAAACATTATTAGCTCTTTATCACTTTGTGTTTCTTCTTCTCAGCCTTTTGTTCTGTTTTAGATTATCTGAGAATGCAAGACTGATCTTGCATGCACATTTGGAATCATTGCACAAACTGAAAATTTTAGAGATACAAGTTACTGCTGGTGTCCTAAACTCCTATTATGTGATTTATGTCATGGGTTTGATTATATTTTGTTTGTCTATGATGTCTTGTTTCAGCAAGACCAATTTGGGAGACTTTTACCTACATTTCTTCAAATAATTGATTTGACGGAAGAGGAAGAGGAAGAGTATTGGATGGTTGTGTCTGCCATATTTGAGGGCAAAGAAACTTGCAGTCTACCATCTGAATCAAGTTATGCTGATAAATCATCTGAACCTCCAAGTTCTACTCCATTAAGTGATCCCATCAACAATAAGGTTAGCATACTACAGCCATCTATGAGAAAGGAAAGATTGTTTACAATCATTTTGTAGCTGTTGTTCTTGCACAATTCAGTGTCTACATCCTCTTTTCTGTTACCTCTCTTCTTTCTCGTGGAATTGTAAGGTATTCCGAAGGAAGAAAATAACATGAATCCTCATTGTTTCCACAATGTGCTCCCGTAGGTGCATTTGCTCAGAACCATGCTTCAATGGGAGGAGCAAGTTCGCCGTGGCGCATCTTTGGCAGAGAAAAGTCTCGGTGTAAACACCTGCACAAAACCAATCCTGCGTGAGGTGGCCATAATATTCTGGCCTAGTGGCAAGATTATGAGAATGAGCACTGGTAGCACAGCTGCTGACGCTGCTAGAAGAATGGGCGTTGAAGGGAAGCTGCTTTGGGTTAATGGCCAAGTAGTGCTGCCCCAAACAGAGCTCAAGGATGGGGATATAGTTGAAGTGAGGGTATAGATGCAAGTACCAGTTTCCAGTACACCTTTGTCAGGGTTATTGGTTCCTCAGTTCTTGCCAGATCTTGGCAACGCAACAGACTGAAGGATTGTAGACATAGGAACCCAAATCTCAATTGTACAGTCCATTTGTCGAAATGAATCGAAGAAAGAAGGATTAGGTGCAGTAAGTGTTGTGTCATACTAGAGTTTACTGTGTACATAAGCAACTGCAAGTATAAGCTGTCTGTCCAGCTGTGCTTCTCCTTGTCCATAGTTACAGTGGTAATGTAAATTTCCGTAAGTAAAGATGTAGTAATGTTTAGTTAGGGATCCACATTTCAGTAGGACTATTGATCTGCAACGTGTTTGTCCGTAAGGGCGAGATGCGTGAAGTTACGGGACATCGACACCTTTTTTAGGCAATACTGTATGAGATATCTTACTTTGGACATGTGTTAAAAAAATAGAAAGAAAGAAAGAAGAAGCTTGCAGCACGAGTGCACTTTATTAACTTGGCTTATAAGCCATATATTTTCAGCCAACAAACAGTATTTTTCTCTCATAACAAATCAGTCAACAGTACTTATCAACCAAGCGAACAGGGCAATGAAGTACACTCGTGCTGCAAGCTTCTTCTTTCTTTCTTTCTATTTTTTTAACATATGTCCAAAGCAAGATATCTCATGCAGTATTGCCTAAAAAAGGTGTGGATGTCCCATAATTTGGCAAGCCAAGCTTTCAAGATTTTTTTTGAAAGGACGGCAAAAGCTTTGCCGCGATTTCTATTAGACGATGAAAGAAAAAGGCAAATGTCCATCTAGTTTTTTGAGCGGAAACTGGGTCCAAAAATCATACAACTCAGGAGAGTGCACCACTCGTCCTAGCAACTTTGGTACAACAATTGGGCAACTATCACAACTCACACCACTACTTCATCCAACTTGGTCAGAACGACTCAACTAAACAACTCAAATATCAACTAACAAGGACCGAAGAAGACGACGTCCTGCCGAGCGACACCAAACAGTAAGGATCAATCGCGAAACTGAAATGCCTAGCCATGCCCTCAAGGAGGAAACGACGCTAAACGCGTCGACATGGTAGCCCGCCAAGGAAGATTTTCACCTGCAACATCCAGTACAGTAGGAGAAGATGTAGGAAAGGACGCCTTCAAGAAGGGAACGATGTCCGCAGACGTCGTCGGCCACGCTTTCGCCCCCACCTCAAACCACCTCCACACCGTCGCCGCCAGAGGCCCAACCCTACCAGGAGGCAGGGTGCGGCGCTTAGACGCCGCCCCTAGGGACACCGACCAGGAGAAGCGTCGGGGAAACCCACCGGAGAGTCCGCCCCCACCGCAACCGGCAATGCCGGCCAGCAGCAGGCAGAACCGACCAACTCCACCATGAAAACCAGCCCGGGGAAGGGGAAAGGCAGATGGCAGGGAGAAGAGGGCCGGGATCAGAAGAAGCCCCAGTCGCCCAACCCACCAACGTCCCCACCCCCTGCCGAGCCGGCCCCGCAACAATCACGCCGCACAACACCTCTAGCAGCCTCCGCGCCGAACTACCGTCGTCACGCCCGCTCCCCAGCCCTCCGTGGATCTCAGTCGAACCACATCACTGGCACCGAGCGAGGAAGACGTAGGATGCCGCAATGGGAGCACCAAGCACCAAGCGCCTGTAGCCCCAGCCACTGGCGGCGTTCCCAGCACCCAGGCTGGAGCCGCCTCCGCGGACGCATGGGCTCCCCGCCGTATGAAAGGTCCTAATATGGCTAGAGGGGGGTGAATAGCCTATTTAAAAATCTACAAATCAACTAGAGCAATTTGATTAGTATGACAAATAGCGAAATGCAAACTTGCTCTAGCTCTACAAGGGTTGCAAGCCACCTATCCAACAATTCTAGTTGCAATGATTACTAGGCACACAACTTGCAATGTTACTACTCACTAAGAGCTCTCAATCTTGCTACTTTAAAGAGCTCCACTAGATGAACTTAAAATAACAAAGCAAGCTCTCAATTCTAATTACACTAAAGAGCTTGCCACAACTAGTTTGCAAGAATATAAATGAGTGAGTAGGGTGATTATACCGCCGTGTAGAGGAGTAAACCAATCACAAGGTGAATATTAAATCAATCACCGGGAGAATACCAAATGGCAAGAGACAACCAATTTTCTCCCGAGGTTCACGTGCTTACCAACACGCTACGTCCCCGTTGTGTCGACCAACACTTGGTGGTTCGGCGGCTAAGAGGTGTTGCACAAACCTCGTCCACATAATTTGGACACCGCAACCCACAAGTGAGGTAACTCAATGACACGAGCAATCCACTAGAGTTACCTTTCGGCGCTCCGCCGGGGAAGGTACAAATCCCCTCACAATCACCGGAGATGGCCACGAACAATCACCGACTCGTGCCGATCCTCCTCCGCTGCACCAAGCCATCTAGGTGGTGGCAACTACCAAGAGCAATAAGCCCCGCAGCAAAACACGAACACCAAGTGCCTCTAGATGCAATCACTCAAGCAATACACTTAGATTCTCTCTCAATCTCCCAATGATGATGAAACAATGATGGAGATGAGTGGAAGGGCTTTGGCTAAGCTCACAAGGTTGCTATGTCAATGCAAATGGCCAAAAGAGTGAGCTTGAGCCGGCCATGGGGCTTAAATAAAAGCCCCCACGAAATAGAGTCGTTGTACCCTTTCACTAGGCACAACACGGGGTGATCGGACGCTTCGGTCAGATCGACCGGACGCACGACCCCAGCATCCGGTCGCCCGATGCTTGCCATGTGTCATCGGCTTCAAACGCTGATCGTTCGATCTCAACGGTCAAGTGATGACCGGACGCGTTAGTTAGAAAGTGACTGGACGCAGGACCCTAGCGTCTGGTCGTTTCTAGTAAGGTTCCAAACGTGAAATTTCATGACCGGACGTGTCCTGTCATGCTCGACCAGACTCACTCGGCGTCCGATCACTCGACGTTTCCTCTGTACGCCTCACGTCAGCATACGTCAGCACTGACCGGACTCAGACCATGAGCGTCCAGTCAGTTTACACACCAGCATCCGGTCACAAGACCAAGACCATGTGCTTACTGCTGTCACTGACCGAACTCTGAACCCAGCGTCCGGTCACTACACCACCAGCGTCCGGTCACTCTGTGAACCCCTGTCTTTTCTGTATAGGGCGCCGGTGAAGTTTCTAACCCTTTCTCAAATGTGCCAACCACCAAGTATCACCTTGTGTACATGTGTTAGCATATTTTCACAAGCATTTTCAAGGGTGTTAGCACTCCACTAGATCCTAAATGCATATGCAATGAGTTAAAGCATCTAGTGGCACTTTGATAACCGTATTTCAATACGAGTTTTACCTCTCTTAATAGTATGACTATCTAACCTAAATGTGATCACACTTGCTAAGTGTCTTGATCACCGAAATAAAATGGCTCCTACTATTTATACCTTTGCCTTGAGCCTTTTGTTTTTCTCTTTCTTCTTTTCAAGTTCAAGCATTTGATCATCACCATGCCATCACCATCGTCATGATCTTCGCCATTGCTTCATTACTTGGAGTAGTGCTACCTATCTCATAATTACTTTGATAAACTAGGTTAGCACTTAGGGTTTCATCAATTAACCAAAACCAAACTAGAGCTTTCAATCTCCCCCTTTTTGGTAATTGATGACAACCCTTTCACAAAAATATGAATTGAGATTTAATTGAATCCACGTTGCTTGCCCAAGCATATTTACCATGTGTAAAAGAATATGGACAAGTTTCATGAACTCCAAATGGTAGTAATTGCTCCCCTTACATATGTGCTAAGAGTTTGAATTGTAGCTTGCACATATGCTTAGATAGGAAATATAGGAGACAATTTCTACCATATGATGCTAAGGTATAAGAGATGGACTTTTGAAGCGTGATACCAATCGGAGTGCACCAATATATCATCCTTAGCACCATTAGTAACTAGACATACACAAAAACTAGAATACCCCATGAGATCAACATTAGAAGCAAGGGTCTAGTTTTCATAATTTGAGCATGAGTCTAGTTACTTAGCCTATGCACGCTAGTTTTTCATTTCATCATTCAAACCTATAACTAGAATACACCACACAAGCATGTATATTGAAATTTAAGACTTGTGCTATGCAAGCAAATATATGAAATGCACATCAAAATGCAACATACAAGTTTATGAGCTTGCTCCCCCTACTTATGTGCATTTTTTATTGATCCCCTTACAATGTTATTTCATTTGTTTGCTCCTCCTATCTTACTATCTTTGTGAATTTCTTTCCCCCTTTGTCAACGATTAGCACAAAAGGTGAGTGAAAGTGCATCTAGCCCTTTAGTGGGTTTTGGATGATTGAACGACAACGTGATTAAAGGTCTAACCCGTTTGCTAAGTGTGGACAGGTAATACGTTATCTCACAGGTACTTTATGAAAGCCAAAATAACGTGTTGTTGTATAAACAATCTAGTTCAAGCACAAGACAACAATGCAAATGGAATTCATGCAAAGGCTTATTTGTTGTGGGATTTCTATGTGCTATGAGAAAGCAAGCTCTTAAGTATTAATTAATGAGACATGAGGGATTGCATATGGAATGGTCTCATATTTGAAGCTTGCTAAATTGAAATGAAAAAGACAACAATACAAATGAATGGATGATGCAACACAAGATGTGACTTGATGGCTTGAGATGGTGAAGATAGCAAGAAAAGGCTTCGAGGTACTAAGTAAGGGTGAAGGGCAAGCGATGGCTTGGCGGCCGAAGAACCTAGCTAGGGTGAAGAAGAAAGTACTTGCATTTAGTTGAGGTACTAATCAAGCTACGATGGTCATATTGATGTGAAGGATCAAATCACTATTGGAGTGTTTGATAGAAGTGACTTGATACATTTGGGATTATTCAAATTTGATGAATGGAATCAAGTCACGTGCTCAAGATGGCTATGCTCTAGTGAAAAAGATCAATATCAACATGTTGACGCCCTCACTTGATGAAGATTGGAATACACGGCTTCGATTCAAAAAGAGCAACTCAAAAGGTTTAAATTCGTTATACTTTTAAACTTGAGTAAATAGGAATGCCGTACTATTAAGAGGGATGCATCATGTTGATAGATAAAGTTTCATAAGTGCTCAAGCCAACCCAAGTGAGTTTTGAGTATTTGAGCGACAAAAGAGCTAACTTTATTTTTGCTGGTCTGGCAATACCGGACGTGTCCGGTATTTACCCAGCAGTTGTAAAATTGTTGTTCTCGGGTTGGTTCGTCGAGAGTTCCGACGTAGGTCGGGAGTTCCGACGGTCGGAAGTTCCGGCAATGGTCGGGAGTTCCGATGTCTCGCTCTTTAACTGTCTTGGAGGGTTCTCTGTCTAGGTCATACCGGACGTGTCCAGTATGGATGACCAAAGGCCAACAACTGTTTTTAAATGTACTAAGTGTTGGGAGTTCCGACATGTATCGGGAGTTCCGACACCTCAAATTTTCTAACTCGGTTGCAATGGTTTTCAAATATGCTGAGGGTCGGGAGTTCCGACGTGAGTCGGGAGTTCCGACGGTCAGAAGTTCTGACATTCATCGGGAGTTTCGACGCCTCACAAATTGACTGTAACTTAGTTACTGTTGGCGCAGTGTAAGTCATACCGGACGTGTCCGGTATGCATACCGGACGTGTCCGGTATTGCAACGGCTATAAAACGGCTAGTTTTTCAAGGGGGCTATAAATACCCCCAAGCCTCCACCTTTGGAGGCTGCTGATTCTGCTGATATACACACACGTTTTTGAGCCTTGTCAAGTCTCCTAAACCCTCTCTTAGTGAGTGTGTGATCCAAATTGCAAAATCAATTTGTTGGTTAAGAGAGAATTTGAAAAAGAGAGCAAGCCACCACTTGAGCACTTGTGCATATTGTTAATCTCGTGATTTGCATTTGTTACTCTTGGACTCTTCGGTCCTAGACGGCTAGGCGTCGCCGGAGAGCAACCGAGAGATTGTGGTTGCTTCAGAAAGTTTGTAACGGTCGATTCCGCTGCCTCAGAATCATTTAGTGGAAGGAGGAAAAGGAGTTGGAAAAGACTCCGGCTAGAGTGACCTTCGTGGTACCCTCTAGGGCTGACCTTCGCTGGGTCGCCCGCAGCCCTCTCAACGGAGAGTAGGACTTGAACGAGTTCGAACTTCGGTAAAACAAATATCGTGTCTTAATTCGCATTTCATTTGATATTTGTGTTGCTCTAGCTATTCTGCAGGTTCTCTGTGTATATTGTCATCTCCATTAGGTGCCTGCAGTTTGGTTTGAAGATAGAAATCGAAAGGAGCAAGTTCGGGGCCGATCTGCAGAAATCGTGTATACCGGACACGTCCGGTATTTCCTGCCTGCACTGAAAATATTTATTCTCTGTTCTAACTTGGTGTTGCAGGGTTGTAACTTCTAGATATATTCTTTATACCTTGTTTACTCTGTGGCTAACTTATGAGGGGTGGTAGTACTCTTAATTTGGAGTTTTCATTTTGGAAACTCCCCTTTCTAATTGTTTCCGTATTTAAAGGTGTTAATTTTCAGAAACGCCTATTCACCCCCCCTCTAGGCGACATCCTAGGTCCTTTCAATTGGTATCAGAGCGAGGTTCTCACCTAAAGCTTTACCGCCGTGAGAAAAGGATGTCGACGTCTATCGAGTTGGAGCCGGTGCTTCTCCAAAATGATGGTTCAAACTTTCTACCTTGGTCAATTCATGTACTCAATGCTTTTAGACATATTAGTCCTATTGTGGAGCATATTGTGTTTGCAAGCATACCTCTTCCTATAGTTGATTGGAGCAACTATAAGAATTTATCAAAAGAGAAAGAGATATGCGTGCAACTCAATGCTCAAGCTATTAATATCATTTTGAGTACATTGAGTGCAGAGGTTCAAGATGAGGTAATATTCAATGGACAACCACCTCCGGAGAGTGCTCATCTCATTTGGACCAAACTCGTTGAGTTATATGGAGAATCCAAATGCGATGATGCACTTGAGGTCGAGTCAATGGAAAGTATGTCCATTGTGTCTTCATGCAGCAAAGAAGCCTCACAAGACCTCAAGAGCGTCGAGCCGGAGCAAGAAGTGCAAGCAGCACATGACTTGCTGTCTGCCTGCACATACCGGACGTGTCCGGTATGCCTACCGGACGTGTCCGATATGGCGGAGGTAGCAGACCAGCAAGCAGCTGTTTGCAGCGATGCTCAAGCCCGGTGGCGACCAAGTGATGAGTCAATCTCAGTATCTCATGATACTCATCACTTGTGTCTCATGGCCAAGAAAAGTAAGAAGAAGAGTAACAAGAAAGATCAAGAGAAGGAGAAAGCACAAGTAGATGATCAAGATGAGAGTGACATTGAAGTTGAAGATAACTACAACCTTGATCATCTCAACCGCAAAGACAAGTTCATCATCATGAAGATAGTTAAAAAGAATGATGAGCTTGAAGAAGAGATTGAGAAGCAAGAGCAATCACTTCAAAAGCAAGAATTGTTTCTCATCTCTAAGATGGAAGAACTAAAGGCTCTAAGTGAAAGATATGAAAAATTGTCAATTGAGCATGCTTTAGTTACTAACTCCTCTTCTAGTGTTTCCCAACTAGAGAAGGAAAACTTAGAGCTCAAGGCAAGGCTAGATGAACTATCAAGCAAGTACAATGTGCTATAAGCTAATTATGTTCATCTAAAGTGCTCTCATGAAGAATTAGTAGAATCAAGCATTATGCTTGAGGTAGCACATGAGGTTGTGATCACATCGGTAAAATCCTCTCAACCTCTCACACGTTCACTCACTAGTACACCATCTCAATTAAATGTTTCTTGTACTAATGAGTGTGCTCCTCAAGCAAGCCAATCTTCGATTGAGCTAAATCTCATAGAAAACATAGAGCTCAAAGAAGAGGTGAAGAGATTAAAGAAAGATATGATTCGGTTGAAGGGTGAGGAGAAAGCACAACCTTCTCAAGATAATCGTGATTACATGGTGAAGAAGCTTGAGAAGGGTTCAAACCTTGCTTCCTCCAAAACTCAACAAAGGAATCACATTTCAAGCAAGGCCAACACAACCAAGAGCAAGAAACATGGAAAAAGGTTATGCTATGGTTGTGGATTATATGGACATGAGTGGGCTATGTGTCCACATAAGAGTTGGGCCGACAAATGTGAAGTGGCCGAACAAAAGGCCTCAAACAAGTTGGCCAACCAAATGAAGAATGATGGACAAAGTGCTTGTCTCATGAGCAAGAAATTGGGGCATCCTACCAAGAAATGTCCAATGTACAAAGAGGCAAGAAAGGAAGCCCAAGTTGCAACAAGAAGATGCTTTGGATGCAATGAGAAGGGCCATAACGTTGATAGGTGTCCATACAAGCAAAGCAAGCATAGAGCAAACAAAGGCCGCATATGCTATGCTTGTAGAAGAAAGGGGCATCTAAGCTATGAATGCCCAAATGGTAACGCTCCTAAACCAAACACATATGTTTATAATGATAAGCTTAGGAAGACCACAAATGGAGTTAACACTAGCAAGGTGATGTGTTCACCACAAACTAGTGCTAAAGCCATTTGGGTGCCTAAGCACTTGTTGACTAACTCAAAAGGACCCAACAAGAGTTGGGTACCAAAGTGTGCTTAGGTTAATGATGTAGGTACTTGGTGATGAGATGAAGGCATCGGGGTGGTTGAGCAAGCAATTTGACAATATTTACTCAATCTATCAACCAATTCTTATCATAATTCCTTATATGGTTGACCCAAAGATAAGTTAATGAATATATCATGTATTTCATCCTCACCATTGATAACAAGTATCTAAACCTAAACCTTATAGGATAGCCACTTTGTTTATTTTATGCTCAATGACTCACAAATAGGCATGTTTGTGAAATATTGAAAGTGGCTAATTATCTTTACTTGATAGTTATCATGTTTGCCATATGATGTTTTTAATAATTCTCTAATAGAGCAATTTATTTGTTGAGATGCAAGTGTCAAATAAATAATAGAGATAAATGAAGAATCACAAGCAGTGAATTAATTGGTTCTGTCCTACACCTATCGGACGTGTCCGGTATTACTATCGGACGTGTCCGGTATGGCCAGGGACAGAAAGTTAGTGTTTCTATTCTGTGTATTCCGGACGTGTCCGGTATACAACCGGACGTGTCCGGTATTACAGGAACCAGAACACTAATTGAATTGCAACTGAGTCTTTGATTCATATATGTTCATATATCTCTAATTTACTCAGAAGCTTGTGATTTATTAAAATCTAAGTGGATTGTGAGCATCTCCTGAACTCAATTTTAAATATGGCAAACTTATTTGATTTATGGTCAAAATAGAAAATTGGCTCCCGATTTCTTAATAGAATAAAAGTGCTTGTTGAAAGTTATTCAAATTACTTAAAGCACTTATTTAGGGGGAGCTAAGTTTCTATTTTGTACCAATGTGGACTAACAAATCTATCTAGCATTCTTTGTAGTCCTTTGGATGAAAAGTGATTTAGAATCTAGCATGATTATTTGGCAATCAAGGTCAACATAAAGATTATCATGCCACGAATCTTCTTAGTGGTATTCTTGTGGGCTCAAGGCAAAGGTATGTGTTTACATATATACATTGCAAGTGCATTTAAGGCCCTTTATATGTTAGAATGTGCATTTGTGTGACATAGGAGAGATGTTTTTCAAAAACCCCTAACTAGCATGAGTAGGAAGTGTGAATTTGAAAAACTATTTGAATCTTGATCTTTGTGACCTAGCCTTGTTATGTGATGATTATAGCTCTCCTTGATTGTTTGATCGGCTAATCACACATGACATGGCTCTCTTAAGTCCACAATCTACTTTGTCTCACTTTATCTCTCTGAAGCAAAGCAAATTATGGATTATGCCATATATTTGGAAAAGAGAAAATCAATTGATGGCATTGGATAAGAGAAGTGATCATATTCGGTTTGGATCAAGATTTTATATCTTTTTGGACTGAGAAATAATAGAAAAGGGGATTGGAAGAGAGAAAACACTTTTTGGAATAACTTGGGCCAGCCCGCGTATACCGGACGTGTCCGGTATGCTACCGGACGTGTCCGATATGAGCGGGACTATAAAAACAGAAGTACCCCTTCAGCCCAGACCAGTCTCATCTTCTTCCAAGCCACCCAGCCGTCGTCTTCTTCCTCACCTAGGGCAACTGAGGATTTCACCAACAAAAGAGAGAGAGGGAGATCGCATTGGAGAAGGCTTGCATCAAGATTGAAGGCCCGAGGATCTGATTTCACATCGCCTTCTCATCTCTTCTCCAAAGGTACCCTAATCACGGACCTCGTCCGATCTACATGGTCAATGCATGATTTTGAAATTCCTTCGGTCAATATGCTGCATTGGTGATATAGAAGCATTGCCCAAAGTTTGGAATTGATCTGTGATGTTTTGAATCGAGGAACCCTGGTTAGGGTTGCTGGGCACCCATATCGGACATGTCCGGTACGCTACCGGACGTGTCTGGTATGGCTCAGCAGAGCAGCTCCTCTGCTTCCTTTTGATTCAATCCGAGCATAGAATTGTTTGTTAGGCTTAGATTCTTTTGTATCTTCGTTTTGTAAACTTATTGACAGTTGTATGTCAAGATAGTTGTAAAACCATGGATCAAAGATTCTACATCTAAATTGCAATTCGAGATTAAATTTTGGGCACGTATCTAAAATTTGTTGAAAATCTTTAGATACAGGACAACAGCCATAAGTGGACGATAGGAGCCCAGATCCAAGCACAGGCATGATCCAGCACTAGAGAAGCACAAGAAGGCAAGACAGGAGATGCATCCTAGATTCCAGCCGAGCAGCAGGAGGCCTACCAGAGCTGCCTCTAGTGCAGCACCTCAGTATGCAGAGGGATCAGGGAGCTCTTCCTCTGACACTGACACTGATGAATTCAGAGTGAAGTCCAGAGAAGAAAGAAAGAGGAAGAGCACTGACAGAGGTTCAGATGGTGATAGCTTAGATGAGGAGCAGGAGATTGAGGAGGAGGAGCCAGTTCCTCCAGATTAGCACCAGCCTGGTTAGGGGATGCATTATGGTCTCCTTGAGACACGTTTGCCCAATGTGCCCTCTTATGTTCCTAGAGTTGACTTTAGGGGAAAGGGTATGACCAGGAGAGCTAGAGATGAGCGAAGGGTTGATCCGAGGGGCCGACCTAAGGTTCAGTACGATCACCGCTTCCAGACAGCCTTTCACCTGGACTTCTACTCCAGTGTGATTCTCACCAGGAACCCTGTGATTGCTAGGTCTCAGTGGATTGACTGGCAGTACGTCAGAGAGTTGCAGAAGGCCTTAGTTGATCATGCCATTGCCATCTGCCAGAGCATAGGAGTTTATGAGAACATGGAGTTCCAGCATGACTCGAACACAGAGGTAGTAGCTCAGTTCTATGCTACTCTGTTCGTTGAGGAGGATGAGAGGCGGATGCACTGGATGCTTGAGGGCCAGTGGTACAGTGTTGACTATGATGTATTTGCCGCCCACCTTGGCTTCTCAGAGGATGATCTCCAGAGGGACAGGATCCACACCGAGCAGGTGTTACCTCCTGAGCAGCTCGCATATATGTATCCTCCTGGTGGTGAGAGAGGAGCAGTGGGGAAGGTTCTAGGTCTTCACCCTACTTACAGATACCTGGACAGGATGTTTAGGAAGACTATTGACTGCAAGGGTGGAGACAAGGGCAACATTGCTGATTATTCCAGGAACCTACTCCATAGGATGGCACCTGATGCTCGGCCCTTCAGCGTGTTTGATTTTATTTGGTCCGAGATCAGGAGTGTGGGAGAGAGGCCCCTCAAGGGCTGTGGTTTTGCTCCTTATATCATGCATATGATTGAGCATGTGACAGGGCACACGTTTGAGTATGACAAGATTCACAAGGCCCTGAAGATTGTTGCAGATCTGCCTGAGACAGGATTACCTCCAGCAGGACCAGGAGGAGCAGCAGCAGGCTAGATATGATAGAGAGTATGTTGAGTTCATTCAGCGACAGCAGCAGCAGTAGGCACCACAGCACCCTGACACTCTTCCACTTCAGGCTCGTGTGCCTACTCACTCTCAGCCACGTCCTAGTACTGCAGATGAGTATGCTATAGATTGGTGGAGTGACCTCACAGGTGGTGGCGGCTTCTACGGGTCTAGTGGCTATGACCTGTCCGGTGCAGGAGGTTCTCGTCCAGCTGGTGTTACACGCTCAGATGACGAAGATGCTGGGAGAGATGATGATGATGATGCTGAGTGATGCCAGAGATCAGATATAGCTTGCAGCCCCTTTTGTCCTTAGTTTGTTATTGTTGGACCTTTGTGGTGATAGATGACAAAGGGGGAGAGAGACTGATTAAAGCTTCGGGTTTTTTTGTTTCTTTTGCTTATCTTTGTACCTGAAGATATGTACTGCAGGTTGTAGTTTTTGTTCATGAGCTTCATTGATGTATCTTGAGTTTGAGATTGCATTATATCATGTGAGAAATAAGGCTCACTTATGCTTTATCTATGGATCTATTGAAATATGATCTTTATTATCTGTGGCTTGTGGACTTGAGAAAATGTGTAATGAGTGATATGTGTGGCATACATGTGTTGTATTTATTTTTCATAAGGTCTATGCATGATAGAATGAAAATGTTTGATGTGATGTCTTTATATTTATTCTTGTGTGATATATTCTGTCATATGCATCACAATTCTATTTTGTCACACACACATGCACCCCACGGATGCAATGATTTAGGGAGAGTCTCCTATATGTTTTAGTATGTGCAATTGACAAGGTGAGGTCATTTTGTGAATTCCAATCACAAGCACATATTAAGGGGGAGCCTCTTATAAATTATTGAACCCAAAAGCTTAAATGTTTATATTCTTTTGTAAGCTTTAATCAAGTTGTCATCAATCACCAAAAAGGGGGAGATTGAAAGTGCATCTAGCCCTTTAGTGGGTTTTGGATGATTGAACGACAATGTGATTAAAGGTCTAACCCGTTTGCTAAGTGTGGACAGGTAATAAGTTATCTCACAGGTACTTTATGAAAGCCAAAATGATGTGTTGTTGTATAAACAATCTAGTTCAAGCACAAGACAACAATACAAATTGAATTCATGTAAAGGCTTATTTGTTGTGGGATTTCTATGTGCTATGAGAAAGCAAGCTCTTAAGTATTAATTAATGAGACATGAGGGATTGCATATGGAATGGTCTCATATTTGAAGCTTGCTAAATTGAAATGAAAAAGACAACAATACAAATGAATGGATGATGCAACATAAGATGTGACTTGATGGCTTGAGATGGTGAAGATAGCAAGGAAAGGCTTCGAGGTACTAAGCAAGGGTGAAGGGCAAGCGACGGCTTGGCGGCCGAAGAACCTAGCTAGGGTGAAGAAGAAAGTACTTGCATTTAGTTGAGGTACTAATCAAGCTACGATGGTCATATTGATGTGAAGGATCAAATCACTATTGGAGTGTTTGATAGAAGTGACTTGATACATTTGGGATTATTCAAATTTGATGAATGGAATCAAGTCACGTGCTCAAGATGGCTATGCTCTAGTGAAAAAGATCAATATCAACATGTTGGTGCCCTCACTTGATGAAGATTGGAATACACGGCTTCGATTCAAAAAGAGCAACTCAAAAGGTTTAAATTCGTTATACTTTTAAACTTGAGTAAATAGGAATGTCGTACTATTAAGAGGGATGCATCATGTTGATAGATAATGTTTCATAAGTGCTCAAGCCAACCCAAGTGAGTTTTGAGTATTTGAGCGACAAAAGAGCTAACTTTATTTTTGCTGGTCTGGCAATACCGGGCGTGTCTGGTATTTACCCAGCAGTTGTAAAATTGTTGTTCTCGGGTTGGTTCATCGGGAGTTCCGACGTAGGTCGGGAGTTCCGACAGTCGGAAGTTCCGGCAATGGTCGGGAGTTCTGACGTCTCGCTCTTTAACTGTCTTGGAGGGTTCTCTGTCCAGGTCATACCGGACGTGTCCGGTATTCATACCGGACCGGTATGGATGACCAAAGGCCAACAACTGTTTTTAAATGTACTAAGTGTCGGGAGTTCCGACGGTCGGGAGTTCTGACATGTATCGGGAGTTCCGACACCTCAAATTTTCTAACTCGGTTGCAATGGTTTTCAAATATGCTGAGGGTCGGGAGTTCCGACGTGAGTCGGGAGTTCCGACGGTCGGAAGTTCTGACATTCATCGGGAGTTCCGACGCCTCACAAATTGACTGTAACTTAGTTACTGTTGGCGCTGTGTAAGTCATACCGGACGTGTCCGGTATTGCAACGGCTATAAAACGGCTAGTTTTTCAAGGGGGCTATAAATACCCCCAAGCCTCCACCTTTGGAGGCTGCTAATTCTGTTGATATACACACACGTTTTTGAGCCTTGCCAAGTCTCCTAAACCCTCTCTTAGTGAGTGTGTGATCCAAATTGCAAAATCAATTTGTGGGTTAAGAGAGAATTTGAAAAAGAGAGCAAGCCACCACTTGAGCACTTGTGCATATTGTCAATCTCGTGATTTGCATTTGTTACTCTTAGACTCTTCGGTCCTAGATGGCTAGGCATCGCCGGAGAGCAACCGAGAGATTGTGGTTGCTTTGGAAAGTTTGTAACGGTCGATTCCGCCGCCTCGGAATCATTTAGTGGAAGGAGGAAAAGGAGTTGGAAAAGACTCCGGCTAGAGTGACCTTTGTGGTACCCTCTAGGGCTGACCTTCGCTGGGTCGCCCGCAGCCCCCTCAACGGAGAGTAGGACTTGGACGAGTCCGAACTTCGGTAAAACAAATATCGTGTCTCAATTCGCATTTCATTTGATATTTGTGTTGCTCTAGCTATTCTGCAGGTTCTCTGTGTATATTGTCATCTCCATTAAGTGCCTGCAGTTTGGTTTGAAGATAGAAATCGAAAGGAGCAAGTTCGGGGCCGATCTGCAGAAATCGTGTATACCGGACACGTCCGGTATTTCCTGCCTGCACTGAAAATATTTATTCTCTGTTCTAACTTGGTGTTGCAGGGTTGTAACTTTTAGATATATTCTTTATACCTTGTTTACTCTATGGCTAACTTGTGAGGGGTGGTAGTACTCTTAATTTGGAGTTTCCATTTTAGAAACTCTCCTTTCTAATTGTTTCCGCATTTAAAGGTGTTAATTTTCAGAAACGCCTATTCACCCCCCTCTAGGCGACATCCTAGGTCCTTTCAGTGAGCTTAAATTATAGGTAGGTTGGGGTGAAACCATGTGAAATGAGGATCATTTTCCCAATTTGGTTCAATCTAGATTACTTGCAAAAGATATTTAACTCGGTTTGATCCAAGAACAAACTTCTTCACACCTCCAAGTAAGGGTTATATTGTACCATATTGAGTTAAACACTTATATCTTATTTTCTAGACCAAACACTAGGTTTACAAGCCTACAAACATGTCATATGCTACCACTAGATCATTTCAAACATACAAGCAATAGTGGTACCATACAAGCATCAAATTTATTTGATTTTCATGAGTGAGCTTAGGACATGATAGGAATGACTAGATGCACTAAACAAGTCCTTAGCAATGGATGGATGACATGTCAATCAACTTTACCTTGCTTTGCTCGAAGGAGAGGCATGTCATATAATGGGGGGGTGCATCAACACATATTGGAGAAGTCAAGTATGTTCAATTCATTCCTTAGCTTGCAAAACCTCTTCTCATCAAGTGGCTTGGTGAAGATATCGGTAAATTGATTTTCGGTGCCCACACTCTCAATGCAAATGTCCTTTTTTTTGTTGGTGATCTCTTATAAAATGATGGCGGACATCAATATGCTTTGTTCTTGAATGTTGAACCGGATTGCTGGTGAGCTTTACGGCACTCTCATTGTCACATAGCAATGGCACTTGCTTGAATTTGATTCCAAAGTCACTTAAAGTAGCCTTCATCTAAAGTAATTGAGCACAACAACTACCAGCCGAAATGTACTCCGCTTCGGTGGTTGAAAGTGCTACATTATTTTGCTTCTTTGATGACCAAGACATAAGTGATCTTCCCAATAGTTGACATGTGCCTGATATGCTCTTTCTCTCAACTTTGCATCCCGCATAATCGGAGTTCGAATATCCAATCAACTCAAATCTTACTCCTTTGGGATACCACAATCCAATATTTTGTGTATGCTTCAAGTACCTCAATATTCTCTTTGTTGCCTTCAAATAACTTTTTCTTGGTGAGGCTTGAAATCTAGCACACGTACAAACACTAAACATCACATCCGGCCTTGATGCGGTCACATATAGTAGACTTCCAATCATAGACCAATACATCTTTTGATCTACCATGTTGTCACTAGCATCACTATCCAAGCTTCCACTTGTCCCCATTGGTGTACTAATAGCTTTAGCATCATCCATTCCAAACTTCTTGAGCATGTCCTTGATATACTTGCCTTGACTCACAAATGTGCCATTCTTTATTTGCTTGATTTAAAGACCAAGGAAGTAACTAAGCTCTCCAATCATGGACATCTCAAACTCACTTGCCACCATCTTGCCAAACTCCTCACAAAAATCTTGATTTGTTGACCCAAAAATGATATCATCAACATAGATTTGTATTACAAACAAGTCATTTCCAAGCTTCTTGGTGAAGAGAGTGGTGTCAACCTTTCTTATCTTGAATCCCTTAGAGAGTAGGAAATCTCTCAATCTTTCATACCATGCTCTAGGTGCTTGTTTTAATCTATACAAAGCCTTTCTCAACTTGTAAACATGGTTGGATTTCTTCTCATCTTCAAAACCGGGAGGTTGCTCAACATACACAAGCTCATTGATGTACCCATTGAGAAATACACCCTTCACATCCATTTGGTACAATTTGATGTTATGGGCGCAAGCATAGGCTAACAAGATCCTAATTACTTCCAATCTTGCAACCGGGGCATATGTTTCTCTAAAGTCAAGACCTTCAACTTGAGTGTAACCTTGAGCCACTAATCTTGCTTTGTTCCTTATTACTATCCCATCTTGATCTTGCTTGTTCCAAAAGACCCACTTGGTTTCAATCACATTATGATCCTTAGGCCTCTCAACTAACTCTCATACTTGGTTTCTTGTAAAGTTGTTTGGCTCTTCATGCATAGCATTGATCCAATCAACATCCTTCAAAGCTTCATCTATCTTCTTAGGTTCAATGAATGACACAAATAAGAAATGCTCATAAAATGAAGCCAATCTTGATCTAGTTTGCATACCTCTTGAAATATCACCAATGATAGTGTCCAAGGGATGATCTCTTGCAACATTGGTTGGTTTAAGCACTTACACTTGATTGCTTGCATTTGATAGATCACTTGGTTGAGATGATGTACTAGCCACTTATTGTTGATCTTGCACTTTATCATCATTAGTTCTTGCTTGAACTTGATCATGAGAACCACTAGCTTGCACATTTGAGTTAGAGAGCACTTGATTCTTGTCATCTTCAACATCAATCACCTCTCTAGGCCTTATATCACCAATGTCCATGTTCTTCATTGCATTGACCAATTGAGTGCCTCTTACATCATCTAGATTCTCATCTTCCTCTTGGGAACCATTTGTTTCATCAAACTCCACATCATGAACCTCCTCAAGAGTACCACTAGCCAAATTCCAAACTCTATAAGTCTTGCTAGTAGTGGAGTAACCAAGTAAGAAACATTCACCATATTTCTTTTCAAACTTGCTCAATCTAGTGCCTTTCTTCAATATGTAGCATTTACAACCAAAAACCCAAAAGTATGCTATGTTGGGCTTTCTTTCATTCAAAAGCTCATAAGGTGTCTTCTCCATCATGGGGTGACAATAGAGTCGGTTGCTATAATAGCAAGCCGTGTTGATTGCTTCGGCCCAAAATGAATAACTCACATTGTACTCACTCAACATTGATCTTGCCATGTCAATCAAAGTTCTATTCTTCCTTTCAACTAAGTCATTTGATTGAGGAGTGTACTTGGCCGAGAATTGATGTCTAGTTCTAAATTCATCACACAACTCATCAATTCTAGTGTTCTTGAATTCACTAGCATTGTCACTTCTAACTTTCTTGATGGTTGTTTCAAACTCATTATGAATGCCCTTGACAAATGATTTGAATGTTGCAAACACATTACTCTTGTCAACAAGAAAGAATACCTATGTGTATCTAGTGAAATCATCCATAATCACAAATCCATATTTATTTCCACCAATGCTTGTGTATGTGGTTGGTCCAAACAAGTCCATGTGCATCAACTAAAATGCCTTAGATGTGCTTATCATGCTCTTCTTAGGATGTGTGTTACCTGTAAGGAAAATGGACCCTTGGCCCATTTACTTTGGATTTTGGTGTTTGATGACCAACACAACCAAATTGGACTAATGAACTTGCAAGTGATTGTTTTGTAGTTCAATAGGATGTAAGACGTGACTTGAACGAAGGTGACGTGATGATCTGATGATCAACACCATAAGCAAGACCTTAGGAGCACAAGAGAAGACCCAAGATATCAAGCAAAGTTCAAGCATGAAGAAGGAACCAAGCCGTACGTAAGATCGTGAAGAAACGAGCTCACAGAAGTGACCGGACACTGGACCGGACACTGGAAGAAAGTGACCGGACGCTCCAATCAAGAGGCTCGGCAACAGGCACGACCGGACGCTGGATCAAACGCTGGCGGCAGATCGACCGGACGCAGGACAGCAGAGTCTGGTCGAGTACAGAGAGGTTCCAGAGCAGCGAAACTGCGACCGGACGCGTCCAGTGGTAGGTGATCCGACGCTGGCAGCGTCCGATCAGTTGATCGCAGCTCCAATGGTCGGGACGACCGGACGCGTCCGGTCAGGACAATTTCAGCGTCCGATCAGTAGCAGAAAAGCAAGACTTCGTCTCCAACGGCTACTTTCTCAGTGGGGCTTATAAATACAACCCCTAACCGGCCATTTGAGGAGAGTGGAGCTGAGGAAACATATCAAAGGTGTTGATACACTATTTTAGTGATCTCCACTTACATAGTGCTTAGTGTTTCATTAGGTGATTA
Organism: Miscanthus lutarioriparius; assembly: GCA_904845875.1. Lineage (NCBI taxonomy): Eukaryota > Viridiplantae > Streptophyta > Magnoliopsida > Poales > Poaceae > Miscanthus > Miscanthus lutarioriparius. The sequence continues at coordinate 18,015,972 of CAJGYO010000007.1, read as the reverse complement.
GCGTAGGTGCTTTGCGAAGTGCTTAGGTTGATTAGACCACCGCTTATGCGCTTGCTCTAGGTTTAGGCCTAGTGTTTAGTGAGGTTTCCATACCTCTTACCACTTGGTGCTTGCGCGCACCATTGTAGTCTTGCGAGATCACACCAATCGTGTTTATGGTGTGGCCGCCACCGTGTACCAGAGGGAACAAGGCCTGCGGCGTTTCGGACGGAAGCTTGATAGTGAAGACGGCGGGGAGCATCCGGGAGAGGCTTGCTGGAAGGCATGTCGGAGACCCACTTGCGCGTGGGGAAGGCCCGAGGCTATCCACGGAGTTACCTGACAGGGAGTCTGGCCCTTGCGAAAGATTCCTTGCGAGGGGCTCCAATGAGAACTAGGGGAAGCTTGCGCGCTTCTCGATACCTCGGTAAAAATATCAGAGTCGTCGACGGGAGTTTGCATATCTCTACCTTACTCTTTAGCTTCTGCATTTACATTTATTACATTACTCTTTTTGAGGTAGAGATAGCAACACACTAGCAAAACTGTAGTTGCACATTTTGATAGTTTATCTTTTGCATAGGTTTTGCTAGGGTTAGAAAAAGAGGCCATAGTTTAGAGTTAGAATTTTAAGTCACCTAATTCACCCCCCTCCCTCTTAGGCGTCACGGTCCCTTCATTACCAACTTGTTTTCTGGCTTGACATGCACTACATAGCTTATCCGTCTCAAATGTGACATCTTTCAAGCCTCTAACTAAGTCATGCTTAATCAACTTGTTCAATTGTTTCATTCCAACATGACCAAGCCTTCTATGCCATAACCAACCCAGGCTAGACTTAGCGATCAAATATGTTGTCAATTGAGCTTCTCTAGTATTGAAATCAACCAAGTATAGATTTTCATATCTAAATCATTTGAATATCAAGTTAGAGCCATCTACACTTATAATCTCTACATCATCCACACCAAATATGTACTTGAAACCAAGATCACACAATTAAACTACCGACAAAAGGTTGAAGTTCAAGCTCTCTACTAGTAGCACATTAGAAATACTCAATTCATTGGATATTGCAATCTTACCAAGCCCTTTGACCTTGCCTTTGCCATTGTCACCAAATGTGATACTATCAATCCCATTACTCTTATGTTCATTGATTGAATTGAACATTCTTGGATCACCGGTCATGTATTGTGTGCACCCACTATCAAGTACCCAATGCCTTCCTCCGGCTTTATAATTGACCTACAAAAGAAAATCAATTCTTTTTAGGTACCCAAACTTGCTTGGGTCCTTGAAGGTTAGTTACCAAGGTCTTTGGTACCCAAATGGCCTTCTTCTTTGGGCCCACAATTGGTGTACCAATGAACTTAGCCTTCACACCATTGGCACCCTTAAAAAGCATGTAATAAGAATCAAATTTAATTGAGGATACAATAGGTAGCTTGTTCTTGTTAATCTTGCAATATTGCTCTACATGCCCAACTTACTTGCATCTATTACAAAACCGACCATTGCCCTTCACAAAGTTAACTTTGGGAGTGACAAAGGTCGCCTTGCCTTTCTTGGGGGTATAGCATAATCTCTCTTTGTTGAGAGAAAACCTTTGGCTACCCAAGCACTTTAGCAAGCGGGTATCTCCACCATAGGCATTGCCTAAGGCACGAGTGAGCTCATTCACCTCCTTCTTGAGGGTCTTATTTTCCACCATTAATGAGGCATCACAAGTGAGACCATCACTCAAAGGTGAAGTAGAAGTAGTAGTGCTACAAGAAGTGTTAGTGGGAGCAACTATAATGGGTTTATAAAAAGATTCATCAATAAGATCATATGTTAGTCCCACATTACATGATACAATCACTTGCTCCTTCTTGGCTTCCTCTTTGACTTGCTCGATGAGAGAGGAGTGAGCTTTCTCAAGCTTAGAGTGAGCTTTGCTAAGCTTCTCATGGGCTTCCATTAGCCTCTCATGAGTGGCATTGAGCTCATCAAGGGATTGCTCAAGAAATTTAACTTTCTTGTTTAATTCCTTGCACTCCTTTCTCTTCATCTCAAAGCAAGTATGCACTTGCTCACACATGTCCATGAGCTCCTCCTTGGAGTACTCCTCATCATCATCATCACTCCTACAAGCATCACTTTCACATTCATCATCATCACTCACATCATATTTTACTTTGGTAGGTTTTGCCATGAGGTATGTCAAAGGAGTGTCGAAGATGGAGGGCTTGTTGTTGATGGTGATGCTTGCTAGTGCTTTCTTGATAGATTTTTTGCCATCATCACTAGAGTCATCACTATCTGAAGAGCCATTACTATCCCAAGTGACCACATAGCCTCCACCCTTCTTCTTCTTTTGGAAGGTCATTCTCTTCTCCTTCTTTTCTTTCTTATCCTCCTTGTGCTTCTTCTTCTCATCCTCATCATTATCACTATTGTAGGGACAATTTGCTACAACATGATCGGGGCTCTTGCAATTGTAGAATCTTCTCACATATTCTTTGCTTTTGGTGTGATCTCTTCTCTTTCTTGCACCATAGCCCTTCTTCTTCATGAATTTTCCCGTCTTGCGTACAAAGAGGGCCATAGCTTCATCATCAATATCACTAAGATCATCATCATCACTTGATTCTTTCTTAGACTTGCCCTTGTTCTTCGATGATGATGAGCTAGCCTTGAATGCTATACTCTTCTTCTTCTTGTCTTCTTCTTCCTTCTTGTCATCCTTGTCATCCCCCTCCCTTTCCACACGGTATGTCTCTTGGGTCATGACATCACCTAGTACTTGGTTAGGGGTAATCTCCTTCAATCCTCCTCTTATGATAAGCAATCTCAACATCTCAAATCTTGGAGGTAAGCACATCAAGAACCGATGAGAGACATCATCATCCTTGATCTTCTCTCCCAAGGCCTTCAAGTCATTTACATTCACTTGCAACCGATGGAACATTTTCGGAATGCTCTCATCTTCCTTCATCTTGAAGCTTGTCAACTTATCCTTGAGAATGTATAACTTAGCACTCTTTACCGCCGGTGTGCCCTCATATGTTTCCTCCAATCTCCTCCACACCTCATTTGCTCTTTCACAATCTTTGATTTGCTCAAACACTTTAGAATCAATGGCATTGTATATGGTGTTGAGAGCCATTGTATTACATTGCTTGTTGGTCTTGTCTTGGTTGGTGGGGTCATCAGGATCAATAATAGCATAGTCATTCTCAGTCGCCTCCCATACTTGATCATTGATTGAACTAAGATACATCCTCATCTTTCTCTACCAATAATCATAGCATGTGCCGTCAAAGAACGGTGGTTTGCCCCCCACATGGTTGAACACAACTTGAGCCATAATTTGACACCGATGTTGTTAAGCCTTCAATCAAACGGTGACCACGGCTCCGATACCACTTCAAAGGTCCTAATATGGCTAGAGGGGGGATGAATAGCCTATTTAAAAATCTACAAATCAACTAGAGCAATTTGATTAGTATAACAAATAGCGAAATGTAAACTTGCTCTAGCTCTACAAGGGTTGCAAGCTACCTATCCAACAATTCTAGTTGCAATGATTACTAGGCACACAACTTGCAAATGTTACTACTCACTAAGAGCTCTCAATCTTGCTACTCTAAAGAGCTCTACTAGATGAACTTAAAATAACAAAGCAAGCTCTCAATTCTAATTACACTAAAGAGCTTGCCATAACTAGTTTGCAAGAATATAAATGAGCGAGTAGGGTGATTATACCGCCGTGTAGAGGAGTGAATCAATCACAAGGTGAATATTAAATCAATCACCGAGAGAATACCAAATGGCAAGAGACAACCAATTTTCTTCCGTGGTTCACGTGCTTGTCAACACGCTACGTCCCCGTTGTGTTGACCAACACTTGGTGGTTCGGCGGCTAAGAGGTGTTGCACAAACCTCGTCCACACATTTTGGATACTGCAAGAACCAACCCACAAGTGAGGTAACTCAATGACACGAGCAATCTACTAGAGTTACCTTTCGGCGCTCTGCCGGGGAAGGTACAAATCCCCTCACAATCACCGAAGATGGCCACGAATAATCACCGACTCGTGCCGATCCTTCTCCGCTGCACCAAGCCGTCTAGGTGATGGCAACCACCAAGAGCAACAAGTGAATCCCGCAGCAAAACACGAACACCAAGTGCCTCTAGATGCAATCACTCAAGCAATGCACTTGGATTCTCTTCCAATCTCACAATGATGATGAAACAATGATGGAGATGAGTGGAAGGGTTTTGGCTAAGCTCACAAGGTTGCTATGTCAATACAAATGGCTAAGAGAGTGAGCTTGAGCCGGCCATGGGGCTTAAATAGAAGCCCCCACGAAATAGAGTTGTTGTACCCCTTCACTGGGCACAACACAGGGTGACCGGACGCTCCGGTCAGATCGACCGGACGCAGGACCCCAGCGTCCGGTCGCCCGATGCTTGTAGGGCGGACTCTGAACCCAGCGTCCGGTCACTCTATGAACTCCTGTCTTTTCTGTATAGGGCGCCGGTGAAGTTTCTAACCCTTGCTCAAATGTGCCAACCACCAAGTGTATCACCTTGTGCACATGTGTTAGCATATTTTCACAAGCATTTTCAAGGGTGTTAGCACTTCACTAGATCCTAAATGCATATGCAATGAGTTAGAGCATCTAGTGGCACTTTGATAACCGCATTTCAATACGAGTTTTACCCCTCTTAATAGTACGGCTATCTAACCTAAATGTGATCACACTCGCTAAGTGTTTTGATCACCGAAATAAAATGGCTCCTACTATTTATACCTTTGCCTTGGGCCTTTTGTTTTTCTCTTTCTTCTTTTCAAGTTCAAGCATTTGATCATCACCATGCCATCACCATCGTCATGATCTTCGCCATTGCTTCATTACTTGGAGTAGTGTCACCTATCTCATAATCACTTTGATAAACTAGGTTAGCATTTAGGGTTTCATCAATTAACCAAAACCAAACTAGAGCTTTCACCGTATCCGGCAAAGAATCACCGGATCCAGCTAGTAGGCCGCCGGATCTAGCCCTAAGCCTCCAGATCGAGAGGGGATCCATGCTGCCCACTCCGCCATGCCGCACAGCCGCCGACCCCAAGGACACCGGATCCAGCCACAGGGACACCGGATCCGGCCTCCATCACCCCGAATCTGCCGACCTGAGCCACCGTAGCAGGCGCCTCAGCTGGCCAGCGTCAAAGGGGATCTGGTCGCCATCACCGCAACACGTCGGAGCCCGTGCCAGGCACCTTGCAGATCTAGTCTTCGCGCACGCCGGAGCAGCCTCCTCTCATTCCCCTTGTGGGATCCAGCCGAGATCGGCCAGCAGCCCGGCCAAAGCGGCCATGCCCGACCGGAGCCAGTGCAAGGGGGGAGGAGGCAGTTGGAGAGAGCGCGGGCACCACGTGGGCATGCTCGGCCGCCGAGCACCGCGGCCGCCCGCGCAGATTCGGCCACCGGACCCTAGAGCAGGCCCGGTCACGCTGCTCGACGCAGCCCGCCGGGATAGGAAAGGAGGGAGGAAGGAGAGTGATGGGTGAGGAGGAGAGCGAGATTGCCGCGCCGCCGCCCTCCTCGCTGCTCGCCGAGCCTCCGGCTGGCAGCTCCGACGGCGGCGCAGGCGCCGCTAGGGTTGCGGGGATGCGGGTGCGAGGGCTGGGAGAGCCGCCCGAGCCGCCCGTCGGGACGACGCGGGGGCAAGAGTCCTTCTGCATGTGTGCTTTCAAGAAAATTCATGGAGGATTATGGCAAACATTTGCAACTAGCACTAAGGCCCCGTTCGCTTGGAGGAATTTGGATGCTTTTGGACGAATCTGGAGAAATTTGTGAGAGAAAAACATTGTTCCAGATGAAAAAAGAAATGGATCAAGCCGGGTTTAAGGGCACGCGAACGGGGCCTAAAAGTTTTTGGGAGATGACCGTCAACAAGTTAAATAACTCTATGATGCTAGTTAATGGTATGGGTGCGCTGATTTTACACGAAAAAGTATGAAAACACAAAGAAACGATCAATATTTTGACCGATTTATTGTTCACACCTATCTTCGTCAGTCAAGTTAAACGGAGCAACACAAATATCGAAACGATCAATATTTTGACTGATTTCTTGTTCACACCTATCTTCGTCAAGTTAAACGGATCAATAGTAACAAAGAAGCTGATTACCTGTTCGCACCTAAACGTGATTACCATTTTCCAAACCAAGCAACAAATATCGAAACGATACGAATCGCAATTACAAGAGGAAAGCTTGAAAACACCCTGTCACGCATCCTCAATTAAACTCCTTCCGGATTTCGACTGTTCGTACTCGTTAATCACCCCCAGGCCCCACATGCTGCGACGCTCGCACACCGAAGCTAATCAACGGAGGAGGAGCTGTGGACGGCGTGCATACTCGTTAATCACCTCCGGACCCCACCTGCAGTGACAATACATGCCTCCACTAAACGCCATCGAACAGCTCCGCAAAGCCGCCTCCATGACCCGAGCTGAGCAGTGTTCAAACTTTCAAACATTCAAACGAGAGGGGAAAACCCTAGACGAGCCCCCTGCAACGGTCGGATCCATTCCTATATAATAATCCCTCCGCCGCCTACCCCCTCCTCATCCCATCTCTGCTCTTATTCGCATCCCATCCACAAATCCACCGCATCGCATCAGGAGAAGGTAAGCAGACGAGGGGGGAGATGGAGGCGGCGACGGCCATGGAGTTCCACACCCTCTCGCGACGGGAGCTCCAGGCGCTGTGCAAGCGCAACGGCGTCCGCGCCAACATGACAAACGCCGCCATGGCCGAGGCGCTCCAGCGCCTAGATTCGGTGAGTTCTCGATTCCATTCGCGTACGTTCACGAGGCCTGTTAGGTTTGGAAATGGTAGTTGATGTGGGGGGTTTGATTGTCGATCAGGTCGACGGGATCGACGAGATCGGCACGACTCTCTGTCACCCGACGCCAGGAAGGTCGGCGATGAAGTCGGCGGCGAAGATGGTGGCCGTCGAGGAGCAGCAGCACGGTAGCCCGCTCCCCCGCGGCCGCCGCGTATCTGTGAAATCACCAGAGGCCATCCGGATGGAGGTTGAAGGAGGAGCGGACGAGATGAAGGAGATCGTGAAGACTCCCGGCGTGGCGCTGCGCAGCACCCGCCGCGGCACTCGGGCCACGCCCGCGCCGCTTCCTACTCCGGTGCCGGCGTGCAGTACGCGCGCAACAGCGAGGAGGACCGCCGCTCGTAAGACGGGCGAGGTGGCGCCGACCCCAGCCACCTGGAGGAGCCAGAGGACGGCGTCTCGCAAGGCCGCGGGGGCAGTGGAGGCGGGCCGACCCGCCGAAGATGTACCCGAGGAAAAGACATCGAAGATGACGATAGCTTTGGATCAGGAAGCCGAAGTGGTGGCGGCCGCATCGAAGGAGAAGGTGCAGCAAGGCGAACCGAAAGGTGAGAGGATTTCATTTCCCAGATCGACTTGCTTGTTGCTTCTACTGTCCGATTGTTTGTGGACAGCCTTTTTATGCTGATTTCGTTATCAATGTAGCTGCTGTCTCGGATGTGAAATGTGATGGCCCAAAGGAGGAGAAGGGGCAGCAAGAGGAACCAAAGGGTTAGAGGATTTCACTTCCCTGATTGCTTTGGTTCTACTGTTCAATTTTTATGGGGACAGTGTTTGATGCTGGTTTTGTTATCATGTAGTTGTTGCCTCGGATGTGAAATGTGACGAGGAGGAGGAAATTGCCAAGTTTTTGGAAGGAGACAACAAAGAGAAGGAACTGGAGGAGGGTGAGGAAGGTGAAAATTATTTTTGCACTCTATCTGTTAACCTGAAAGTTTCAATGTTCCTTGTTTGCTCTGTAATTCGAAATTTACTGTTAGGTATTGTTCCTAAGCAGTCAGTGATCTTACTTCTTGAATGCACAGCTGATTCTTCTGATGCAGCCACAGCGTCTGCAGCTGTTTTGGTTCAGAGCTGCAATGATCCTAAGGTGGAGGAAGTGGTGGTTGTCATGGAGGAACAGTCCACAAAGCCCCACGAAGGTGAGAGGCATTCCGAAATACTGTCGTTTGTACCTTGAATTGTTGTCTGCAGTTATTGAGATTCTGACAATGTCATCTTGAAATTTATCCATATGGTCTTTGTTAGCATACTCGAGACCAACCATTAGTTTCTTGATTTATCTGTAGTTGTTGTCTTGTTGAGGCTCTGAACCAGGACATTTTGAAATCAACCCATTTGTTCTTTGTCTGCATGCTTAATCCGGCCATAAGTTCTTTGATGTATATGTACTACACGTTCTTAATTGTTGCTTTTTTCAGTCGTTATTTGATGAGTTTCTGAACTATGTGCGCTCGTTGAACCCTTTTTACTAATTGTGCATTCTGATTCTGATGCGTCACTGTCAGGAATTGTGAAAGAGCTGGAACCTATCAGTGTTGAGAGATCTGCTCTTTTGACAGTCATGGATGATTCACCCATCCTAGGTGTCATTGAGAAGGAACAGGATGCCTCGGTTGAAGATTGTGAGGACCTGGCTGAATTCGCACCTGCAAGGGAGATGACTGATGAGATCATTCCTGTTACTGAAGATAAGGAAGTGGCCATCAGGGAGGAGGTTGTTACTGAAGATAAGAAAGTGGCCATCAGTGAGGAGGCTACTGAAGATAAGGAAGTAGCTATCAATGAGGAAGTGGACGTCAATGAGGAGGCCGTCAAGGAAGATGGTTTTGCTAACACTGTTGAGACTGATCCTACCCCAGAGGAGATTCTGACTGCTGCGGGAGAAGATGAGGCCATTGAGGAAGGTGAAGTCATACTCACTGAAGGCAAAGAAGGTGCTGCTGATGAGATGCCACAGGCTGGTGAGACCAGTGAAGAAGATGAGGAAGATTACCTCACTGAATTGAAACAAGGGGCTGCTGATGAGGTGGCTGAGCTGGCAGATAATGAAACAAGTGAAGAAGATGAAGATGACCTAACTGCAGAGAGAGAAGGAGCTGCTGCTAAGATGCTGCAGGGTGAACTGACAGACGATGAGGCCAGTGAAGAAGACGATCTCGACGAAGATGAGGAATGGGCTTCAGATGATGATGAGACCACTGAGGAAATTGGCTCTACTGATGAGAGCGATGAAGATACTGATGGGACCATTGGTGCAGTCCAAATGTTGCAGGGAACTGGGATAGCTGAAGAGGCCAACGAAGATGCCTCTACTGAAGATGATGATTTCAGTGGCGACCTACCACCAGAGTTTGACAATATCATGGTATTCAGTGATGCTGAAACTGAGAGTGACATTGCTGCTCCAGTGCTCGAGGAAAACCAGGCTGCTGTTGCATCTGCAACCAAAACTGCAAAGTCTCTGGATGATTCTGCCATGAGTTTAGAGCAGGAGGAGGGTCCTGAGGAGGCTGATGCTACTGAAAAAGCATTGAAAGCTACTGAAAAAGCATTGAAAGAGGTTGACAACATTGTGAAGTCCCTGGATGAGTTCACCTTCAAGGAGGGAGAATCAGAGGAGATGCAGAAGCAGCAGCCACAGGATTATAATAGCATGAGCCTAAGGAAGCTTAAAAGCACGTACAAGAAATGTCTTATTGCTGCAAAGGTATAAAACTAATCGGCTCATACCGTGTGCACTCATTTAGCATTGTCGTTCGTGGCTCTTTCTTTACTCATTGTTTTTTTTTTATCTGTAGCAGGAAGGGAAGCAGGAGGAGGTCACCGAAGGGAAGAGGCTTCCTCTCGAGGAGGTGGATGAGAACGCCTGCATCAACCACTGAACAGAACAAGCAGGCGACAGGTCACAAAATTTTCGTGTGGATGGCATCTGCCACAACGGGATTGAATCGAGGAATGCTTTGGTTGTGAAGTGATAACTAGGCTACCTTATGTTCATTTCCAAAAGTTTTCGTGTGTGTGTGGGGAGATCATGATGGGGTGAAACCGTGGTTTCAGCCAACAAACTTGCAGTTCCTGTCGCTTCTCCCTTTTTTTCTTTATATATATATATATATATATTTTTTTTTTTGTATCGGTTACAGAACATGGTTTATCCAGTGGTATGCTGATGAATGATGCTATGTTTTGCTTAATAATGTATATGAAGGAGAGTGCCTCAATTTTTGTCCACACTTTAAATTCAGGGTTCAGAGCAAGAAAGGATATCTATCAATTTATGAAGCTCACTGATGATGTTATTAAATGTAAATGCTTATTTATTTATTTTCTATCTGGTGACCCTGAACTGTTCTCACTTGTATGATCACAGAGTTTCATCAACTTTTCTTGTCACGCTCTCACTTTTTTATGTCTATTTGTCTGTTAATTCCTTCTTTATTTTCTGTAATTTCAAGAGTTGCATGTCAGTCCTCGGCTCATCTTTGTCAGATCAAATTATACAATTGAGGTAAGGTTCCCCCCTTGTCATTGTCTACCTATATATGGTTTTTTCTTAACATTAGTATGCTTGATGAAAGACTGTAGAAGCTGAGAGGATATCTGTGGACCATGTTGCCCATCTCAAACCATCTGATGGTGGCTCAGCAGCAACTCAGGCGCTGTTTGGTATGATTTTGCCCCGTAAACAGTTCCCCCTGATGTCTGATTCCGTGGCTGGTCCTGCATGTAATCGATTCGCAGCGTGACCTGATACAGCGCTTCATAAAGTTATTACCGCCCACCAGCGAGTGGTATGCGATCCCATTAGCAGTCAGCCACTCGATGAAGTCGTGGTGTGATGAACCAAACAAAACACGTAAACAACCGTTTCACTCCCATTCACAGCGTGACATGATCCCCTTTACGTTTGTGTTGGCTCTACTTGAACCAAACAGCACCTCAGTGTAAGGATTCTACTTTGAAGCCCTCTCTCAAGACAATGCCAATGGGGGTGTCTTCACCGTGAGCTTTCTCAACATTAATAGTCATACTATCCAAGGTATTTTCTGGGCAGAACTGTACTAAGCGATGCTTTTGTGCAGTGGCTGCTCATCTTACAGGAATACACAGTGCCGTCAAGATGTTCAATAGCAGGGTCCGTGTTATCCATCAGTATCTGTTGCCATGCAAAAAAAAAAGGTCCGTACATATATGAAGTGCTACATTGCTTTTTTTCTCTCGTTACTGAGATAATGCTATATTGTGCTAGTTCTCCAAAACATGCTTCCATTCATCTTTAAACCTAAACCTTTATAGAACTTTAATTTCCCAAACTTATTGACGTTCCTGTTGGACTTTTGGCTTGAGAAACTTAACTGCAAAGCCTTTTCTTCAACTGCAGGTGACATTCCAGTGGATAATTCGCTGCTTAGGCAAGTCTCAAGCCTCGTAAGAAGGCTACCAGCTATGGAGTCACAGAAATTCCAAGATGACTTCTTAATGGTATGCTAGTTTCATTTCTCATCTTAGACAAAGTGCTCTCTTTTGATATGTAAAGATATTTCCTTATAAACATACCAGCTATGTTGCCAGTAATGATCGATTATATGTAGTTTTCTCAATTTTCTCAATGTTGCATATTTGACCCTGTATAAGTAATTATGATGATTCATTGTTTCCAGGAATACAACGACACTCTCCTCGTGACTTACCTGGCAATGTTCACTAACTGTTCAACTCTTTCACAAATGAAGTTCCTTCTTCTATACCCTCTTTGTTGGAAATTTCACTTGTGTTGATTTCAACTTTATAATTTGCAGCACAATGAACGAGTTGGTCGAGAAGATCAACACAAGCTCTGAGAGACCGACTACCAGGAGAGGAGGCCGAGGTGCTTTCATGTAGAGCTCTGCCGTGATCCTGCTGCTTCTTTCATCTGTGGAGATTTTTGGAAATAGCTTATGTCCCGAGGCATTTTTTTTTTGCATGCAATCTATTATGTGCAATCGGGCTATACATCAGCTCTTGAGTCACTTCAAACTTTCTAGGCAAAAATGATGATTTGCTCGAATTATATGAAAATCCCACTTGTGCTGAAGTTGATCTGTAAAGTTCCTCTCCAAGTTATTCTATTTGACTCTGAAATGGATATTGATGCTGGTTTGCGTCATGCTCATGGTTAGCAAAACTTAAATCATTTGTTACGCTGCTTGATGTAACGTTATGATTGATGAGCACGGCAGAACGCAGCTGACCCGATCATATTGTCAGAATTATATATTTTGTGAAGATTAGTAGAGGATATATCTGAATATTCAGAAAGAAGAATCAGAAGAAATTAGCTGTGATGTAATCAGCCAATGCTCCTATTGACGGCTTCCTTCTTAAATTATCATCAAAATAAGAAATGAAGAGGTACGATAGAATCCTGAAGAAATCGTCCAAAAGAAAGGGTGACATAGAATAGTTCTTTGACACAAGGAACCGTAGATCAATGGTACGTGTTTAATTTAATCAAAAGAAAAATAGGGCATTATGTAGGCCTGTTCGCTTGAACTTATCAGCCGGCTTATCAGCTAGAATCTACAGTATTTTTCTCTCACAACAAAACAGCTTCGGCCGGCTTATCAGCCGGCTTTAATACCAACCAAACAGACCCGTATAAACTCAAATGGCAATAACAAGACATACACCGAAGAAAACGAATGTTGGGTTGACACTTCTGCAACCCATGTCGCAGCCTCGCAGCGCTGCCACAGATGGGTTAATCCTGCACATCTACTGAGTACTGAAGAAGAAAACGAATGTCTGCTGCCACAGATGGGTTAATCCTGCACATCTACTGAAGAAAACGAATGTCTGGATGACACTTGTTCCTGCAGCCCATGTCGCAGGCGTTGCAGCAGATGGTTATTCCAGGCTTTCGCTCCAGAACCTCTGTAACTGTCGTCACGACGTTGAGCCACATCCTTACCGACGCCAAGCCACTGCAGCCCTCGGAACAGCGGTGGCTCCAAGTGACAAAGTGTCTCAGGACGACTCCACCTGCCGCGGTGGCTCAAAGTGTCTCAGGGAGTACAGTGTTTTGTGAGCCAGAGTTTTTTTTTTTTTTTTTGAGTGGAAGTTTTGTGAGCCAGAGCTGAAATTCTCGGGAGCAACACCAAACAGGGCCTAAGCTTAAACTGGGGGGCAAAAATCCATTACAAGCCTTTGGACAATGAAAGCTGAGATGCGACTCGGCCCAGTTCACGACGGCCCAACTGCAGCCTTGTCGGGACGGCCGTAATATAATACCCCACTCGATCGAAGCCATCGCCCCTGGAACCCTAGCTCTCGCAACTAACTGCCGCCGCCACCCCCACGCCCGCAGCCATGCCGCCCAAGCTCGACCCGTCGCAGGTGGTGGAGGTGTTCGTCCGTGTGACCGGCGGCGAAGTTGGCGCGGCGTCTTCGCTGGCCCCCAAGATCGGCCCGCTCGGTCTTTCCCCCAAGAAGATCGGAGAGGACATCGCCAAGGAGACGGCCAAGGACTGGAAGGGCCTCCGCGTCACCGTCAAGCTCACCGTCCAGAACCGACAGGCCAAGGTCTCCGTCGTTCCCTCCGCCGCGGCGCTCGTCATCAAGGCGCTCAAGGAGCCCGAGAGGGACCGCAAGAAGGTCAAGAACATCAAGCACAGCGGCAACATCAGCCTCGACGACGTCATCGAGATCGCCAAGACCATGAGGCCCAGGTCTATGGCCAAGGAAATGGCCGGCACCGTCAAGGAGATTCTCGGTACCTGCGTCAGCGTCGGGTGCACCGTCGACGGCAAGGACCCCAAGGACCTGCAGCAGGAGATTGACGATGGCGAGGTGGAGATCCCGTCCGCTTAAGAAGGTATAATGAGCAAATTTCTGTTGTTTGGTTGTAATATTGATGAACCATTTTGCTTTGTCGTTTGGAATCTGTAGCCAATACAGTTAATGTTGTGCTTTGTTCACGTTCACGTTCCCTTCTGCTTATGTTAATGGGAATTGCCTTCATTTAAGCGATGATGCACCAGTGATCCTTTTTTTCATGAATTGCTAGAATGTGATCAACATAGCTAGTAAGTGTGGCTCGGGGGTGTTAGTTGCTGTTCAATCTTCAAAATTGAAGGACTTAGTGTTAGTGTTTATTAGTGTACTGAATGAATTATGCTTTTATCTCTCGCTGAATGCTGTTTCAGTTATGGATGCCATGTTCGTATTCAGTAGCTTGACACAGTTCCTTTTGTAACCTTGCAGGATTGGAGGCGAGGAGGGTTTGTCTTGGTCTGCTGAAGTAATTCTCCCTACCTAGATTTTCCCTTATTTAGTTGAGGTGGGGGGTGGAGGTTGGACGTGGACGTTATCACAGCAGAGTTCTGCTTAGAAACTTTGTCATGCTTAAGTCTTTGAAACAATTTATGTCAAATTTTATGAACATTCCTAGGTACAATGAAAGTTACCAATGCCTGAGTTTTGTTGGAAATTTTCATGCATTGTTTAAATTCTGACTATATTGCATGGCCTGTTGGTGATTTGCCTGATTAGTGATTACATCGTTGAAGCACATAGGAGTAGCTGAAATATATTTCTGCTACCATTGCTATCGTCAAAGCAGTGTTTTTCAGTAACTGCACTGCACAAGGCCCAAGCTGGATGTGGCAGCGATGAGATTTTTCCTGCTCCAAACTCACTATATGCAGCTAAACAATGTGCTGAACTTCAAGCCTGTGGGCAAGCTTTAACTCACATTTTGAAAAGATGCCTTAGAAATCTTGCTTCTTCGATTTGAATAACACACCCAGGTTGGATTTGTCAAAGCGTCTGTAGTGATCGCTTGTTTCTGCATACAGCAGCTTACCTGTTGATTAATACTTCCATGAGCTTTGATGGTTTGCCTGAGTGTCCGTTGGCTGTAATCCTGTCCCCCCAGTATCCCTCATTTCCATCATTTGATGCATTCCTGAGTGTCGTCCTGCATTATCATATCAATTCATGCGACAACAGAGAAGTGTGTCTTGTTGTCAGCTGCACTTATATTTCTTCAACAGTGCTGAGTATCCATCATTTCCATGTCAATTCATGCAACCCTGAGTATCGTCCTTCATTCCCATATGGGCAAATCAATTCATGCAACAGAGTAGTCTCCTATTTCTGTTACAATGCTGTCAAGGAGAAATGCAACCCAAACCTGCTGTCATTCAGAGCCACGCCTCATCGTTAATTTTATGCACAAATGCGGTCAACAAATCTCGATCTGAGCTTAAAATCTAGCATGAACAGTCCATTTGTCGTCTTACTGCAAAATAATATCTATACTTTTCATATCAAAGTTTATCTGTCTCCATTCACTCAAAAATCATGTCTAGTTTTAACAAAAAATAGTAGGACGTGATGAATTAGAATTGATGTTCAGTCTCTCAGACCCAAACTCACGAGTTGTGTTTATAGAAGTTAAAATAGCGTGTGTCCATTTCACCGTAAACAGAATTGGTGTTTAGTCTGATTTCAAGACATTGGAATAGATGTTTCTGCTGCAATTGCAAGTTTGCAACGCGCTGACATGTCTCGCTGACACTTGCATCCATTACATCAACGCCAGTACGCCACGGCGCATTCCGATTTCAATGATTCTCACACTCTGTGCCAAAGAGATTTCAAAGATTTGAGACGCACATGCCATGCCATTGCAAAGGCTTCAATTGAGCAGGGCAATTAGAAGATGTAGGGGACGAACGCCTTCCGCGACGCCGGGTACTCTGCCCCGAACTTGTGCAGGTACCGCTGGCGGTGGTCCCGGGCCCTCGGGCCGAGGTTGGCGCAGGTGTAGAGGAAGAACGCTCACGCCGCCGGCGTCCACGCCACCACGGCGAAGCCCAGCCACTCTACGGTCTCGCCGAAGTAGTTGGGGCAGGTGACGAGGTCGAACCACCCGCCCCTCGGGATCTTGTACCCGCCGCCGGCCTCCTTGAGCCGCAGGAGCTCCTTGTCCGCCGCGATGTTCGTCCGCATCCCCCACGCGAAGAGGGCCAGCCAGGCGATGCAGCGAGCCAGGGCGGAGCGGGAGGCCGGGCGGGCCGCGTGGAGCGCGAAGGAGCGGGCCTGCGCGTAGGCGTTGAGGAGGTTGAAGGCGAGGGCGCAAGCGGCGACGAGGACCGGCACGGGGGCCGGGGCGCGGCGCAGGCGGGCGAGGCGGAGCGGGTGGACCAGCGTGCGGTGGACGTAGTGGAACGCGTAGAGCGCGGCGGGGAGTGCGGCGAGCGGGCTGGAGAGCGGCGGCGGGGTGGAGCGGAGGAGGACGAGCGGCGGGAGCCATAGGGTGGGGCTCTCCATGAGGAACCACGCGAGCGGGGCCCCAGCCCGGTCAGGAGAGCTTGCCGTACGGCGCGGAGACGAAGCGGAGCGCCAGCACGGTGAGCGGGCTGATGAGGTACAGCGCCAGCAGGCACCGCTCGAACACCGCGTCGCCCGAGGCCGCGGCAGCCGCCTGGTCGGGCATCCCTCCCTCCCCAGGAGGTTTTGACCTTTGTGGGGTTTGGGGACGAGTGCGGCGGCGGCGGCCGAGCCGAGAGAGAGCGTGGGGCGGGGACGAGCGCGGATAGCGGTCGCGCTAGGGCGTTAATCGCGAGGGGGGTTCCGGGTTCCGGGTTCCGGCCGATCCTCGTTTGTACCATGCCATCTGGCTTGCACAAAAGCAGGTCCTCCCGTCGCAGCCTCGCTGCAGGTGGACTCCCTTTCTCCTCACTTTCCAATTCCTTCAGTTCTTCATTCACTCTGGTTTTGGAATTCAGGGTACGTCCTTGACGTGCCACCCCCGACATTGCCGTCGACCCCTCGGCCGTGCGTGGCCTCACCTGACTGACCGGGATGGAATGACAGCCGGCCATCGGTGCCCACAGTCAGATGAGTGCCCCCATACTACCCAATGCTCTGTTCTTCCTCTATTTAACTGCATTATGTGTTGTGTGTGTGTGTAGTTGACTAGGTTTTCACCTGATTTGATCCACTTGTGATACTGTTTGTGATATTGTGATCCAATGGGATGTCTAGTTGTATAGCAGGCCACGGTCAGGCCTTTCATAATCCCATACGAAATGTTGTTCTGCGCTGGAATAGGAGATCCTGGAAACAGGGTGGCACAAGTCACAATTCTATTAATGTTTTTACTAGACAAGCTGATACTTTTCTGTGATTTAGATGTTCCTACTATTGTAATCTCTACTGGTGTGTTCATGCTGTCCAGGTACTAGTCCTCTTACCTTTGATTTAACAGAGGGTTCTCGCCTGGTGATGCAAGCTGTGTTCTTGTGCCAATCCTTGCGGAAGATGCAGGGACACAGCTGGTGGCTGTAACCTGAGTGTCTGGGCTGCTTCCTTGGCCTGCATCTGCTCCTGCACCTTCCATGACAACTTCCTTCTCATTTTGTATTTCTGATGCTTCCTCCATGGAAAAGTTATCGTCCTGAACCTCATCATCTGGTACCACTGCTAAGGATGATGATGCCTTCTTTGTTTCGCCGCTTTGGCTTGGTATCTTCCTCCTTTTTCTTCTTTCTTGGGTTCTTCTATAATTTCAGATTCCATGGCTGCAAATTGTTAGACCATCAGTAACTTTTGGGAGAGAGCGACTAGCCTTTTTCCTTTGAAAGACATTATATTGACAGATTGCAATTGGCCATTACTAGAATGATTTGCAGATGGGCCATGAAGATTAAAGGCAGCAAGACGGTCTTTTAGTCCAGGCATGTGCTCATCGCATCACTCACAGGTGCACTTGCCTCAATTTAAAAAAAAATGTAATAGATACAAGATGGTAAACGACACACTTTTAGATGCAAGATGGTAATAGAGAAAATTGTTTATAACGAAACATAAAGATGGATGGACAATCAATGCATACTTTGCTCCGGAGTGTCATACTTCCGAATGTAGTCATCCTGGCCAAGCAAGTGCATATTTGTTGAACCAATTTGTCAGCTTAAATTTCTTCGCCAGCCCTTGTCACTTAGCTATATCAATATTTTCCTCACTTAATATGATGACAATGTAAATATCCTCAGCATCACTCAAATGATTAAAAAACAGCAAGTAAACCCAAGTGATAGAGTTCTTTAAATAAACACCACAATTATTGATTCCTTATTCGAGTTCTTGCTGTGTGGAGCCAATGGCTCGAGAAATTGTTCATAATCCTGAGTCCAGCAGCATATTGGCAGCTCTGTTATTCTCAGCGTAGTGCTGTCAAGAGCCTCTATAATACTGGTGATGGTATCCGTGACACCAGCTGCCTTTTTTCTTGTCTTCTCAATATAGATACCTATTTGTTTGGGGAAGAAAATTTTCATTGCATAATACAACTATAAATTGTCCTATCTAAAAAGGCCCACGCCATAATGCAAAAGAATTATGCAGGCTAACTCATTTTACTGACCTGGGAACCCCTGTACCAAGGGTGCATGGGTTCAGTACACTCATCAATTCATCATTCAGCAACCGTCTCAGGTTAGCTCCATCCGTTGCCGCTTCCTTTGGTTCCATTGACTAAACCATGGGAAGGATCGGCAGATACCTATGGATACAGAGTCATGTTTTAACTGATTATATCACTATGTAGATGCAAACATTCAGAGTGGATCATCTAAAGCTATTACTACCATGTGGGTTCAATTGATTTTCCATCTCTCTGCAGATAGTTCAGCAGACCGTCGTCATCCTCCAGGTAAATCGACCAAGTGATAGGCGACAATTTGGTGAACATGTTCTCGGTGTCGCAACTGTCTCCTCGTCTCTGGAATGAAGACATAAATATGCAAACAAGGACGGCAAGACTGGATCACAGAGCACAAGATTATCCCATCCCAAAGCTGTTATCCTACCTGATATCTGGTACCGAAATGGCCTCCAGTGTTGTTAGTTCCTACAAAGCGTTGAGCCATTCCAATGAGTTTATCCCCTAGACTCTCTTCTGCCTTGGCAGCATGCAGAGTATTCTGCCACATATAACCACAGAATTGAGAAACTTGTAGCCAACAGACCAAGCGAAATGGTAACAAACCACTGATGGTCTGTAATAATAATATATACAAAAATTGTAAAAATATATATATGCTTGATGCCACACATTTGCTTCCTTTACTAAGTTCCTCTTGAATGTGCAGAACAAGATCTTCCTCTGGTCAGGCGACTCAGGCGTAAGGCCATCAACCATTGAAGGAGCCGATGATCTCTGCTGGTATTCCGTGGAGAACAGAGCGCAGAGCGTTGGCTCTTTTCTGCCAATCTAGCTATCTACCCCTAGGCAAGGGTGCAGCAACGGAGGAAGAGGAAGAAGCCTCGGGCAGAAGTGGAACAGCGAAAATGGTTCACTTTAGGGAGTGCTGTCTAGGGATTTTTCAAATTCATATGCGCGCAGTTCTGGACACGTACCAAACATTTCAGGGTTTTAAATTGAAATGCATTGATCTGGGCACGTAACAAAAATTTCAGAAGTAAGAAGAAAACAAATGCTCACCAACGATGGGCTGTTTCCTTGCCCTTGGTTACATGTGTAACAGAAGGCGTCCGTATCTCTTCCTGTTCGATCTCCGCGGGACCCAATAGCTTACTGTAAAACAACGCTTATATAAATGGACTCCTTGTAACTCTGCAGACTGTACTCTCAGTTAGGTTACTTATATCACCTCAACTAGAAGAGGCCAGAGGGCGAGGTTGGAAACCTGCAAACGGATCGCTCTCCTTTCGCCAACTGATACCAGCGTACAAAATCTATCATATCGCCACGCTTCTAGCTCAATGATGTATCAGAACCCCAACCCCACGGACCACAGGCCACAGAGCCCTCTCGTGGACGCCCGTGCCGAGCAGCATCAGAAGTCAGAACTCAGTACGTTCACTGCAAAGCATACCACAGGCACACTTGTACGCAAAAATAACAGACAGACAAATCAGTTAACCAGGTAATTGTCTTGGGCTCTTGGCAACAACAGTCAACAGAACGACACAATGAACACATACAACGAACAAGAAATGCATCATCAAAGTATAGCATGTGCAACGACACACAAACTAGATACTGTTGCACACAACACACGGATGACAGCTACCTTCACTCGTCAGAGTCACCATCCAAATCAAAGTCAGAATCATCAGTCAACTCCACCACTTCATCCTCAGGATCGCTATCAGTAACATAGACAGGCTTCTTGGTGGCCCTGGCTGTCCTTCTAGGTTGTGCTGCACCAACTGGCTCTGCAGAGCTGCCAGAGGGTGGTGAAGCTTCAGCAGTAGTTTCAGAGCTTGCAGAAGCGGCAGTCGAGCCCCTCTGTAAGATTGAGCCACTCTTCTTGTTGAAGGGAGAGGGCCTCATCTTCCGGACCTTCTTCTCAGGGCTGGTGTTGTTAGCCTCAATGGCCTGGAGCATCTCATCTATTTTCTTCTGCGTTGCCTTGCCCTGAGCCGGTGCCCTTTTCCTGGTGGCAGGAGCCTTCGGCTTCACAGCAGCAGCAGGCTTCTTTCCTCTACCTTTCTTCTGAGCTTGGACCTCTGAGACTTCCTCCAGTGTAAAATCATCATCCTCGTCATCAGATGGTATCATCGCCAAGGATGACGATGCCGCCTTCTTTCCTCCACCTCTTTTGCTTGGTCCCTTAGTCGCCAGTTTTTCATTCTGCTCTTCTGTTGTTTCAGTTTCCATAGCTGCAAATTTCCATCAGCTCAATTTTTTTAAACAGAGAACTCTCCTTTTTATCATTCAAATACAACAAGTTGGTTGAATGTGTTTTGGCAGTACCAGAATGATCCGGAGAGGAGTCATTGAAACTTAAAGCAGCAATACGGTCTTTTAGTGAAGGCATGTCAACTTCCTCTTCATCCACCGGAGCCTGTGAGATTTTCACATTTCAGTTGTAAATAAAACCAATTAAAAAGATATTACACACAAACTAGTTAAATAGATAGTTTTGAGAATCTTATTTTATTAGATTGTTTCTTTTGGTGTTCACGTTTTGGATTCTCAGCTACATAATCTTCGTCATCAGACCCAGAACCATTTGCCTTAGAAACTATAACTATTTTATCAGCACAGTGCAACTAAAAAGTACTTAGTCAACTCAAGGATTAGCATGTTAGATTATAACCTTCTTGGATGCTTTCTTCCGTTGAGCTCCACGCTTTGGGACCACTGGTTCAACCACATCATCATCTGTGACAGGCGATCAGAGTTTCAACATTGGTTCAGAGTTCAAACAGAGCTAATCAATCATTTCCATAGGAATGCCACAGGAAACTTTGTGCAGTGGAGGAATAACAGATACCTTCTGTATCGCTTTTCTCCTTATTAACTGCAGCCTTTTTACGTTGTTTCTTGGGTCCAGCTTTGGATCCCCCTTTTTTGCCTTCCTTTATTCTCTTTTCCCTTCGCTCCTCCTCTTCTACATCCATTTGATCAAGCACCTGCATCAAAGTACGCAAGTGAGGTAGCAGAACACAGACGTGTAAACACAACATCAGAAAATGACATTGCTTACATCCAGTTCTTTCTCAAAAGCATCAAGATCTTTCAACCAAAGTGATTTTGGCGATGTGTTTTTCAGTTCCTCAACACCATCCACTAATTTTTGTTTCTCAGCATTGAGCTCCTGTATCTTCTCCAAAGTCAAGGTACCGATTGACATTGCGAGGAGATACTCATAGTCACTAGGCTCCGCTCCTTCAGCTTCAGGACTCTCTTCATTTTCCTCCTCTTCTAAAGCACCTACAGCAGCTGGTTCAGCCCTCTTTTTTTTCTTTGGGAAAGGATCAAAATTCTTCTGCCGGAGCTCCAAGAATAGATCTGCCCTTTTCCTGTTGTTAACTATAATTTCATTATCAACAACACAGCGGATAAACCTAACTTTGTTTTCAAGCTTCTTTAAGTCCAGCTTGATACTTTTCAACATTGCTTCCTGCACAAAAAAATTGGTTAGTATGGCTTATAGTTAATATTCTGAAAATATCAAAGTCATCAGATGTACCTTTCTCTTAACATAGAATTCAAGCCTTAATTGAAAGAACTCCTCAAGTACTACAGAAATATCACACTTTTAGTAGTGATTAAATGACAAGAAAATGGGGTCTGTAACAACACACAATATGAGACATCACTTACTTTGCTCAGGAGTGTCGTACTTCCGAATTTTACCATCTGAATCAAACAAGTGCATGTTTGATGTTCCAATTGTTGTTGTCAGCTTAAACTTCTTCACTAGTCCTTCTTCCTTAGCTATATTCATATTTCCCTCACTTAATTGGAGCTCAATGTAAATGTCTTCATTATCACCTTGCGCTGTGACATCCTGTACAATAGTTGCAATTGAGGAAAAGTGTTTATGATATATGATGGTGCAAACATTATGAACACAAGCGAAGGTGTTTTCTGTTGTCAACTACCTCTATGAATGATACTTTGTCCTTGTTGTGCTTATCTGCACATATACTTTCAAGAAAATCTTTGTAATCCTGAGTCCAACGGCGGATTGGCAGTTCAGTGATCCTCAGTGTAGTGTTGTTAACAACCTCAATGATTCCGGTGACGGTATACGTGGAACCAGCTACCTTTGTATTGACAGTCTTCTCTATAGATCCCTGTAGATTTGGGCATTGAAAGTTTGCTTTAGTACAACCAATAATTCTAGTCTAGAGGAGTATTTACAAAACTATGCCTTGGTGCAACTGCAAAAGCCAACTCATAATACCAACCTTGAATCCTTTGTACCATGGATGCATTGGTACAGTAGACTCTTCATTCAGTAACCGCCTGAGGTTAGCAACAATGTCTCTTGGATTGTAGTTTGGAATAAATGTGCTCCATCCAGTGCCAATTCCTTCACTTCCATTGACCAAGACCATGGGAAGAATTGGCATATACCTAAGAAAAATAGGGCTTGTCATTAGCTACACCATGAATAGATGATTGTGATAAGGACAGATGATGTAAACATGCAATCGCTAACATTACCAGGTGGGTTCAATTGACTGCCCATCCTCATTCAGATAATTAAGTAGAATATCATCATCCTTCGGGAAAATTGAACGTGTGATATGAGACAGCTTGGTGAAGATGTACCTAGGACTCGCAGCATCCTTGCCTCCCTGAAATGATATATAAACATGTAAAACACACATGACAATAATTGTGGCAGTGTTATGTCATAACAAGCACCTCACAAGTACAAGCTTTTGCCCTGTTATCCCACCTGAGCTCTGGTGCCAAACTGACCACCAGGGTACATAAGGTTGATGTTATTGCTGCCAACAAAATTCTGAGCCATTCCAATAATTGTACTTGCTAAACTCTGCTCGCCATGGTGGTATGCTGAGTGTTCTGACACATAACCAGAGAACTGAGCCACCTGTGGTCAACAGAAGAAACAACAAAAATAAATAAATAAATAAACCCCAGATAATCTGTAATGCAAGGAAAGGTAAACAAAAGACGCACCTTAGCTTCCTTAACAAAATTCCTCTTGAATGAGCAAAACAGAATCTTCCTCTGACCTGGTTTAAGGCCATCAACCATTGAAGGTATTGATCGCTGCAGGTCCGCCATCGAGAAGAGTATCAGCTCTTTGTTGATGAAATCACTATACTTGACTTTTTTCTCTTGTTGGTCAATATACGTTCCAGGCTGAAAATCAGTTTGCAGATTTAGTGTTGATCCAGCATAAACAAACTATGCCGAACTGGGGAAAGATGCAAGAGCTAACCTGAAAATTTGTAAGCCACTGTTTCCTATCAGCAATCCGTTTCTTGCTGAATGCTAACTCAATATGATTGCCATCTTGGTCATCTTCCCAGACAAAATCCTTTTTGTGATCAGTAATAGCTTCAAAGTACTCCCGGCCTTCTTGGGCTGTGCTTGTTCCCAACCCCTGTACCAAAAATGATCCCTTTAAATAATTAACATAAATGATTAACAACATAAGAATGCTGCCATCCTCAGCAAATACCAACAGAATTGACAAGAGCAAGCAAAGGAAAATCACAAAAGCAAACACAAGCAACAAATCAGTGAAACAAAAACCAAAGGAACTAGAAGGGACAACCAGACCTTGTAGTATTTTATAGTCCATGAACTTGCACTTGCTCCTAAATTCGTTCTCCATTCTTCATACTCTGGCATTGTGTAAAATGATTTCGTAGTTTTACCTTTGGTTGCCTGGACAAGTGAGTTCAAGTATTATAATGGCAGTCAAACAGATATTTTACAAAAATTACACATCTGGCAGGAAAAAAATCCCTCTGGTGCAAACTAGTATGGGATCAAGAATAAAATGTGAAAATACATAAAAATATGTGCATAGATAAAACCCAACTGTTATCTACCTTGATAATTGGAGTGACGAACTCAACCAAGAAAGATTCAACTTTAAGAAGAGACGGCCAAAATGAGTGAATGAAGTTGATCAACAACCCTTTGATATGGGAACCATCATGATCCTAAATTTTGGTTGTCAAAGCATGAGCAAACAAAACTTGATCTGTCATTATCATGATCCTAAATTTTGATTAGTTGATATAAAGTTGGAGATGTTGTATGCCAAACCTGATCTGTCATTATCATGAGATGGCCATATCTCAAACCTTTGGTACTTTCATACTGCTTTCCATGCTGCAAACCTAGGATTTGCTTTATGTGCTGAATTTCAGCGTTGTCCATTATCTGCTTGTGGTTTGCCTCTCTGACATTCAACAGTTTTCCCCTGAGAGGAAATACACCATAGTAATCTCTCCCTACGACAGCTATGCCAGACATCTGCATGGGCGGATCTCAGCATTTCAGCTCCATAGTTAAAGTACACAAAGTTATCTAGAAAGTATGCATTACTCACAGCAAGAGCTTTTGCAGAGTCGCCTTCAGTCAGGATCAAGGTGCACTTCTCAGAGTCCTTCCCACCAGCTTCATTTGCATCCTCAAGCTTAGGGATGCCAGAAATTCTTGACTTCTTGCTTCCATCAGTCTTCTTTAATTCTTTGTTAAGTTTGAAATCAGCCCAAGATAGGACATTCTCTATTATACTGGATGTCTCAACTGCAATCATACAAATTACAAAGAGAGCATTAGCATTAGTTGAGCAGTAAAAAACTGATGTAAGCAACTGTAGTGTTCTGTATCACATACCTTTCTTGAGGAAAGCACTAGAAAGCTCAAACTTTGACCCAAAGCTTCCCTGACGAGTGGTCAAGGTCTCCTTGGTCTGTGAATCAAAGGCCGGATTGTCAATGAGCGTATTAACAAAGACCCACAAATGGCTCTTCACGTTGTGCAGCTTCATGTTTGCATTCTTGTTTTTCTTATTCACAATGGCCATCACATGGTTGGCAATTTGGTTGGTGATATAATCAACATGAGTTCCACCCCTTATGGTTGCAATTCTGTTGACAAAGCTGACCTGCAATAGCAATAGCATAGCAGATTTTAGGATGCAATTGTAACCACAACTCAAGAAGCTGCTCTCACATAACCCAATATTACCTGCTGAAACTGCCCTTCACTTTGACTGACACACACTTCCCACCGATCATTTTTCTCATAAATCCTGAAATAATAAACCCATTGTGAATGATCAGATATAACCCATAAAATTTTTTGTTTATCGACATCACCAAAAGTTTATGTTTGTAGAAAATTAATACAAACATTTTATCAGGTCTGTCGCAGTTAGCACTCTTCATATACAGGTCGACATAGTCACAGAAGCTCTTTATGGGCACCCTCTGGCCATCCAACTCAACCTTCACTGTTTTGCCGAGAGTGCCTGCCATATCAACCACTCTCTTCCTCATGAGAGCTACAACATCATCTTCGAGATGGGTCATGTTGAACTTGGCAAGATCAGGCTTGAAGGTGACCCTGGTCCAGTTCTCACCCTGCTTGCACTTGGTAATCTGGGGCTCTGACTTCTTCCCCATGTTCTCAGAGAAAACCTGCATTTGAATTCAAAAAGAAACTTCACACTCTGTATCTTGAGATTTAGAATGGCTATCCCGTAACATGTGGAGAATGAATTAATTCATATTGACCATGCCATCTGGACCCTAAAAATATTCTTTAAACTAGTGACAAATTGAGCCATGCTGATACTAAACCTTACTAACCAATCCCACAACAATTTAAGATGAAATTTCGTAACAACTTTAGCATGTATCACAAAAACAACTAGAGATCAGTATTAAATTGAAAAGGTATCTGAAGTATCCATAGGACAAAATCTATGAACCGATTCGCTCCTGAACAACAAAAGAGAAGATATACTGAACTGCTGAAAAAATTGTGCACGCCTAGTAGAATTATTAAATTTCAACCTACACTCGAATGCTTTATCCACCAGATTTTAAACTGACAACAGAAGGCACTTAGTTCTAATAATCATATGGCTAGCCAACAGAACTATGGAATCCGAAGCAAAATTTCTAGTAGCTAATTTGTTTTGACAGATCTACCCCCATTTCAAAACACATCAGCACCGGAAATATGGCAACCCAAAAGGGCAAAACGCCCTTATGAAGAGCGCTCAAGAGACAGCCAAAACATGTCACCTGCTTGTACTTCTTCTGGCGACGCCCATCAGCGGTCTCGATGACGAACTCCGTGGAGAAGATGTTAGTGAGTTTGGCGCCGTATCCGTTCCTCCCGCCGGTGGTCTTCTTCTCGTTGTCGTTGTAGTTGCTACTGGTGAGGAGGTGGCCGAAAATCATCTCTGGCACGTAGACGCCCTCCTCCTGGTGGATCTCGACGGGGATCCCGTCGCCGTTGTTGTATACGGAGATGCAGCAGCCGTCGACGTCGATCTCGACGCGGAGCGCGTCCATCTTGGGATCCCGCTGCTTGTTGTCGGCGGCGTTGACGAGGATCTCGTCGAAGATCTTGTAGAGTCCCGGGACGTAGGTGACCGAACGGTTCACCATGCCACTGTCCTCGTAGACCCATAGCGGCTGGGTGTGCTTCTCCACCGAGCCGATGTAGGTGTCAGGGCGCAGCAGGATGTGTTCCAGCTGCGTCTTCTTCTGGTACATCTCCTCGATGGTCTTGCCCCCGCCGCCGGCGGCGGCGTTGTGGCCGGAGCTGGAGTTGAGGGGGCCCGCCATGGCGGCGACGCGCTGCACACGGAGGTCGTGTGCCTGCGCTAGGGTTTCAGGTGGGGTGTGCGGAGTTGGGGATTGGGGATCTGGGGGGAGAAAGGAATGGGGTTGTGGGGGGGAGGGGGTTATCGAAGCCCAAGGGGTGCGATGCGGGCAACGGGGCTGGGATTCGAAATTTGAATTTGGGGTGCGGGAGTCACGCGGCGGGCTGAGGAACGGACGGTGGGATCGCGGCTGAGGGATCGTGCGGCGGAAATTGAACTGCGGGGTATCCAGAGGCTTCTGTCCGACCCTGACGCTCCAGCGACAGCGAGCAGTGGACAGAGATTTTTTTTTTTCCAGAAATGTTATACAACACATGTGTTTTAGCGCAAAAAAACACATAGATGTTTTCCCCAAGAATAAGACGGCCTATAATCCCACTGTCTCCGCAGTGCTGCGCGCCATGCTCTACACCGCGCACCCGATGGAGTCCGGTGGCAGCGGCAGCGGCGCGCCGCCACGGTGCAGCCCCGACCAGGAGAACATGCCGCTGGCCGAGCTCTAAGGCTCCTCCAGCACGGGCTCTGCGGCTGCCTCCGCGACGCCGCGCGGCGCCACCGCCGCCGCCCTCCTCCTCGGCCTTGCGCTGGTGGGATGCGTTCTTGTGAGCCGAACCAAGAGCGCTGGAGGGCGTGGTGGAACCTTGTTGATACAAGTATTTTGTAGTAGTTGTTAGCAGGGAGTCGGCTGCGGTGGCGGTGGATCTGTGATTTGTCTTTTCATAGAAGAAAAAAAATTATGATCTGTGGAGGCTGGAGGTAGAAGAAAGGTGTAGACCATTGGATCTTAATCCTATTGTGCAAAAAAAATCATGTGTTGAAACTAAATAAAACACATGGTTGTGTAGTAGACAGACTTAATTTTTTTACTACACTGTCGCACCTTGAGCGTTTGGATTGCCCAAGAATGTATTTTCTCGGTAAGTGGGTGGTTGGTTCCTCCTTCTAAATTTTAGTCGCTGTCCCATCAGATGTTTGGACATATGCATGGAGTATTAAATATAGACTAATTATGAAACTAATTGCATAATTTAGCACTAATTTGCGAGACGAATCTTTTAAACCTAATTAGTCCATGATTTGACAATATGATACTACAGTAAACATGTACTAATGATAGATTAATTAGGCTTAAAAAATCGTCTCGTGGAGTACTGACGGATTATGTAATTTGTTTTTTTATTAGTATCCGAACACCTCATGCAACATCCTCATTTGACATCTTCTAAATTTTAGTCACCGGATCCGAATACTCCCTAAAAAACGAACGTAATTGTTTATCAAAAAATTTAATTAATTCTACGTTCAGATCTTATCCTGGAAAGAATATAATTGCTGAGTTTGAAACCCGTTTTTTTATGGGACCCACCTTTTAAAAAAGCAGTGCATGCGTACAAAGAAAAAGACCTGCTGCACCCTTTCCATCCATTCGTGATGCTCATCCACGGTGTAGAGGTGGCCGCCGAGCTCCATGTGGCATAAGATATTCTGCAGCATGTTCGGTTGGCTGGTTCGTATCGTTGCTGATTCGTTTATGTGAGAAAGAAGTACTATTGGCTGGCTCATTAGAACAGTATCCATGTGAGGGGGCTGGCCAGCCCAGCCAGCCAGCCAGCCCCAGCCGAACACGATACTAAACTTCCGTCGAATTCTCTAGACATATCAATTGCTTTTGAGTTTCTGCGTGTGGAAAGAGGATACAAGAAGGGTGTTTGCGTAATTTTACACCTACACTAATTTAACTTTGATCAATTATATATAAAAAAACTAATATTTATAATACATAATTAGTATCATTAGATCAATCGTGAAATATATTTTCACGATAAATTTATTTAGTAACACAAATGTTGGTAATATTTTCTATAAAGCTAGTCAAACTTGAGAAAATTTGATGAGCACTTGCTCTTTCATTCACATGTGGTATTTTGAGGCTTACATGGCGAAAGATTCAATCAAAATAAAATCTTTCTTCTGGGTAAAAAGGAATATTTTAAAGTTATTTCTAATGATAAAAGAAGAGCTGAAATGGTAAGAAATTATGTATGTTAATTAGATTCCTAGGAAGATTGCCAATCTTTTGGCTTTTTAATTGTTAGGGTTCTTGTGTGTACTAATCACTTCATGTGTACAAGGCAATAAGATGTAATGGCTTTGGAAAATTTGTTACAGGTGATTGGTTGTATTAATTTTAATGCCATGTAGTATACAATTTTTCTTAGTGATCCCAACATTTTCAAGGGCGTGTTTAGTTTGTCTCCTAAGCGTGACCCAGCTCGCTAGAGCACACCGCACCTAGCATTAGTCAATGGCCCCCGTTTGTTATAGTTTATTTGGAAAGCACTTACTAGATAAGCTGTATAAATAGAATAAGAGCGGCGGTCAAAATAAGCTAGTCTGATCGAATTTCTATTTTTTATTACAATGGGAGATGTGGAAATAAGCGTGGTCAAAATAAGCTGCTGAAAAACGTAACGTTTGGCTGTTGATTTCAGCTTATTTTGGTCATAAGCAGCTTATAAGATGTACCCAATCCCAATGTTTGCTTGATGACCTGACTTACTGTGAGCCTACTTTGCTTACGATGATCTAATTGATTTAACGCTGCTACTCGCCAAAACTCTAGCGCTGGTTTTGCTCGCCAGACTTTTCGCTCGACAACAATTGAGTTTGCGGCAACCTGTGGTCACAAGCCAAACAGAGTCAAGTCGTACACAATTCAGCCTGTTCGTTTGTTGGTTTCAGGCAGCCAATACTGTTTTTATCTCACAAAAAACCAGCACCAGCCAACCCAAACCAGCACCAGCACCGACCAGCGAACAGACCCGATACCTCGCAGCAACGCGTGGAAAGTTTGTCTAGTCTAGTTTTTCATAAAAGCCAAGCAACCTAATAGCGTGAGTCATGGTCTAGAGTAGATATTTTAGGTGTCTGCTAATTAAATTAAGAACAATCACAATACAAGTAAGGAAAAATAGAATAGTTTATGTACTTCTTGCAGAGTAGGCTAATTGGCATGAGGGCATGCATATTAACTTTGTTTTGCTCAACAATCATGTTTTCATGGTGAACATATTTGGTCATAAATTAGGTAATGTCTATCGTCATATCTAGCTTTCATGTTCCCTGCTTCTGCAGAATTAAAATCCAACGGAAATATGTGTATACCGGTATAGCCAGCTACATTAATAATTAACGAGAACAGCACTTACATGACCAAGGACACCAGCAGCTAATTGTAGATAGCTAAAGATTATTAACAGGTAAACAGCCCTAGCCCTAGCTGATCCAAGCGGATCCTACAGATTGCCAACTTAAGGACAAATATATTGGTTTGCCTCAATAGATGGTCTCATACAATGTCATATAACCACAAGGCCATTGAACAACCTAGTTGTCTTTAAAGCTGTCTTATAGTAATTTAAGTATTCTTAATTTATGCGGTTAACAAAGAAAAGTCTGCGAGTTGCATGATAACATTAAATCGTACAATGGTAAAATTGTTGTCTTATAGTCCTAATTATTTGCTCATAAGGTCGCAAAAAAAAAAAGATAGTTGCTTCACGAAACAACATCTTTCTCTCATATTTCTATATATCATCTAGGTCATAAAAAAAATTCTAAGTGACACATGACAACCTTTAAGACTGTTGACATGTAGCAATGTAGTTTCCCTAATACTGTAAAGCAGAAAAAGATTGAAACAAACATGACATGTAGAATAACCCGAAGATTTTGTAAGAGATGAATTGATACGTTTTATAGCATTTTCAAGGGTTGGATATAAAATTTACTTAGCGCGCGTTTAGTTCGCGAAAAGTGCGAAATTTGGCTACTGTAGCAATTTCGTTTTTATTTGGTAATTAGTGTTCAATCATGGACTAATTAGACTCAAAACGTTCGTCTCGTAATTTCCAACAAAACTGTGCAATTAGTTTTTATTTTCGTCTACATTTAATGCTCCATGCACGTACCGCAAGATTCGATGTGACAGATACTGTAGCACTTTTTGGGAAAACTTTTTGCAAACTAAACAAGGGCTTACCGATTTGCATCTTAAAACTTCACACTTGACCATCAGTAGAGAAACGAATCACCTTCCCGAACCCGACGTTTCGAGTCTGATCGGTGATTCAGCTTTCCGTGCAGGTGTGTCAGTCTGCCCACGGGTAACATGTTCCTTTCATGCCAGATTGTGTGGCCTTGTTTTCCAAAAAAATTTCCCAAAAAATGCTACAGTAGATATTATATCGAATCTTGCGATACGTGCATGGAACATTAAATGTAGACGAAAAAAACTAATTGCACTGTTTGGTTGGAAATCGCGAGACGAACGTTTTAAGCCTAATTAGTCTATGATTGAACACTAATTACTAAATAAAAACAAAAGTGCTACAGTAACTAAATTCCCAAATTTCACCTAACTAAACACGGTCTGTATGAAACTCACGATGAGAATGACAATTTTGCAAAGCACATTCTTGAACATGGTAAATAGTGTTTGGCAAACAGGAACAATACCCTCTTGTGCAGCACAGATCCACGTCAGAGTTTATTAAAACAAAAACAATGTCCTATTCTCGTTGGCCCAAGAGAAGAAGAAAAGAAGGGCCGAAAAAAAAAAAGAATCAGCCAATTGCAGCCCACGGTCGCACAAAAGAGGTGGCCACAGCTGTTTTTAGCCTGATCAGAGCGTCTCGAGTTACCAAAACAAACTCTCAATTTTTGGCCAGATTAAAAAAAAAATTACTACAGCCTGGGCGCGCAGGAAACCCAGCACCCGACTGCACACTCTATTTTAGGTCAACCAACCTGCTTGCCAAAAAAGGAAAGAATCGTGTGCGCGGGGGGCATGTTCGGATGGCTGGTTGGTTTATGGATTATTACTGCTAACTGGTTTAGTGTGAGAGAAAAATACTGTTCCAGTTGAAAATTTATGATCGTTTACGAGATACACCAGCCAACCGAACAGGCTGCCCGGCCCATCTTCTTCTAGCCTAAGCATTTTATAACTTTCACACAGTAACAGGTAGGGAATACCAGGTTGGATCTAGATAATCACATACATCATCTAGAAAATCACAGAACCCAAGATGATCAAGAAAATCGCATACATCCAAGATTCAAGCAAGTATTGAGGCAAAAGTATAAACATTAACAGGTATTTGAAGTCTGATTAATGCATTTTCTATTCTTCCCTTCATATCTTTTCCTCAGGATTCTTCATGTTTCCATTCTTACGGTTCCCTTCAAATCTTCTGCTAGGTATTTTAATACATCCAGAAAGTCACAAATTATTAGATTTCTTAACATCTTCATCTCTGCTGAGTATTTGGAATGGATCTGCTGGTGCCTTGTCATCATTATCCAACCTGTAGGAAAAAAGAACATAAGTGGATATTTAGAGCTATGATTAAAGTGAGCTGGGAATCTGAATAATGCTGCCATTTGACTACATGATATTCTATAGCACCAATAATCTTTCTTGATAGGCGATACACGACTATCATGTTACATGTATAAAATCTGAATATGTAGAAGTTGTATCTTATTCAGTTTTGGTTGCATGGGCAGTACCGCAACATGCAGAGTTGACCAAAAAATGCATTTAATTTTTGTTTTGGATAATGAGCTAACTAAAACTGCTTCAATAGGGAAACTAAATTGCTTGTAACTTTTGAAGAAGATGCTTTGTAGGGGTTGAAGTGTTCAGGCAAGCCTTTATTCCATCTGTTAGGCAAAATAGTGTTAAGAGTTAAGCAATTATATGGTTATAAATTAGGCAAAACAGTGTGGTTGATAAAGCAATAATAGTGAGATAACCAGAAATGAAGGCCGATAGCTCAGGCATGAGGAGAAATGGGTGCACATAGTTCTAAAATTTAGACGAGCAAGGTTAGCTGTAATGGCGAGATCAGCGAGTGCCTATGTGGCCCCGCTTGGAGAAGGACTTGGGATGGTGACACGGTGAGGAGCACCACGCCAGCCGGATCCATGGTCGTGGGGCAGCCCGAACCGCACAGCAACGCCGTGCAAGGCTACTCCTGCAGCACGACGCGAGGCTTGCACTCGAACTGTGCGTCCACCTGGCCCAGCAGCTCGTCAGTGGTGCCTTAGACCTCCATGCTGACAACGGAGAGGCGGAGCACAGGGTGACTAAGTGGTGCCGGCTCTGGGAGCCTGAAGTGGAAGGGCATCGCAGCATTGTAGAAGAGGGAGACGTGGATGCACCACCCGATGGGGCAGCCATCGGAGCCGTAGACACGGACGACGCTCCCGTCCTCGCCGTCCACCACGGCGGAGACGGAGGGGGAGAGGGTGTCGGCGAGCGCATGGCAGGGGAGAGAAAGGGAGGAGATAAATGAGAGATAATGCAGAGGGGGCTTGTGATAAGGCCGGCTTCCATCCGCACAGGTGCATTGGATCATCCATTAACGGCGGATGGTGTGACAGAACCGCCCAATTTATACAAGATCAAGTACGGCTGTCCCCGCTAACACGTTGACACACACATACTTTCACTTATATAAACCCGGTAGTCCGCCGAGTGTCCCGAAAGACCTCGGTAAATCAACATCACAACCAAGATCGCGTGATTAAGCAAATACACATCACATACGCAGAGTTGCAGCAGAAATAATATTACAAATGGGTTCACACATAATAGTACAAGTTTGGGTTTCAAAACCAATTATTGAAAACAACATAGCTTTCAAATGATTACATTAATATAAGTTCCAAATACATTGCTAGCATAAATGACATCCTCAGACAAAAGCATATAGGTGAGAAGTAAATATAGAGTCACCGAGCCCACCGGCGGTTAGCCACCATCATCAACAGGTCGAGAACTTCACCTGCAACAAGGTGGGATAAACCCTGAGTACTCGAATGTACTCAGCCAGACTTACCCGTCTAAACCAGAAATAAAACGACACCAAGGATTATGCAAGGCTTTCTTTAGTGGGCTAGCTGACTCGTTTGTGAAAAGTATAAGCTATCATGAAGAAATCATTTTAAGTACTTTGCATCATCTTTATTATAACCTATCCATCTAGGTAAGCACCTGTACTATAGCAATCACTTGATTAACCAATAACATCCAGTTACCAATTTAGATTCAGCATATCCCATACCATCCAGATAACCATCATTGTTCCATAATAATTACTACGATGCCGTAACTCGAGTCAAGTGCTCACTATTCAGGAGCGATGGCGATTCGAATCGATTCCTAACCAGCTGGTGATTTATTCCTTACACAAACCTCACTCACCCGCTAAAGTGAGGTATTGATCACCGAGTCAACTATCCAGAAGTCTCGAGTTTGCCAGGAACCACATGTACCCAGGGGCCTACCGACTGCACTTTGGTCTTATCATCTCGCCCCCGTGTCCTACCACACCTACTCCGGCACAGTGCGCTGCGGGCAATCTACTCAGCCTGAATAATCTCCCAGCTTCGCGGTCGGAAGGTACTTTATCCGGCCAGCTAAATGTAAGGCATGCGTTCAACATGACTCGAGGGCCAACAACAGTCGGTCCTTAATCGACACAGACGGAAACTAACAGCACCCCAGAACCCTGTCTGGTTGCCTCCAACTTGTTCGTTCGGTCTCCAATTATCCATCACACATGGTTACTTCCAGGATATCATTCTTTCCATAGCTAAATTCTTCCAGTAACCACCTATAATGTAGGTGAACGGATATCACCGATTGCTACCGGTCTAAGCAAGGCTAAGCAGTTATTCGATCCTGACCTAACAGGGTAATAAGGTAATAAGGTAGGCAATGATAGTAATAAATGTATCAACGGTTTCAATCAACTTCTACAACTTAATGCAACAATATATAAACACATATATATAGAAAGAATTGCTTTTATAAATTAGGAGACTTATAATGCTCCGGGGCTTGCCTGGGATCCGACACAAGTCAGTTCAGTTAGCTTGCACCGTCCTGGTGACATCTCAGGTCCTAGCACTCGCTTAGTACTTCCATTTTTGGGATAGATCCATCAAACACTGTCTTCGGGTTTGGCTCCAACATCTCATCCTTCACGTGGTGCATCTAGCGTACCTAGATGAGATGCAATATGCAAGTGCATAAATATGAAAAATAGTACCATGAGACGCATCACAAAATAGCAAGCAAGACAAGCATAGTTTACACTAACACACTTAAGTACTTCGCGATGCTTAACTTAAACATCACACAATCTATCATCCTAAGATGACAAAGGAGACGACAACACCAGACATGACACAAGTTTTCCCAAGATCTCAGGTGCTCTAACTCAGTCATCATTCAAAGCATACGTCACACTTAACAATATACAAGCAAACACTATAATTGGAATCTGCCAATTTCTGGACATGCAAACGGCAGCTACAAGATTTAGCTATAACTAGAGTTACACAAATCCAAATGACTTGCAAGAAGACATTATGGAAAGCTTATGAAATTTTCTACAATTCATCTTTAATCATCTTAGCATGATTCTCAAGTTAAATAAGTCAAATATACCCATTTACAGAAACTGGTCCACAATTGACAGAAAGCAGCCATTTCTGAAATCCAACTTTAAATAGGCATAACTCACAAACCACAAGGCCAAATACCACCAAATTTTAACAGAAGCTATATACATGAATTATCTACAACTTTGTTATTCTCATATTAAGATGATTTTACAGTTAGAAGGGTCAACTAATGCAATAATTGCATCTCTGTCCAAAACATAGACAGAAACTGACATGCCACTTTAAACAGCTATAAATGAAGTTATACATGTACTATAAATGTGATTCTAGACTTTTTAGAAAGCTTAGCAAATTCTAAACAACTTTGTTGTAAACACCTAAAACTAATTATACTATTAAGAAGGCCCCACAATAAGAACAAGGAAACCCTCTCTGGGTTTGAGCAGAAATAGCCACAAAGATTTAAGCAAATATAACTCAAGATCTACTTAACCAAAAATCATGATCTTTAACTTTTTGGAAATGTTAAGAAAAGTACTACAACTCATGTATTTTCACCAAGTCATGATTCACAACTTAACTGAGCCAATTAATTCAAACATGCAGAACTATTCAGAGTAGAAGCAAAGCAATACAAGGCATTTGTTATTTTTATAACTCTTAAACTATAAATCCTAAACTCCTGAAATTTTTACCAGACAACAACAATCACCTTAGTAGCACTCCACAAAAATTTCACATTTATTGGAGCATAAAAACTACAGTTATGAAAAAGACAAGACACAACTAACATTAAAAACCTAACTGCAATTAATCTATTTTTACAGCAAAATATTTAAACTAAAACATGCCATATTATAGATCTATCACATATAGAATTTCACAAGGATTCCAAAAAGTCCTCATTTACTATTTTACAATTTTTGTACAAATTACTATGAATTTTCAAAGTGGACCATTCAAATCTGCCAAAAATCAAAAGAAAAGGAATCTAAATCTTGCACTAGGGTCCCTAAAGTTTCCACAAATAAAACCCGAACGAACAGATCCTTTACTGCACTATTCATATGTGTCTAAGGATTGCCGATACACCCTTTCCATTTGTCAAATTTGTGTACAAAGTCCTTGACGCGGATCAAAACAGAGGAGCCCACCGGGCTTGCTGTTGCCGACCGGAGGAAGCTCGTCGGCGGCGATGGGGTGGCGGCGCAGCATCAGGGGGTCCCCGCGCATCCACTGAGGCTCTCAGCTTGGCCGGAGACGACCCAAGGTGGCCCGGCCATGCACGCCAGCTGCAGCCGCGACGGCGGCGCCGGTGGCGGCGAGCTGCAGGAGCGAAGCCGGCGAAACAGCTCGATGGGAAGGTGCGGCGCGAATGGAGGAAGGAGTAGGCGAGGTGAGTGGGGCCTGAGGAAAAGCCAGAGCTGAAACGGGGCGGCCATGGAGCTTCGGCGGCGGCGGCCATGGTGGGCGAGCTCTGGTGCGGCCAGAGCACGAGCGAGAGAGAGCGAGAAGGGACGGTGAGGGACGGGGCAACTCTGGCCCTCGATTATGGAGGAGTAGGGCATTCAGCAGCGTGTGGCACGAGGTAAGACGCGCGTCGGCCATGGCGGGACGCGCTCCGGTGCATGGCGACCACGTTGGCATTCTGTCGAACAGGTGGCAGGCGCTGGAGTAGGCGAGGTGGACGCCGGATTGGGCCAGATCTAGGCCGATTTAGACCTCGGGCCCAAAACAAAGTTTGAAGCCCACGAGCTGCTCTACATTTTCTATTTAGAGACCAAGGTCATTAGAGCTTTTCAACAGCGGGTAATTAAGCCACAAACTGCTAGTGTCAGCGTATTAACAGCGGCAAGCAAACGTTCAAATTGATGGTGAAAACGAGGTCAAACTGGTGCCATCTTTTTACATGCCCTTCTCCATGAACTTAGCTCCAACTTTCATTTTGGGGTCAAGTCAAGTTACTTAACGAAATTTAGAGAACGCGAGACGTCAATGCCGATGACGATGAATTTCTAGACTTAGAATATTTCTAAGTGCTGAAATCAGCAGCAAATTCGATCTTGTGACCTCGATTTGACTTACTTCCAAGATGATCTAGCTCTTTGTCCAAAAACAAAGTTTGTTCTACATGATATGGACTACAACTTTCATTTAATGTCCAACCTCAAAACTGGTATAGATCCTGCTGTTCTACTTTGACCAAAGTAGGATCACGATGAAGCTTAAATTATCCTTTTTTTGATCCATTGGAGCATTTTCTTGGCATTTGCCCAACATGAACCTTTCATGACTTTTGTTGTAGAGTTCATCTAGAGTAATTTGGGCATGGTTGCAAGATTTGGTTGACGATCGAGAATTCCATTCACTTTATAAAATAATTCAAGCAAGGACATAACTCGTCATTTCATGTGACTTCTTGATTCCAAACTTCACGAAACTTTTCCATGGACCAATATAGATGGGTATTGATGTGAGACTCACGAAGATATTCCAATAACACCACCCAAGCATATATCTTGAAAAGGGCCTATATGTAAAGCAAGGGTGCAATATCCAAGTTTAGGTTGGGGCTCATTTCCATAGGTTTGACCTTGATATCTTCATCATCACTTAATATGCCATGTTCGAGCTCAAACCCATTGCTTAACTGGTGGCAAACACCTGGGGTGTTACAGATGGGTGTGTGTGCGTGCAAAGATAAAATTACCACCTGGCTAAATGAAGTCATTATTGCATGAGGTAGTCTTTAACTAACAATCTATCATCTAAAGATACACAACGTAGTCTCTTTAAGCCCTATGCTCTAGTACAAAAGCATGGATTGGCATCATCATCAATGCCAGATCATTACAACACTAAGAAATAAAAAAAAGGGCAGACCCAGTGCCGGAGGCTCCCACATGAGTGGGGTCTGGGGAAGTGAAAAACCGAGGCAAGCCTTCCCCCCGCAAAATCTGCGGAGAGGCGCTTCGAACCCATGACCTAGTGACTCAGTGAGACAGCTCTCATCACTGCACCAGGCTTGCCCTTCATATATGAACAGAAAAATGCTTAACTAGAATGAAAAAATTGCTTGTTCATTTAGCATAAGAAATGCTAAAACTAAAACAGAAAAAATGCTTAACTAGAATGAAAAAATTGATTGTTCATTTAGCATAAGTTGGCTGTAAAATGAAATATGTAGGCTCACCACATTTGTTAGGATTAGGCATTGCACTGGCATGATGAAGAAAGCTAGGATCCATGGGCTTACCTCTATTCTGATGAGTGAAAGAGGTAATGGTTTTAATAATGCCTCAAGCAATGATGGGAAAGCACCGCGCGATGCACTGCCCACATGCTCATCACATTTTTTGATCCTTGGGTCTCTTCAATGGCAGACATCATAGAGGGAAGCTCTATCTAAAGACGCCCGTGGCCACCCCTAACCGCAATCGTTAGATGGTGTGTTCATATATGAATTTGTTTATATATTCAGCATATTCAAATTTGGTATGTGCTTTAGGCGCATTAGTACTAACGATGTAAACAAAAGCAACACAGGTAATGTTCCCTATGCTTCAGGCCATAAAAAATAAAGGATCAGAATCAATGGGACACTACTACTTGTTGGTTCTAAACCTAAGGAGCAACAGAATCAAGGTACGTGTGCCTAAATATTTGAAATTTAGTCTGGTACGGCAGGCATTTATGTATGAAACAAAAAGCATTTCTGATGTGCAGTGTGTGTATTTATCTATAGAAGAAAAGTAACTTTGAATCTATATATTGTAGGTAGGCCTTGAAGCATTGTTAGAAATAAGAGTGAATAGATTGTGTCATACTAATCCAATAGTGATCAGATTTTTTTTAAAAAATACAGCAACCATTTAATCAAAGGAAGGTTTGCCGTCATACTAGAAGCATTGTTAGAAAAAGGGAATACCAGTACTAATGACTCCATGGCATACTAATAAGTGTGCATATTGTATACACTAACAAGTATTAACAATCAATAATAGGTAGAGAAAGGAACCAAAACATACTTGACGTGACACAAAAGATCTGTAGATGAAACAC
The DNA here is from genome assembly GCA_904845875.1 of Miscanthus lutarioriparius. Classification (NCBI taxonomy): domain Eukaryota; kingdom Viridiplantae; phylum Streptophyta; class Magnoliopsida; order Poales; family Poaceae; genus Miscanthus; species Miscanthus lutarioriparius. The sequence continues at coordinate 17,976,386 of CAJGYO010000007.1, read as the reverse complement.
AAAGCACCAGATGAGAGCAAATAAATGTAGCACCTGGAAAAGGAAGGAAATGAACCGTAAGTGCATGATGAAGCCAAGATCAAGTCGAACCATATTATTCTAAGCCACTGGAACTGCGAATTAGAGATTCCAAGAGAAATGGAGGGGAAAGTACCCCTGGTTTCTTACAGAATCTACATACTACTCTGGTGGAAATTTAGTCGGTTCTAAAAACTTTGTGATTAAAAATGATCCCAACTTCACCATATTGATCTAAAACAAGTAAAAATTTTATGAATATAGCATGGAGATAGGTAAACCTTACATACCAGTGGATATAGTTGAAAGCAGTGAACAACTAGCAATTCCAAGAATGCAAAGTTCACTTGTGCACTAGGCTCCTCAATACATGAGTTTTTAAGAAAAAAGAAAAAACACATATAAATCTTCAGGGTACATTGCATAGTCATTTACAATGATAGAAAAGCGCACAGACAAGTAAGGGTGAACAGGCATGAATACTAACAGGTAGGAGAGCACATAATGCACACTTGTAGTTATCAAAACGGAATCACTTATGAGAAAAAAAATCTAGGCACATCACTACATGAGTTTTGAAAAAGATTTTAGATGCAGATTTGAAATGTCAGGGAAGAAGATAAATACTAACAGTTAGGAGAAGCAACCAAGGAATACGCACTTGTCATGAATAACCACATCATTACATGAATAATAGCCATATTCACATTTTATTACAAAATCTAAAAAAAGGCATAATAGCTACTGCACATATGACAAAGCTCATGACTAATGCACTTCTCATGAAAATATCCTAGGCCTCCAAGCACACCACATGAAAGATCACTTAGACCACATCTACCATCTGTTTTATCAAATATAAGTACACACCGCATGAAAAATCTAAGTACATAGTACAGAGCACCAAAACACATTTAGTAATGAAGTGGACTGAGTGAAATTCAGGAGGAATGCATACAAAATGGTAGGGATATTCCCAAAATAAACCTAAATGCTTAGGAAATGCTAATGAACCTACATTTTGTGGCGCCTAAAGCGGAGATCCACCACTCCGATTGAAGCCAAGCAAATGATCGATTCGTGGAGGAGACGAACTCAACAGAGGCGAGATTCACCAATAGTGACAGATCGCCATGGATTCAGTAAAGTGAGATACAGTATGGAGAACATGGAGGATTAGAAAGGCATATGAAACCTAAACGGCGAAGAACAACAAAGCGGATGCGAATGGAGGAAGGGAAGGATGATGACGGACCCAAAATGAACATATCCACCGCCATGAAACCACACGCAAAGCAACCTCGTATGAGAACCGACCAATTTATAAGAGCACAAGTACAAAAACAATCGCCGAAACGATCAAATTCTCGCACTTGAGCCCATAACCCGGTAGTCAACTGAAACCACGAAGGATTTCAAACCAACTTGCATACAACCAAAATCACAGTAATTCAACATAACAAGCCACATGTTACATCCATTTCACAAGTAGTTTGCAAGTACCTCATACATCAGAGTACACATAGTTATTACAAAACGAGTTCACAAATAGCGGAAGCAAAGTAGTTTGAGATCATCACACACTTAGTTCAAATACAAGCCAGACACCATAGTCATATCCAAAGAAAGAAAAAGAAGATAAGGTAACATAGATGATCATGCCCATGATCTAGTCTTCATCCCCAAAGCAGGTGGAGACAATACTTGCGATGAGCCGTTATAGAGCACGTCATCTGCAACAAGAGGGAATAAACCCTGAGTACGAGAATATACTCAGCTAGACTTACTCGTCATAAACCAAAATAAATGACACCAAGGAGTATGCAAGGCTTTATCAGTGGATCTTGCTGGACAACCTTTTTGCATAAAAGCTTGAGTAACCATTAGCATTATTCACCTGTACTAGCAGTGACTTTTAGCCATTTCCTACCATCTATATTAGCACCTGTACTAATCAATCATTTGATTTAGTTGCAAACAATAATAACCATATCAGGTATTTCATGGCTCATCATTATCATCCTCCTCATGATCATCCTCATTTAACCATATCTTTACATTTAGTGAATCTACGTTGCCGCTGTTCAGTCAAGTTCTCACTATCCGGGAGAGACGGCGATTCGAATCGATTCCTATCCAGCTGGAGGAGTATTCCTAACACAAACCCAGGCATACCGCGCGAAGGCAGCCGTAGGTCACATTTGGTACATCTCAGGAATCACGGCTCCGAGCAGCGCCGCACCCTCAGGGAGTCCACTCTGCCAGGTGGTCAATCTCACCTTGGACTTACGCCAATAGCTCCTCGCACATCCTTACTACCGCCAGGGTGCGCACTTTCACTTCTCGGTCTTCCGGCCTGAGTTGAGCTACTCGGCTTCACGGTCGGAACGAGTTATCCGACCAACTAAGTGATAGGCATGCGTTCAACATGACATGAGGACATACAGCGAATCGGTCCTTAAACGACACAGACGGGGATAGATTCACACCCAAGACATCCATGCCTTGTTGCTGCACTACCATCATCCTGTCCGGTCTCTTTTCAATATTAACACATGGTTCTTTTTCATGATAGCAAATATAGCCAACCGTGACCAGAGCTCATCCTACATCTCGCAGGTGACAGGAAATCACCCGACTTCTACCGGTCTAAGCATAGCTAAGCATCATTCGATCCTACACTTAATTAGGATTCATAGGATTTTATCTGGACAAGGTAAGGATATAATGCAACAATCGGTTCCAACCAATTCCTATACTTAATGCATCATCAACAATAAAAGATACTCAAGATATTTGTAAAAACATGGGAGACTTAGAATGCTCCGGGGCTTGCCTTTCAGAAAAGAGGAAGGTTGGTGATCAGGGCACTCAAGAACTTCTTCGCTGGCTCCTTTTTCGGGTGTTTGCACCTCCGGCTCCTGAGCTTGCGGCTGCTCCTCCGGAAGTACTGGCTCGAATTCCAGAAGCGCGACTCCCTCCGGAACACCTATTGCATGCATATGCATAGTATAAGAATCATGCATACACAAGAGATGGAAGATGATGATGAAATGTACAGCCATGTATAAATGGACGCATGAACAATATGATAATACAAGCTTTACATCTATTTTACCGAGTAGGTGCATATCTCTATTAGAAAACAAGAACTGCACACTCACCAAGCTCTAACAACCTAAGATAAAGTCGTTCATCTTCAGTAAGAGGTCTAGCACCTACAACTAACAAGTTATTTTAATTAGCCTAGCATCTAACTCATCACATCGACTCATATCAAGCAAACAAGTTATTCACTGCACTCAACAGTTTTCAGGCTGCAAACAGCAGCATACATTTTGACCCATAACTGGAGTTCTATAGGTCCAAATACCATGATTTAAGACTTTCTGTAAATCTTATAAAATTGTCTACGACTTTTGTTTAATCACCAAAGTCTAATTCAAACTTAAACTAGGTCATACAAACTGATCTTACAAAACTGTCCGTGGATTCCAGAGAACAGGCAGTTGGGAGTGCTGTCTTCCAACTGACATAACTCTCAAACTACTAGGCCAAATGCCTTGAAATTTTGACACAAGCTAGATAAACAAGTTCCCTACAACTTTGTTATTGACCAAATTCACAGAAAACATCATCTTCACTAGTTAATCTGTTTAACTCTAAAACCTGTCCAGAAAGTCACTATAAGTGAATTATAGCGAAAATAATATTTATTACATACAAGAATAGCACTATGAGTACTACCAATGCTACCAACAGTTAACATACATCAAATGAACACTAGAAAACATAGTGGCCATTCCTAAATAAATTATTTTCATGCCTTTATTAATTTATCTAGATACTTAGGTTAAATAATAAACACCTATCCAAAGTGTATAGAAAATTCTACAAAAATTATAGTAGCTTATATATGTCCCCAATAGACTACTGTATAAATTTCACATCATTTCAACAAACATAACATCCTACACAGAAATGACAAGACCGTATGGCTTAAAATAGCATAAATAGAAAACCCTAGTGAAAAGTGTCAAGCAACAGATTTTATATTTTTATTAGGTTCATCATAACACCATAACATTGTACAAAAAGTTTCATGCTCACTGGATACATATTTTTACCATGAAAAATAGCACAAGAATCTCCTAATTATAAAAGGGAAATTAATAACTCAAAAACTATGCATGCAATGACTCTAAAATTTTTACCAGAGCTTATAATCATCAAGAATAGCTCACCATACAAATTTCATAATTTTTGGAGCACTGCAACTCTAGATATGAGTTAAACAAGTTTGTATTCATTTAAAAACACATTTTAAGTTGCAATTTAATTCTTCCAGAAACTTTACTACAAGTGCTAATGTTATATTTTTCCTAAATACTACACTTCACCAAGATCCTATCAAAATTTGAACCACCCAATTTGGATCTACCAAACTCGAGATATAAATTTTACAAAACATCATCAAAATCAGCACAAATGAGCTAGCTTTCTGGATCTAAGTCACCGACACGTGGGACCCACGGGGTCAACGGTCCCACCGGCCAGAGGTAGCAGAAAAGAGGAGCGATGGTTGACCCGCGCTTGCTCACCGGCGGCGAGGATTCCGGCGAGGCCAAGGGCACCGGCGTGCTCGCCTCGACGAGATGCACCTAAAGGTTCCTAAGGATCAACCCCTACCGAAGCCTAACTAGGGCGGCGACGGCAATGGCGGGTGGTGGCGAGGACCCGGCGGTGCTCCGACGATGGCGAGCCCCCATTGCCCCACCCAAGTTCGGTACGAGCTACATGGGTTCACAGCTAAGCCATTCGAGAAGAGAAAGGGGAGCCTCCAGTGCTCTGGCCACGGTGAGCTCGCGCTCCGGCGAGGTGACAGGCACGGTGGCGATGACGGAAATCGCTAAAGGACCCTCACCTTGGCTCTACTGGGGCTATGAAGCGGTCGAGCGAGTAGAGCAGTGCAAGGCGCAACTATGCGTGCGAGCAATTGCTCAGCGGCTGACCGGCGGAGGAGCTGCACGACGGCGACGCGCTCGGCAGCAAAGGCGGAGCGGCGTTGCGCTCGGTTCTGTGTGGACTGACGAGGCGAGGAGGCACGGGCGAAACAAGTAGGCAATCCAACGGCGCGTGGCGTTGTCGTGGCAGCAACGACCTTACAAGCGGGGCAGTGCCGGCGTACGGCCACCACTTGGCGCGTTCGGCCTGACGCCGGTCGGGCATGTCGGCCTGAACCGAAGCCATCAGAGAACGACTAGGTCGACTGACAGTGCAAGTTCAACATTCTATATCTCCTAACCTGTGATGATCTAGCGCAAGGCGTAGTTAACAAAGTTGGAGATTGAAGTGAGGACTACAACTTTTCCAATTGGAGCTCGAGTTGGTTCGGCCTGGTTAGGGAGATACAAGGCTCCAAACAATGGTACAAGAAACTGAAAATCAACTCTTGGACTTAGAAAAATTCTAAGTGTAGAATTCGACCCCAAATTTGATTTGTGGGCCATGTTTGAGACTATTCCACACATTTTCATGAGTTGGTCATAAAATAACTTTTGTTCCTTATATAATTTGCTACAACTTTACTTTAGGTTGCTCAGACATGCAAACACTCTAAGTTGTACTTTTTAAACAGTCAAAGATAAGAGCTCTAGGGTCAACACAAGTCAAGCTATTACTTGGAAGTGTAATTAGGCAAGATGGTCAACATGAACATTGTTGCTAATGACATTCTAAGTATAGCTAAGTTGTTTAAGAGGACATTTAACACACAATTGCATAAACCACACAAGAGCACCCACAATTGCTAGCATAGAACCAAACAATTCAAATGAAACACACATGAAATGATACATTCATCATGGTATGATGCTTATGAATGAGATGATAATGCACATGCTCATGTGATGCAAGTGTTTTAGTGCAACCATAACACTGAGGTGTTACACCTCCCGTCGCAGCTCATCACAGGATCTGGAACACCAAACACGGCTCAATTCGAAGCCACAAATCGTTCATCCGGCCAGGTTCGAAGGGCCAGTTCACAGTCTGCTGTGAAATTGACAGTGATTTGAAACCTAACTGCTACAAGATTCACCAGGGATCGGAGCCCCATTGATGCGAGATTCACTGGGATTAGAATGGGTGAATTGAAGAAAAATGGGATGGATATGTTAACACACCTTACAAACCATGGGAGTCTAGGGGAGGTGGATCATCGTTGGCAGCGGAATGCTGGAATCCACCAGACCTCCACCCTTCTCGAACCATCGAGGTTCCTTCTCCTTGAATCATGGGCAAAATCCTCCCTGTTACCTCCGTCCACGAGCGGTCGTCATCGGCGTCCACCCAGATTCGAAGGGCTTTTTCCCCCCTCGTCGCCGGCTCCTGCTAGATTCGTCGGGTTATTGCATTGGCGTAGCTCCGGTTGGTGGATTCACCTTTGAATTTTGTATGGGACTAGAAATGAAATGGGAAGACAGAAGAACCAAAGGGGGGGGAGAGGACAGAGAGGAAATGGGGAATCGATATCTGCGAGAGAGAAAATTTCCAGCCGGAACATATTTTTCTCTCGCACAAACCAGCCAGCAATACTTCTTCATGAACCAACAACGAAACGAACCAGCCAACCGAACAGGCTGGTTGATACGTGTGGCTTGTGGGCCATGTCTGCTTCGTTGTGGGCTCGTGGCCGTGCACGGAGAGATCAGACGGTAGCAACGGTGCACATTCCCAAGGGCTAACGCGCATGCGCTCGTAAACTAGTATTTAGGTTAAAGAAATATCTCTTCAACAACTACAGCCTCACCTCACAATCTTCTGATATTTGGAAAAAGAAACCCCTCCACAAGGAAAAAATACGCAAACTTTCTCGACCGCATATCCTCCTCGCGTTAGGTTTCCCAGGTCTTTCTTCTCCCTCGTGTGCGCCTCTTCGTCGACACCACCACTGCCGCCACTTGTGCCCGAGCTGTAGGATTGTGTCCGCCGTGGTGACTATGCCCGCGGGCTCCCAGAGCACGTCAGGCCACGCTAGGCAGAACCGCGGGAGGCGAGTGTCGCGCCATCACGTCTGTGGCTAGCGTCGGGCGGTCCAGGAGCTCGACGTGGCCACCCGCAAACACCAGCTTCACGTGTTGGCCCCGCGCCACCTTTCTGGAGTAGTTGTACTAGGTCGCCATGGTCGTGCGTGATGAGATGATCGTTGGGTTTATCTATCAGTCTGTCATAGGAGTGCGAGTTGGCGGATGGAGCAATTTGGTAAAGAATCCATCGTAGTTGCCTTTTATTGGTTTGTGTTTTTGCTGTTTGGCGGCGTTGCTCTCTCACCTGGACGCTTTCACGTCGGGGCTGTCGGGTAACCCCGTGACAGGTTGTTGGTCATCAAATACCGACAGACGCGCAGCGGTGGGCACTGTTCGGGGCTGGTGGCCAGCTGTGTCCGCCTCTTGATGGCTGGGCGAGGTTGTGGCCGACTGGATATGGCTGCGAAAAGTTTTCCGTGGGTCCAATTTTTTCGTATTTTAGGACCGTGACTAGGATTCAGGTGCAGACGTGATCTCCCGTGAAAAAACCCCATGCGCCGCCACAAAAGTTTTCCGTGGGTCCAATTTTTTCGTATTTTAGGAGTTATTTTTTGAAAACCGTTTGGCCCCGTTTGGATCCTTGAAATTAAAATCATTCCAATAATTATAATTTAGGCACAAATTAATTAAGTTAATATAATTGTATATGTAATATATTTATATATTATTGTTAGACATATAAGGAAGATACTTCTATGTTGCATTTCTACTATAGGAAAGCGAGTTAAAGACCATACTATAAGTTGAAAAGTAGAAACATAGCATGATGATATATATAATCAAATTTCATCTCTCACCATATAAATTTGAGATAGTCTCATATGTGAACTTGGAAAAGCCGTGGAACGTCAAATTCCAAACCAAATAACATAATTTATTGAGTAGATTCCAATTCCTCTAAAATGAAAGGATCCAAACGGCCATAGAGAAAATCCTTATTTGTTGTTCCTAGTTATTTTTGGCTGGCTTGGAAACACTGAGATTTTGGGAACTTTTTTGCCATCCAATCTTAGAGCAATTGAAAATGTGAGTGCACCAATATAAGAACAAGATAATATTTTGGTAAGACGATCAAGGTTGGCACTTGGTTTGTTACCAACAAAGGTGAAAAACTTAGCTTTGCCAATTTTTAGTACCAAATTAATTGTCCATCAAATCTCTTAAACTTACCTATATTTCAGGCCCTCGGTTGCGACTAGAAGATTGACTAAAAAAGGCTAGCTTACCAAAATGCATATGTTATAAAATAAATTACTCTGTCTGTAATATAGCGTATATTCTGAAATTTAAAATTTATCCTGAAATATAGGGATTCAAGACAAATTAAAAAAAATACTTAATTTAGCATTTGTCATATTTTTGTATAATGGAACTAAGACTCCACCTTTTAATTATAGGGAATATAATTGGATTTCAATAAATTAGAAAGTTATAGTGAGTGATACGTATACGTCTATTGTACTCTCCTTTGTTTTTGTCTTAAAAATAGCTACAGAGACGGTAAGCCATAAAATTCGACGAAAAGATTGGCCGAAAAAAAGGATAGAAGTAAACCACAAGGAAAGGAGAATCCTTGTTTAGTCAAAAGCCTGTTAATAACCCCTGTCCTCCAATAACTCGAAAAAAATCCCGTCGACAAAACAGAAACAAAGACCCGCTCAAAAACACAAACCGAAAACATGGCATAAAACCCTCGATTGGAAGGATCTGACCGCTAGGGTTTTATTTAGGCCCTTTCCTCGCCGTCGCCGCCATGTATGGGAACTCCGGCGAAGCACCCCCGTGCCGTCCCACGCCACCTACAGGCCGCAGTCTCCACCGTATCCACCGCGCAGATACTCCGCTCTTCCGGCTACTCCGCCGCGGAACCTACCGCGCTCCGGGCCCTCTCCGACATCGCTGGCCGCTACATCGCGTCTCTGGGCCGCGCAGCAGCAGCTTTCGCCGAGGCCCGTGGCCGCACGGAGCCCAACGTCGCCGACGCCGTCCTCGCGCTCGAGGACCACGCACTCGGCGGCTTCCCCGGCGCGTCCGACCCCACGCGGCCGTTGCTCTGTTCCGGCGCGCTCGCGGAGCTCGCCCAGTTCGTCGCCGCGGTGAGGGAGGTCCCGTTCGCGAAGCCCCTGCCGAGGAGGGATCCGGGCTGCGGTTCCAGCGACGGGTGGGAGAGCTTCGCGGCGGCGGGGAGGGAGCCGCCGCTGAGGCACGTTCCACAGTGGCTGCCTTGCTTCCCCGAGGGGTGGGAGGAACAGTTGCGCGTTCGCTGCCAGGAGGCAGCGAATGACGAGAAGGACACGGGGCAAGTGGTAACGGTGATGAACGGTAATGGCAAGAGAGGCATGCCGGAGAATAGGGAGAAGCTGTCGTTCCTCTTGGGACAAAAGCGGCAGCGTGTGAAACCATCCGACAAGCATGGTGGTGCCTTCGAGCCGTTCACAAAACAAGGAGAAAATTCTCTATCCATAGAATGTATCTCTTCAGCTTCAAATTTAGTCATTGGTCCATAGAATGTATCTCTTCAGCTTCAAATTAAGTTATTGGTCCCTTGGCATGGAAAAACTCTGAAGCACTAGGGCAATTAGCTGCACTCCTTCTGTGTTGGCCTTCAGGTCTGAAACTGTTACTTACACACGTGTATATTTAACTGAAGCTTTCAAGTAAGTCTCTTCAAATTGTGCCTTATTCTTGTTAATTACCTTCTATTCAAATTTCAGGCATTCACAAGAGCCAAACCAGCACCTTCTGTTTCCTATTGCTGGCTAAATGTATCAGATGTCCTTGACAGGGATCAATAAGTGAGGGTGCTAACAACGCTGATTGTTGTTGCAGAATGACTCCGATTCGCTCCTATTCCAGTAATTCAGCTTAGGTTTGGCTCTTTCTTCTATCTGCAATTTAATCTGGTTAACCTACTTCTATATATGATGCCTTTGTTTTGGCAAGGCATATGGTATCTAAACTGAAAGCAAAATGAATTGGTAGGTAAACACAATTGATTTAGTGGTAAATCATAAATGTGTACCAGTTTGAATTGAAATATTAAAATGCAGTGTCATTTATTCTTCCTTTATGGCAGATTGCTCTGACCAGCTATTACTACTGAGTTTATGCATATGAAATAGTGTGTGAATTGTGAAAGAAGCATAGTGCAATTGTGCTCTCAAGAAAAAGAAACTGTGCAATTTTGCTCTAAAAAAGGACAGTGCTTGACACTGCATGTTTACTTTCTGCATGGTGCATTCAGTTTTAGGATGCAAATTATAATAGGTGCGCCTCACATACTTTACATCAAAAGAACTATTTTAGCTATATGTAAGTGGTATGAAAGGGTATAATTCATTCTGTGAGGGCTATTTGATATGTTTTAGCCCATGTTATTTTTTGAGTCCCTATTTGTTTGTCTTTGGAGAAAAGATAGTATCCCAGATCTCAGTTATCCATTATGTGTATTATATTTTGTGCATTAACAGTTAGCAAAGTGTTTAATTTCTTCTGGTTGAAATCTACAAATAACTGTGGCCTGTTAGCCATGCTGCCCACAGGATTAGCTTAGGCTCACTCTATGCCAACATGTGTTTTCTGCCGCTGGCCTTGTGCCTGTGAGCACACATAAGGTGTTGGGAGCTTCTGTATGGACTATCGGACTGCAGGACTTGAGAAGATCTGGACCATCGTCTATTGGTGCAACATCATATTCTATCAGAAGCTAACCTTACAGGTGATAGGTCTACTGGAGTTCATAATGTTGTGTTGTCCTCATTATGGCCACTTGATTCGGAGTTCCTGAAACGAATAACATGTACAGGAGAGTATTGCAAGGTCTTCTGGACACCCTCAATAGTGATAAGGGCAAGTAAAGTAATTCAACATCTCTTGCTTTGCTGGCAGTTACTTGGAACTCTGTACCTGCTGGTGGTGCAGAGCTTCAGGGAGATAGAGATCACGAAGACTCTGCCCTGTTTGGTTGTGTGTCCAGGCAATGCTGCCTGACCAGACGACAACCCAGGCTGTCGATTTTCAGCCCCTGGCGGCTGGGATCGGATCGCTGCCTCACCGACAACTAGTTCAAGGTCGTGATCCAAACATGATGCATTAGAGGAAGAAGATACCAAGGTGTGCTTTGTTATTGGAAACATAGTGGTGCAAGTTCTAAAATAAAATGCAAGCACACAATTCAGTTATGGTACCTCTTTATTATCTTAAGATTTCAAAACCTTCTTCCACTCTTCTAATTTTTATTGTTATACCCCCGTAGGGAAAATCTGACAAACAGCTAACATAGGTTAAAACTGCAAATAATACTTCATGCTCAGAAACGAGTGTATTAGTTAAGAAAACAGCAGAAGGACATAAGGTATTCCACAGCTTGATTTGATGCCTGATTATCTAAGATAGTCAAATTTCACAGTTCTGCTGATAGTACCTGAAGGCTTATTTGTTTAGCGAGCTTCCATTACATTACATATATCGGGAGATCCTACATGCAGCATTTCTGTGGCTGACCATTTCATTATCATATTTTTTGGAACCTGTAGCTTCGTTCCAACCTTTTGTACTAGCTCAGCTACTGAAGAATGGAATGATACTCTTTCCTGGCTCTCCGGACTTCTTGGACAGTACATACAACCCAGTTCATTTTGAAAAAAAATATAACCAGTTTTAAATCTGACATTTAAGAGATCTACCAGAGTTGTGCTCGCCCAGAACACCTCACTATGACGAGCCGTTGGAGCCTACTCAACCTGGCCCTTTTTCAGTGTCGCTACGGTATTTGTATTTATACAGTTTGATCAGGTTTATACAAAACTTTCTTAAGTTTGACTAGGTTTATATAAAATATTAGTCACATTTGTATCTCCGAACAATTTAGTGATACTAATTATGTACCATTAAAATTAATATTAATATATTTTTTTGTATATATTTGATCAAAGTTAAGTATAGTTTTTCTCGAAAAGTGAGAATGATAGTTAAAAAAGGTCGGAGGGGTATGCTGGCACAGGTGAGGCGAAGCGCCGCCCCATGTTCCTAGTGAGGAGGACTTCCTCTGTACTCACATTTGCTACTTTGGTGATTTCTAACAACGGCCGCAATGACTATGAACACAACAAAATCAGCAGCTGGGAGTACTTGGAGGGGAGGGATGATGACGCACGATTACAACTAATGTTGTAAAAAACTATCTTAGAAGATCTTAGAAGGAAAGGAGAATGTGAAATTTTAATTCTACGTGGGTTCTTGTCAAATTTTTAGACTTTGGTAGGACTATATATGTGGAAGTTCTATGTTGTAATTATTAATATTTAGATGAATAAAGAATAGTCTCTCTATCTCTTGTGTTTATATGTTCTACTTTTATCTACTGTGTTGATCATGAGAGATAGAGAGGGGAAAGTCCTAACCGCTGGCGACATGTTTTATAACACGTTATCATCACGACAAGCTCTTTGTCGACATCGCCGTTGAAGCTGGTGCTGATCTTCGATGCCAGTGCTTGTACCATCAACATCTCGCCGCGACTACTTCGCGACGTCGACATCCTCGACGTTGTTAGTGGAATGGATCTACTACCTCTACAGGCAACCGATCTGAACTACATCGACATGCACAATCGCTGTCAAGAAAGCAGTTCTACGACAATGTCAAACGTTCTACACGGTATGTATCTACTAGCCACTGCCCTATGTGGCATGTAAGGTAGATCAAATTGGCACCTTTAAAAGATATGGAAAAGATCTCGCAGATTGTTTTATTGTGCTGGCCTTCGAGCTGGTCTATGCTTTCCAATGCCATATAGAATCCGTACGTGCAGTACATATACATACATGCAAGAAGCATGACGAAGTATACATTATACATGCCCACGTACATGAAGTACGTTACGTGAGGTATCCTGTAAACAAACATGCAAGCTTATACGCACACACTTACATGAATGAATACATAGCGTACGAACATGCACACACATGAACGGTACATGTGTGCATGAAAACTTGTACGGTGGAGCCTAATAATTAGTACCGTGTGCCATCCAAATTATGATATGAGGCAGATTCTGCAAGATCTAGTCTCATTATCGAGAGAGCGCCGCATGCAGCAATGCTAATTGGACTCGAAGACCAATTGACACGGACTCCACGCAAGTTGGCAAGAAGCCGTTTCCAAATTTCTGTCAATGCCTGAATGCATCTAGCTAGCTTGCCGCTAGACACCGACACACCATACAACCCGTAGTGGCCCGCACGGCTGATGCGCCATGCCCAGCTTGAAGCTACGACTCATCATCGTCTCTGCTACGCGGCCTGTACGCCCGTGTGTATCACCGCTGTTCGTTCCTCCATTGTGGCCTGCACGCCATTAGCTGCTCGTCTCGAACTAAATCCTGACGGTAAGGCTGCGTCCTACATGCAGTCAGCAACCGCCCGTCGTCCAGCAACACGGCCGCAATAGCCAGTAGCTAGCCATCGGTGGTCAGTACAAAATTAGAATTTGTGCCACCGCACCTTATACCGTGAGCTGGACGCCTGGACATGCATGCCTAGGCTCTCGTGTGGCACCGCTGTAGCTAGGACGAAGAGAGGCAGCAGTTAGAGTTTCAACTCAAGTCATCGAGATTTTGTTCTAGCTCGTCCAAATCGGATAGAGTATGTCAACAAGATCTACGGGCTGGGCTGACAGGGGAAGCGGGAAGAAACAAAAGGGTTGAGACAAGTAGGCTTTCCGATCGGGGACCATTGATCCATATTTACTCTAAAAATTGTATGGAGCGAAGCATCAAATTAAGTTTATAAACCCCAGAAACATAGAAATTCCTGCCGAAATGTGTGTGTTGGCATTTTAACAGTAAAATCCTTCCATATGTATGCATGCATAGTATCTTCATGTATACGTACCATTAAGTGGATAATTTTTTATGCTCTTTTGAATGCATTTATTTATATATCACACGTCATGAATCATATACCATGTATTTGCAAGAGTAAAATATTGAATTATTACACTAGAAACATGGTATAAGGCATATGGACTCTTTAAATCCTGCAAACCTTAGACATATATCACATTTGAGAGGCTCATACTTGTTTTTCCTAGTATAATGAATTTTTGGGATAAATGAACGATTGGTATTAATTTTGAAAATTTGTATATACTGTAATCCTGAAAAATGCTAGGATGCTTCTAAGAATATTTTGTATAACTGCCACTATCTTTTTACACCTTGCTACTTGTTTGTATGCGGTAAACCCATACGCACATAATGATTCTAGTTATAATAATATATCTATGCATACCTTCATGAAGAAGGAATATCCTGGACTTGCCCTGAATGATAGAATTATATAGCATGATCATTGTTAAATCCTACTAGGATATTCTACTACCACTAAAGTGGACTAGACTCAGGCACTATAGTTCCTGGTATTACTCTCAAGGATGAGTATGTGGCCATAATAAATCTCAAGGTCTTGTGGGACTCGCTGCATGAGAAATTTTAGAAGATATCCCATGTTATGATTGCATAATGTCAGAAATATTGAAAATTGATTTTTTAAGCTTACATGACCATACGAGATATATATGCTGCTCTATAAACAAATATATTGGCTTGAAGCTTTGTATTAAATTTCATAGAAGACAAGATGGTAAATAAGATTTTATCGATGAATATCCTCGAAGAAATGTCTCTTATATATAGAATATTAAAGAGCAATATAATACATGAAGTATTTAAATTTATCATCATAAATTACTTAAATAGAAGTTGAGTGTCGGGGACAATACTAGGGTACCCGAAGAGGAGGAGCTAATGACCATCAACATCGATTCATCCGAGCAGTCAAGAGCGCGACTACAGCTCCAACCAACCCTAGGTACGTGGGCTCCGCCTCGCCCGACCTCTAGGGGCGGGCTCCCCCTCGCCCGACCTCTAGGGGCGAGCTCCGCCTCGACCGACCCCGAGGCCGCGGGCTCTGCCTCGCCCGTCCCTGAGGCTGCGCGCTCCGCTTTGCCCGACCTCTGGGGGAGGGCTCCGCCTCACCCGACCCCGAGGCCACGGGCTCCGCCTCGCCCGACGAGGTCCCATACCGCTGCCAACCACTCTAGGTCCAGACGTATGGGCCTGGGTCAAAACTCTAACACCAAGGAAGAGATCGGCACACCCCGATGTAACCCGTGGCCGTGACGAGCCATACCTGAGGGTTCACATCAAGAACAGCGTCGGGCGTGCCAGCCCTGTTCTGCCTAACCATCGTACGAACGCTGACAGGCGCATCAGTTCATCACGACGTCCGCCAGGACGAAATGGAACGCTATGACCGGCAGACGACGCCTGCGCATGGTGCCAGTGATGGATAGGGCCACGACATGGACCTGCTCCTGTTGACATCTACAGGGTCGCGCGGGACCCACATGAAGCAGAAGAAGGATCCGACGATCCTAAAGGACTTCTTCCTCTCATTCTTCTCTTTTCCTTCGCTGTAACCCGTGCTTTCCCTTGGCCTATCAAAGGGAAAGCAGGACATCCTATGGAGGGGATCGGCCCATCGAGGACCGATCGAATCACCCCGAACCGATCAGAACACGAGATAAATACACAAGAACACGACACGAACACACGGCTGAGCAGCGATCGAGCTCTCAGCACCCGTTTACTCTTTCCACCAGAGACTTGGGATCATTTCCCTCTCTCACCCGTTTATACCGCCTACTACAAACTTGTAGTGCTAGTAACACGAGCAGCAGCAATGAACTGCACGTAGAGACTTTTGCCCGAACCAATATAAACCTCGTGTGCTCTAAGCACACCATCCGAGCCAGACGCGCAATATTAAAAATTTACTCGTCGGTGGTAACTCGGCTTAGTTTGGTAGCCCTATGTACCCTCTTGAGTGTAGAACAACTGGTTTGGCTTTTGAATCATCGGGTTTGAGTTTTTGGGACGCTTTAAAAAGCGTGCTTGACACGGTTGCTGTGTCTAGGCGCGATCACCATGTCGGCACTCGGCGTCGCCACACCAGCTAACCGACGCGCATGCCGCACTGCCGCTGCTGCCGATTGCCATGCCCTGGTCGTCCGCCCGCGCGCCTGCCACCGCATGGGCCGGTCTTGCCGCTGGCTCCACGCTGCCGGCCACGGCCACCTACTGCCTCGCCCAAGCCCGCGTTTCACGCACGCCGCTACGGCAAGCCTGGCCACTCGACCACCACCGCCATCGCCGCGGGCCCGCTGTTCTGGTCAGTACGCTGCCACCGCTGCACCGTGTCGCTGCACGCGTTGAGTCACGTCACGCGCTACGACAAGCCTGGCTGCTCTGACCCGCCGTCACGTCCGCTTGCCGCCCTACCGCCTCGCGCTCACCTGTGCATGGCCATGCTTGGCTCTACCCGCACATCACCTTGCCGCGCGTGGGGTTGCCGCCTGCTCTTGCCATCACTTCGACTCGTCAACGTTGCGTTGTTGCCTCCCCTGGCGGGCGCCGTCCACTACGGCGCAATGCCGTGCTGCCGTCGGCTTGCGGGTTATGGCATTGCGACCAAGCGCCTTGTGCACATCTCACTATTCCCCTTCGCCCGTGCGTGCTTGTGCTTGGAGTTGACGGCTACGTCCCGCCACGACAGTGCCGGGCCAACCTTGCCTAACTTCCCTGTTCCTCTATCGCCGGGCTGTGCCGAGGCATGCTCGCAGCGTCGGCCAAATCCATGGAATTATATGCGTCCGTGGATGGAGTAGAGATCTAGCTACGTGCCGAACACTTCCACTGCTGCTACCAACCGATGTTGAGCCCCAATTTGAAGTTCCTTCGCCATCGGTCACTTTAAGACTCCACAGCAGCGCCCGTCTAATTCCCCTAGCCCCATCCACCTCCGTCCAATTCGTTGGCACTGTACCTTCGCCCTGCTCCATTCTATCCGTGCGCACCCCATTTTGCCCTGCTGCTGCCTGCTCAGCGTTGCTTAGATAGGGCTATGAGGGTCTGGTGTGGCCGGTGTAGCCGTCCGGTGCCAGCGCCGCCACGCCGGTGCGTGCGCGGGTGCTAGGGGACTTGGCCATGGTAAAGAAGGAAAAGGGAAGGGTTATATTCATAAGATGACTGTCTGTAGAAATAGTACCGTGGACCTCAGCGTGGTTCGTCGGTAGGTCAGGGGCGTTCGCGCAAAACGACCATCGTGCGCGGGCCTTCCCTTCGCGGGCCGGCATCGCTCGACTGGGCCGCGCCTCTGCGTGGGCTGCGCCGGTGGTGCGCATGTCATGCGGTTGTGGGCTGCTCCGCGATTAGTGGGCCACGGTCGAAAGTTTGGTTTTCTATTTTCCAACGCATTAATAAATGCTTATTCAATTTAGTTTGTAGCTGAATTTTGATAATTTGTAGTAAATCTTGTAGATATCCAAAAATAGTGAAACCAAATTTGTTAGGTTCAAAAAAATACCATATATCTGTTAGTGTAGTTAGATTACAGTTAGCTATGATAGTGATGGTTTCATAAATCTAAACTACAAAGCTTAGTATTATGTAGATTAATATTTGTAGGAATTTTTGTGGTAAATTGGTGATAGCTACAACTATGAAATTTTTATAGTAGGCTCATTATATTATTATGTACTTGCTATAAATTTTGTGGCCCTAGAGTAGTTTGATGAATAGAGTAGCTATTATCCTTGTTTTATCATATATAGTGTAAATCGATATTAGGAATAAGAATACCTTTAGTTGCTATGGTAAGGTATGTCATGCTTCATACTTGTTAGTGGTAACAGTAGGTAACTTAGTACCTTGGTTGGTAGCACTAGCTTAGTAGTTAGATAGATGTATTTTTATTTTAAGAGTTGCTGTTGTCGTATTACTAAGTATTACATCATCATTTCGTGCATGTAGATCACGAGTTGGTAGAGTTCGTGCCCATGGACGAACAGGATTATGAGGAAGTCATTGAGGAGTACGAGGAGGAGATCCTCGTGCAGGAGGGAGCCCCAGAGCATTTTGGTGCTGACTTTGCTTACCCACCGCCAGCCCAAGGCAAGCCCCGGTGCCTAACCCATATGAAAGGATCAAGATGCCCAAGAGGGGGGGGGGGTGAATTGGGCTAATTCTAAATTTCTTTACAATAATTAAATCCCACGGTTAGCCCAATTTACCCCTTATGCCTAAGAAGTGTTTCTAGTTGTTCTATCGCACAAATGACTTGCAACCTAAGTTCCAATCCTACTCTAGCATGGCAATTCTATGAATTGTAAAGACAAGAATTGAATTACTCAATGTAAATATTCAAAGTAATTACTCAAAGGAAATACTCAAAGTAAATGCTCGAAGTAAATAGAGAAGGAGGAACGCGGTGATGTTTTGCCGAGGTATCGGAGAGTCGCCACTCCCCACTAGGCCTCGTTGGAGCACCCGCGCAAGGGTGTAGCTCCCCCTTGATCCGCGCAAGGATCAAGTGCTCTCTATGGGTTGATTTTTCGACACTCCGTCGCGGTGAATCACCCACAACCGCTCATGAAACGACCTGATTTCCACAAAGGAAAATTCACAGAGTCGAAGTGTAATAAGACCGTTGTAGATCATATTACCCAAATTCCAGTCGAATATCACATCCATACAACGTAATATCAGAGTACAAATAGTGCGGAATTACATAAATTATTACATCGCCGCATTAGTGGAATCAAAGTAGCATTTATTCAGAACAGCTTGAAGATAAGATCGCCAAACTCGAGCGTAGGAACGAACCCCTCAACCATCAAACCCCTCAGAGCTATACTCCTCAGCAGAACCTGTGTGCCAAAGTTTATCAGTACGATTTGTACTGGCCACTCCCACCCTATGAGCATTGCTTTGTGGAAATTGGATGCAAGTTGGATATAATCAAAAGGAACTTATAAGGCTAGGGTTTCCTATGTATTAGCATATCAAGTATATAATAATAGTTGGTCAAGTTTTAACACCATTCCCACACCTATTCCACCCCATTTCTGTCTAGAACCAGGTCTCGATCCTGGGATCGATATACCACCATCTCCACACCATCACCACATCACCACCATACCATCGCTCAGTCGACAGGCCAACTCCCTCTTGGCACTGTCTCATGGCCCGTAGCCCCTGGCTACGACCGAACACTCACTCACAGGGGGGAGAAGAGAAGGACTCATCTCACTATCTAGTTTAAGCGAAACCCATGAAAGGTCCATAGCCGATAAGTCGGCATATGTATCGATCGATCAATCATACACTCTGTAGAGGTTTTACATAACCACAAGATCCGCCTTCCTCGCTGACCGTCGTCAACTGGGCTGATTCTGGCCGCTTGCTAGCCTAGGATAATGCCACCCTACCATTCAGCCCTGGTACACCCCAAGTCTAGTCTGGGGTGGCTGAAACTATGAGTCATGAGCTGGGTACACAAGGTCTCCATGAAGTCTCGGAAGGGTGTGGGGGGAATCCTCCGTGCCCCGTACCTCCTCGCACTATCCGCTATCAACCTAGCAGTAGTGGCAATATCCTACCAAGTAGTCCGGCCGTCCCGCACCATATAGGGCGAGTGGTACGTAAGGCTTCCTGGTGAATCTGAGTACTAGTAAGTCCTTAGGGATGACCAAGCCAGAATGTCCTCATCAGGGTTTCCATTTACCGTGCCACCACAACACCTCCACCCTGGGCTCCTCCCATCATAGGTTCACACCCAGGGCCACCTCATATACCATTTACCCACCATAGGTATCCATTTCCAGGGGTGCCCAGGTAGCACCTCGTGGCAAGACTTGCCCCAGGCTCGTCGTATATTCCAACTTGGTCGATACAACCCTCACCCTCCACGCACCCAAGTCACACACGCAACACTCTCCCCATAGTCCAGATAACACCAGTTTCCACCACGCATCAATGTAGTACAAGCGTAGTAGAAGTAATAAGCAATGAAATATAGCAGCAAGCGTGTGTCTAGCCTAATAGCAGGGTAAGCAGGGGTAAGGTTGCGTCAAGGTAAAGGCCATCAAGTAAGCATACTACCATGCAAGTCCTATCATAGTGTGAATATAACAATAAAGTAAAGCAATAGCAGTTCTATATTAGCCATGCGTAATAGGTGCTACAAGGTTGGGTGGGATGTGGCACCTTCAGTGAAGTCGTCCCCACACTCCTCACGGTACTCACGATCCTCGTCCGTCTGGTTCTCCTCCGAGTCTGCATACGATTGAATTATAGTCACGTTAGCGATGTCTATAGAATAGCACAAAGAAGCAATGAAAATTCAAAAGAGCCAAATGCACTCAAACATGGGTTCATTGCGTAGAGCTCGATTTTAGATGAATTTTGGTCCTAGTTTCATATTTTTCTGAGGTCGTATGAATTAGTTATGAATTTCTGAAGATTAAATCCATTTCTAAAAATAATTAAGGCTGATTAATTTAGGGCTGACACGTGTCACACTGTGACTGGTTCACGTGGCATGCTGACATCAGCTTGACGTCATCAGAGCTAAACCACGGCTGGCAGGTGGGTCCCGCTAACATCATCACGACGTCACCTCCTGACATGTGGGTCCAGAGTCTCTATGTCGCTGACATGTGAGCCTCGGTCAACGATCAACATTGACCGGTCAATGGTCAACCAGGCCAGGTCCAAACTGGGCCGGTTGGGCCTGGATACGGGCTAGGCTTTGGCCCACCATGTGGCGCGCGCTAGTGCGGCCATGTCGTCTTACTGGGCCACTAACAGGCCGTGGTCCACGGGCGCAGGTGAGGCACGGTTCATGGTGAACCCGCCTGCGTTGGTCCATAGACCACAGAGCCGGTCTATGAAGGACTTGGTCCACTTACTCCTTCCCAGGGTTCGGTTCACGTGCACCAAGTGCACCCTCTGTAGCTGTAATCGATGCTATAGCAGTCTAGGTCGGATCAGGAACTAGAGCTGCTGTAGACTGAGCTGGTGGGACTATAGTAGGCTCTGATGATGCCACTGAGGAAGGGAGCGTCTCTGTAGTCCCGATAACAAGTGCAATAATAGAAGGACCTAGGATATGTAGATATGGAGTAGGCATCCCTATCAACTCACTAAAGAAAGCACCAAGGCTCCTAGACACTGTGGTCTCTGGCACTAGCAGTGAGGGCGTCTCATTTGGTGTGAAGCCCGTCTGAAGCGATGTGAACTGTGGAGCTGGCAGTGACGTAGCAAAATACTAGGACACCTGCTCTGTAGGAGAAGCAAACTGTGCTGGTGGCTATCCCTGACTCTGAAGCCCACTGGGCTGTAATGCTGGAGTCATCGAGGTAGTGGCAGTCTGACCAAGCTAGGGCAAAGGCTGTGACGATGGAGCCCCAATAGCAGTCACAACATGCTGCATAAAACCAAGGAGCTGCTACTGCATGAGGATCTGCTGCTGATGCATGGCCTACTGCTGCTGTTGTAGAGCCTACGTCTGCTGATGTATAGCTAGCTGCTGCTGCTGCTGGATCTGCTACTGCTGGCGCTGGAACTCATCCTACTGAGTCTAGAACTGAGCAAATGTAGTAGTTTTCTCCTGAGCCTGTCGTGCCTGGTTCTGCCTCATCCGCTCAAGTATAGCTAGGAGAGCAGGGTCAGTCTGTGGTGCAGGTGGCGCTAAACTAGAGCTGTTGGCCTCATGATCATGTCGCTGAGGAGGCATCCGAGGGACGGGCTGGTAGTCATCATCAGAATTGTCACTGGGGTCACTCACGACCACACCCTCCTACTGGGCAAGCTCCTCCTCCTCAGTAGTTGCTATCTCTCTGATGATCTCATCCTGCTGGGCTGCAGACTCTGGCACCTCAGGACATCGGCACGGCTGACTGGGTGCTATAGGTGTACTATGCCTGATCATCCGCGTCATGTTATAGGCAGGAAACTCTGTGGTGGCACCACTGTACTCAGCAAGCATCTCTGTCGGCCTCACTGTGACTGCTCTGTGGATAAGCCATGTGATCCAATGAGCATAAGGGAGCTGCCTGTGTCCTCTAAAGCCCTCAGCTATAGTGTCCTCCATCTCTGACAGAAGATCCCAAATATCAAAAACTATCTGCTGCATCAGAGAGTTGAGAAGCCACAGCTGTATCCGAGTCAAGCCCTCTCTGTATCCCATCCTAGGAAGCAGTGTCCTCCTCATAATCACCTCAAGCACATGAGCAGTGGGGTTAAGGTCACTAGGGTTCCTCCTCGACCCTTCGCCAAAAGGCTCCTTGAAACAGTGACGGACCAAGTCAATAGGGGGCACATTGCCACCATGCGGGCGTCTAGGAGGTGCAGTCTGTCCATAGCAAACCTCATGAAGTCTGACAGGCTGCTCGTGAAGTCTAAGTATCTCCTTGGCTCTAGTGCTCATCATCCGATAGTCTCTCCCTCTGAATGCAAAGTGTATGAAGTTATGGTGCGGGTCAATAAAGAGAGAAGCATAGAACTGATGAACCCAAGATGGAACATATAATCCTGTCCGTCCAATCAGATCTATCAGCCCCGGCAGATATGCAAGATAGGGGCGAATGTGCTCTCCAGCTGCTGCAACAATAGAGTCAATGTGACACACTCTATGAGATCTGAAAATTGCTCCACTATTGAGATAAGCATTGTAGAAGTCCTCCTGTAGTGGATTGTAGAAGCCCTCTAATGCTCTCTCATCCCTCCTCGGCGGAAACCACACCTCAAAATCAACAAATCTCAGCTGCTGAACCAGCTTGGCCGTGGCGGCCCTCAAGTCAAGATGGGTCACTGGAGGCGGACCCTGTGGTCTGGGCGGTGGACAAGAACCTCTCCACTGAGTATCTGCTCTCAGTGTGACTAGAGCACGGGTATGACCAAAGCGGCGTAACTATGGCTGTGGTGCCTGCTCTGACTGCTCTACCTGCTCTCCCTCCTGAGCCTGCTCTGTCGGCTCTGCTGGCTGGGGCTGCTGCTGTGGCTCATGCTAGGACTCCCCCTGAGGCTGAGGCTCCTCAATAGCCAGACATCGTCCTGCCATCATGGCAGTCCCAGGTGGACCACCATGAAGACGCTCAATACGCTCAAGTCAGCCCTGCGCCTCTGGAGACAGATGATCTGCAATAACAACTCCACTACGAGTACCTCCTCTCTCGGCATGCTCTGCGGCCTCAGCAACTACAGCTGCTCTGGCTATCTCTGCATTAGGATACTTGTGCTTCTTTGATGCAACCTTCTTCGTCGCCTTGCCTTTAGGATTTACAGGCAAGCAAGGTGGACGCCTCGGATCCTCATCTCCTAGACCACCTCTGACATTCTTCGTGCGAGCCATCTAACGAGAGCTACTGCAACTAACAAAGATCAATTGTCGCTGACAAGAATAACTGCCACTAACACTTCTGAGGCTTGGCCTCGATCCGTACTCGCGAGCTTGGCCCCGAGTTAACTGACAACTGCCACATGATCTCAACGACACCGACTCATTGCACGATGGAATAGATAGGATATACAAATAAATACGATATATCTAATAGATGCAAAACCTTGAGAGCAAGCAATTTAGGTATGAATTTGAAGCGGGGGCTTACTACCTGATGAACCGGCGATCCGAAAAGAAGATAAGCGACCCGTGGGGAACCACCGACTCGGCTAGGGTTAGGGTTCCGATGAGCAGTGAATCGACGACCCTGTGAAATTGGTGCTATGATGAATAGCAAGGTCATGGGCGAGTTGTAATGAGGATGCATGGGCACGAGCAGGGCCTTACCAGCGCTGGATCGGCAGTGCTGGTGCAGTGGATGAGCTCGACGGTGTGGAAGCACGGAGGCGCTGGACTGGACCTCGCCGAGCTTGGCTTGACGTGGGCGTAGCTACGGCGCGGGGAGCTACGGTGGCCTGTGGAAACGATGGCGCAGGCAGGTGGCTTGGGAGCGTAGGGAAGCACTGTGGCGGCGTGGAGACTGAAGGGTTATGAGGTTGCTACACTAGCCGAAAAACAAAAATTTCGACCCCATAAACCAGGAACTACCGCTAGTTATGGATCACGGGATTACCACTAGATGCGCAGGTGCAGCGGAAGCGACTCGGTGTAGTCATGCATGTCGCAGCAGTGCCGTGCAGTTGCGTGGTCGTCCTTCCGCCCATCCCTCTCGTGCGGTTAGTCCTTGTGCTCCAGATGCAGCACCTCCAAGCTATCCACACGTACAGGGAGGAAGCGTCACGCCTCTGGACTACTAGGTCCATGAGGAACGAAGGCGCGGGCATGGGGAAGGGCGGCGGCTGCCAAAATGGCATGGATTAACCTAGCTCTACCGCCCTCCGCTTGCTTATATAGGCGTCCTAATTGATGAGGACATCACCAAGATGGAGTCGAGGACGACTCCAATTCGAGAAGGGGAGGATGATGAGGACATCACCACGCTGGACACACCGATGCCATGGTCTTCCCCAAGTTGCAATTCGTTCCCAACTCAGCTGCCACGTCGCCCTCGGATTCAGCAGACACGTCGTCACTGTTTCGGTCATAACTTTCTCATACCACATCGAAACGGGCCGTTCTTGGATGCGTTGGAAAGGGGACGACGACGCCATCGTTTTGGATCTGGTCCTAGCTCCAGAAGGTCTGTGGATCATTCTGTGTGACCACGGCAAGGTGCTGCGTCACCTATTTGGGCCAACTTGGCCATGTATCTTGTCGGGCCTTAAGACCAAGTTGTGGGCGCCCAACCCCTGACTGTCCCCAACCCTAGGTCGAGTCTTAGACTATAAACACAGCCGCCGCCGCTGCTACACAATTGGGTTTTGTTTAGAGTTTAGTTTTCCATCGAGAAACTGAATCGTTCATTGTAACTGTGGTGACAAATCCTTTTACAGTGATCCAGGGCCCCCGTTCTTGATCTCCTCCACTGTGTCGATTAGTCCTTTGGAACCAAGTTCTTGAATACTCTATTGATATTCGCGTCATTCATATTTGCAATTTCAGATTGCGTGTTTTACCTTCTTGCTTGTGCTCTTTGATTCGCTTGCAGGAAAAGCCTTCTTGGAGAGGTCAATCAAGTTGTGCTTGGTTGATAACCAACGGAGCAGTGGTGTAACGGTTGCAGGGTTCGAATCGTGTCTGATTTGAAGCCGGATCGCCAACGTCGAGATCTCCACAAAATCGAACTTATCGGCTACCTCTCAGAAGATCGGGCCTATACTCATCACTAATGAGCTCCCGAGTTGGAGGCCCATTAGCAACCCTAAACCTTGTCTAATTCGGGTCCAATCCGAATTAGGCTTCCAACCCCTTAAGCGTGCGACCCTATGGGTTCACGCACGCATAGACATGGCCCGAACACTCCTAGTCGGCCAATAGTTGGCAGCGGCCTCTAGCAAGGTGTGTCAACTCCTATGCATACATAAAGATCATATCAGATGAACCACCACAAAACCACATACATGTTGTTCCCTTTGTCACACGATATTTGGTCCATCTCGTGGGTTAACTATTAACCCAAGCACAGCCATGCATTTTCTTGATCCAAATCATTCGAGTGGTCCAGTGATATCTCTCTCTCATGAAGAGGGGCAAATTCCATCTTGATTGACTATGTCTCACAGCATGTTTCCCGACAAACTTGAAAACCACCTTTATAACTACCCAGTTACGGAGTAGCGTTTGATAGTCCCTAAGTAGGTCATTTCACATCTTGAGTACATACGACAATCTCGGGTCTAAGGACATAACGTACATGATGTGCAAAGAGACAATAAGAACATCTCACGTTGGGTCTGTCCAGCCCCATGTCATACATGTGCCCACATTATTAGTTTGACATCTCCATGTCTATGACTTGTGAAACATAGTCATCAACTAATAATGTGCTGATCTAATATTCATGTGTGTCCTCACAAGAACTCTGATCAAGGACAACTTTAGAATAACCATACAAGTAAAAGAGTTTCACAAACAATTCACATAATTGCCAATCGATACAAGTTGTCTTTAATGGATATTCAAATGAACTCATAATATATCATGGATACAAGGCAATACAATCATCTCTATGATTATCTCTAGGGCATACTCCCAACAATCTCCCACTTGCACTAGAGTCAATCTCGAAGATATTTAATACCCATAGCTCTCATGTGCGTCTCATGCTTAGGCTGTGGAAGAGCCTTTGTCAAAGGATCTGCAACATTCAAATCCGTGTGTATCTTGCACATCTTGATGTCACCTCTACTAATGAACTCTCTAATGAGGTGAAATTTCCGAAGTACATGTTTGTTCTTTTGGTGATTCCTTGGCTCCTTGGCCTGTGCTATAGCCCCATTGCTATCACAATGTAGATTCAATGGGCTAGATGCATTTGGAAACACACCAAGTTCAATGAGAAACCTCCTCATCCAAACACCTTCCTTCGCAGATTCAGAAGCTGTGATGTACTCGGCTTCTGCTGTAGAATAGAACACCGTCTCCTGCTTGGAACTTTTCCAGCTAACCGCACCACCATTTATTATGAACACATATCCTGATTGAGACTATGAATCATCCATGTCAGTTTGGAAGCCAGCATCGGTGTAACCATTTACAACGAGCTCTTCCTCACCTCCATAGACTAGGAACACATCTTTAGTCCTTCTCAAGTACTTAAGATTGTTTTTAGCAAGTGTCAAGTGACTCTCACCTGGATTAGCTTGGTACCTGCTCGCAACACTTAGAGCATATGAGACATCTAGACGTGTACATATCATGGCGTACATGATGGATCCAATTGCCGAGGCATATGGAACCTTACTCATATGATTGCGCTCATCAGCTGTCGAAGGACACTGTTTAGTGCTAAAGCGCATGCCATGTGACATAGGCAAGAACCCTTTCTTAGACTGTTCCATGTTGAACCGTTTCAACACCTTGTAATGTACGTATCTTGGCTTAATCCTATAAGCCTCTTTGATCTATCTCTATAGATCTTAATGCCCAAAATGTATGCTGCTTCTCCTAAATCCTTCATAGGAAAACTATTATTTAGTGAAGTCTTTACTGATTGCAACATTGGAATATCATCCCAATCAATAGTATGTCATCTACATACAAGATTAGAAATACAACAGCACTCCCACTTTCTTTCTTGTAAACACAAGGTTCTTCTTCATTCTGATGAAAACCAAACCCTTTGACTACTTCATCAAAATGAATGTTCCAACTCCGAGATGCTTGCTTTAACCCATAAATAGATTTCTTAAGCTTGCATATTTTTCTAGCATTGTTTGAATCAACAAAACCTTTGGGCTGTATCATATACACGTCCTCTTCTAAATTTCCATTTAGAAAGGTTGTTTTAACATCCATCTGCCATATCTCATAATCGAAATAAGCAGCTATTGCTAGAATGATCCGGATAGATTTAAGCATCGCTACTGGCGAGAAAGTCTCGTCGTAGTCAATTCCTTGAACTTGCCGAGAACCCTTTGCAACAAGTCGAGCTTTATAGACGTGAACATTTCCATCCATATCATTTTTCTTTTTATAGATCGATTTGCACTCTATGGGTCTAACCCCATCAGGCGTGTCAACCATGTTCCAAACTTGATTGTCTCCCATGGAATCTATCTCGGATCTCATGGCACTTTGCCATTTCTCGGAATCTAGGTCCATCATTGCTTCCGCATATGTCGCAGGTTCGTCATCATCCAACAATAACAATTCCCCGCGTGCCTCATGGATTCTTGCTGACCTTCATGGTTGTGGCGGTGCCTCTACTGCCACGGGTATCTCAACTTGTTCTGCTACATTAGCATCACTCGTAGAGTCCTTCCCTATTTGCTCATCTTGAACTTCTTCAAGATACACCTTCTGTCCACTTTTCTCTCTTTTGAGAAATTCTTTCTCTAAGAAAATACCGTTCTGAGCAACAAACACTTTGCCCTCTGATCGGTTGTAAAAGTAATATCCTAAAGTTTCCTTTGGATATCCCACGAAAAAGCATTTGTCCGATTTGGGTGTTAGTTTATCTGACTGAAGTCATTTGACATAAACTTCACAAGCCCAAATTTTTAGAAAAGACAAACTGGGACTCTTACCAGTCCACATCTCATATGGTGTCTTAACTACGGACTTAGACGATACCCTATTTAATGTGAAAGCGGCTATTTCTAGAGCGTATCCCCAAAACGATAAAGGTAGGTCTGACTGGCTCATCATTGACCGAACCATGTCCAACAAAGTCCGATTATGTCGCTTGGACACGCCGTTTCTCTGAGGCGTTCCAGGTGGCGTAAGCTGTGGAACAATTCCGCAACTCTTTAGATGATTGCTAAACTCGTGGCTCAAATATTCTCCTCCATGATCAGATCGCAAGGCCTTAATTTTCTTGCCACGTTGATTCTCTACTTTATTATGAAATTCTTTGAACTTTTCAAATGTCTCATATTTATGTTTCATTAAGTAGACATAGCCATATCTACGAAAATCATCAGTGAAGGTTATGAAGTATTGGAATCCACCTCTATCTATCGTGCTCATTGGTCCACATACATCAGTATGTACGAGTTCCAATAAGTCTATCGCCCTCTCAGGAAAACCTGTGAAAGGCGCCTTGGTCATCTTCCCTAGCAAACAAGCCTCACATGTCTCGTATGACTCAAAATCAAACGAAGTTAAAAGCCCATCAGCATGGAGCCTCTTCATGCGATTCTCACTTATATGACCTAAACGATAATGCCACATATAGGTAGGACTTAACTCATTAAGCCGAGGCCTTTTAGCACTTATGTTACAGACAGGTGCATCATCAAGATTTAAAATAAATAACCCATTCACAATGGATGCAAAAGCCACAAACATGTCATTCTTAGAGATAACACAACCATTGACTTTACTCGCAAATGAATAACCATCCTTCATCAAACATGAAGGTGACACAATGTTTCGACTTAAACTAGGAACAAAATAACAATTATTCAATTCCAAAATAAATCCTGACAGGAGGTGGAGTTGCATCGTCCCGATGTTCAACGCAGCAACTCTTGCATTATTGCCCACGCGGAAATCAACTTCTCCCTTTTCCACGCTTCTACTTCTTATCATTCCCTACATCGTATTGCAAATATGAGCAACCGATCCGGTATCAAATACCCAAGAATTTATATAAGAGTTAGCGAGGAAAATGTCTGTAACATAAACAACAAGTGTACAAATTGCGGGAGTACCTTTACCTCCGCTATCCTTCATGGATTCTAAGTACAGCTTGCAGTTCCTCTTCCAGTGACCTTTCCCCTTACAATGATAGCATTCAGTGTCAGCAGTTGGTCCAGCCTTGGGTGCAGGTGGGTTTGGCTTGGAGTTCTCACCTTTAGCCTCACCTTTAGCCTTGCCCTTCTTCTTCTTCCAAGAATTGCCCCTCTTTTTAAATCGGGGCTTATTTTGGACCGCCATCACATGGCTACTGCCAGCACCTTTCTTGATATCAGCCTTTGCAGTTTTAAGCATGCCACACAATTCATTCAAGCCCTTTTCCGCTCCATGCATATGGTAGTTCGAGATGAAGTTCCCATAGCTAGGTGGAAGAGACGCGAGAATGAAATCAGTAGCCAATTCTGGGCCAATTGGGAAGCCCAGCTTCTCCAACCTCTGAGTGTAACCAACCATCTTGATCACATGTGGCCCTACTGCTGTGCCCTCTGCTAGCTTGGTTTCAACAAAAGCCTTTGAGACATTGAATCTTTCAGTCCTGGCTTGAGTCTGGAACATATCATTGAGCGCCACGATCATATCGTACGCTGCATGGTTGTTGTCAAACTACATCTACAGATCTGGTTCCATACAAGCAAGCATAAGACAACTCACTTCAAGATCAGCATCACATGCCTTCTTGTAAGCGTTTTTCTCAGTAGCAGGTGCATTATCAGTAGGCTCTATAGGTAATGGGGTGTCTAGAATATCTTCCTTTTTCTCAGCCCTGAGAACAATTCTCAGGCTGCGGATCCAATCCGCATAGTTTGTTCCATTCAACTTATCTTTCTCAAGAATTGAACACAAAGTAAATGGTTGATTGGTAGGCGCCATTTATCTATAACAAAAGTAATGCAAAAATACTAAGACAATGTATCCATGATAGAGTAAATAATATTAAGCCTTTAATAGAATCTACTCCCACTAAAATCAATATCCCTCTATTGAAACTTAGTGATTCAAGACCCACAACTAACAAGTCTACTAGTGAGCTTTAGCATCACTGCTAGAAGACATGGTAGATCGGTAAGCAACTCTTTGCTAATCATATCACATATGACTCTTGTTGTTGGGTAGCATCTCTATGCTATAGCGCCCAACTCCTTATGCTCCAAGGTCCCTAACCGTTAGGATGACCTTGTTCAAGTAACCAACCTTTCTACTGTAAGTATCTTATACGAACCTGTCTAGTCAAGGAAAATCAGTGGCACCCTAATTTCATAGACCCACCATCGATTGTACAAGACCAAAGACAGTGCAAGGTTTGGGGGAGCAATTCAACTTAAACATTGCTGAGGGATCGTTCTACTTCACTATCGCATGTAGACAAAAACATTATCGCACGTGAAAGTAGAACATAGTAAGAACGGCATTAACACATATATGACTTGGTATAGCCCATTATTCCTCTGGGGATCTCCATCTCCATTAATCTCCATGATCCATGTATGCCATCCTTCAGTGATGAGTCCGCCAAGACTAGCTATCACTAACGCAAGACAGTGAACTAAAATTACATAGTCGCGGATAGGATCATCACAGTTTGGCATGCAAGCCATTACAATAATGTTGACAATATCTATGAGGCTCCAGCCCATATTGTCATCCTCATGACGTGCAAGCCATGAATTAATTACATACATGCATCACATACACATAAGGGCTATACCAGTCATGAAATCCTGCAAAATAGAGTTAACCGATTTCGACGTCTAATCTTAATATGCCAAAAACACCATCTTCCTAGCCTTTTTTCGCAAAAATAAATTCAGCGAACCCAACAAAGTGGGCGAGAATCGGATGTAAAAATTTTTTCTCTACAATTTTCATTTAAGAATCATCTCAATCCGAGGTCGTATGCAAAAGTTACGGCCGTTTTATCGAACAACACTTTTTCTTGCACCCCGGCGCCCGGTAATAGATCCAATCTACCACCACCGCGCATCACATGCGCTCGACTCTTGACCTAGGTTTGATTCGATCAATCTAATTGATCTCCAACTCACCATGACTGGGTTTACCTGTATCACTTAACTCGGATGGCGGAATTCTGACCGGTATTAGTAGATCGTTACAAGACCAACATAGCGAGATCACGAACCATGATCAGAAAGACATCTACAACCGTGCATATCTCCACATGCATACATCTGAATCCATAACGACATAGCTACAACTTTGATACCACTGATGGGTTATGAGGTTGCTACACTAGCCGAAAAACAAAAATTTCGACCCCATAAACCAGGAACTACCGCTAGTTATGGATCACGGGATTACCACTAGACGCGTAGGTGCAGCGGAAGCGACTCGGTGTAGTCGTGCATGTCGCAGCAGTGCCATGCAGTTGCGTGGTCATCCTTCCACCTGTCCCTCTTGTGCGGTTCGTCCTTGTGCTCCAAATGCAGCACCTCCGAGGTATCCGCACGTACAGGGATGAAGCGTCGCGCCTCTGGACTGCTAGGTCCACGAGGAAAGAAGGCACGGGCATGGGGAAGGGCGGCGACTGCCAAAATGGCATGGATTAACCTAGCTCTGCCACCCTCCCCTTGCTTATATAGGCATCCTAATGAGCTCCCGAGTTGGAGGCCCATTAGCAACCCTAAACCTTGTCTAATTCGGGTCCAATCCGAATTAGGCTTCCAGCCCCTTAAGCGTGCGACCCTATGGGTTCACGCACACATAGACATGGCCCGAACACTCCTATTCGGCCAATAGTTGGCAGCGGCCTCTAGCAAGGTGTGTCAACTCCTATGCATATGTAAAGATCATATCAGACGAACCACCACAAAACCACATACATGTTATTCCCTTTGTCACATGATATTTGGTCCATCTCGTGGGTTAACTATTAACCCAAGCATGGCCATGCATTTTGTTGATCCAAATCATTCGAGTGGTCCAGTGATATCTCTCTCTCATGAAGAGGGGCAAATTCCATCTTGATTGACTATGTCTCACAGCATGATTCCCGACAAACTTGAAAACCACCTTTATAACTACCCAGTTACGGAGTAGCATTTGATAGTCCCTAAGTAGGTCATTTCACATCTTGAGTACATATGACAATCTCAGGTCTAAGGACATAACATACATGATGTGCAAAGAGACAATAAGAACATCTCACGTTGGGTCTGTCCAGCCCCATGTCATACATGTGCCCACATTATTAGTTTGACATCTCCATGTCTATGACTTGTGAAACATAGTCATCAACTAATAATGTGCTGATCTAATATTCATGTGTGTCCTCACAAGAACTCTGATCAAGGACAACTTTAGAATAACCATACAAGTAAAAGAGTTTCATAAACAATTCACATAATTGCCAATAGATACAAGTTGTCTTTAATGGATATTCAAATGAACTCATAATATATCATGGATACAAGGCAATACAATCATCTCTATGATTATCTCTAGGGCATACTCCCAACAGAGGCAGCAGCGTTGGCGGAGGCGAGCGCGGGCAGCACTTCGACGGCTAGGGCTTGTGGTGGCTCGGGATGAGGGAGGCGCGGCGATGTCGGTGGTTAGGGTTAGGCCAAAGCCCTGGTACTTGATTAAATAAGGTGGCCCCATGAGTCAGAAAAGGAAACAGGGAAAGAGATCTGATGCTGCACGCTTTCTACTGACTGGACTCTCCGGTGGTAGCGACCGAACGCTACCACCCAGCGTCCGGTCGATTCCAGAGAGGTCCAATTCCTCTGGAATCACGACCGGACGTGTCCGGTGGACACTGACCGGACGTAGCCAGAGTCCGGTCACCTTGCCTTGATGTCTTCATGATCGACCGGACGCTGACGCTCCTCCTGACCGGATGCTGGGAAAACACTATTTCAGCGTCCGGTCACTCCTTTGCAGCAAGTTCACCTCTTGTGAACTGACCGGACGCTGGACATTAGAGTCCGGTGCAGTGTCTGGTCACTCTTTTTCTAGCAAGTCTTCACTGTCCTTCGTGCTGCCTGTTCCCAATCAAGTCCCAACTCAAATAAGATTCAAATAAACACCAATTGGGACTGATGTGAGTGACCTCTCTCAAACCCTCAAGTTTTTCAAAATATTTTTCCTTAGGCTATAATTCTTTTTAAGAAAATAGGCAAACAAGAGGGAAAATTAAGATAAACGACAAAACAACATTCATGCATATGCAATACTTGAATTTAAATCTAGTTGCTTGTCAAGTTTGATCCAAGGTTAAGCTTCTTCACACGCTTTTCAGCGGTTATCTTAACCATGTTAGACAAGCCCTGTGTGCATTGCCACAAAATAAACATGTAGTATATTACAATGCAATGCATGGGACAACACAAGCTCATATTTTAGTGAAGTTACTAAAATCAAGCACATTGAGCTCATTCCACAAACAACAAAACATTGCCTCATCTAGCGGTTTTGTAAAGATATGCGCCAATTGATCTTCGGTTATTACACCTTCTAGTGATATATCATTTTTAGCAACATGATCTCTAAGAAAGTGATGATGGATATCTATGTGCTTGGTGCGTGAGTGTTGAACCGGATTATTTGCAAGTTTTACCGCACTTTCATTGTCGCACAAAAGAGGTACTTTTTCTAGAACTATACCATAGTCTAGCAATGTTTGTTTCATATAAAGTATTTGTGCACAACAAGCACCCGTGGCAATGTATTCCGCTTCGGTGGTGGATAAAGACACACTATTTTGTTTCTTAGAGGACCAAGACACAAGTGATCTACCAAGCAAATGGCACCCTCCGGATGTGCTTTTTCTATCAACTTTGCACCCGGCATAATCCAAATCGGAATAGCCAATTAATTCAAATCTAGCTCCTTTGGGATACCAAAGGCCAATACTTGGTGTGTGCTTAAGATAATAAGGATTCTTTTTACGGCAATTAAATGTGTTTCCTTAGGATTAGCTTGAAATCTAGCACACATACACACACACTAAACATGATGTCGGGCCTAGATGCGGTTAAATATAACAAGCTACCAATCATAGAACGGTAGAGAGTTTGATCAACCGTGTTACCTCCCTCATGTAGGTCGAGATGTCTATTTGTTGGCATTGGTGTCTTGATTGGCTTACATTCATCCATCTTGAATCTCTTGAGAAGATCATTTGTATATTTCTCTTTTGAGATGAAAATCCCTTTTCTCATTTGTTTGACTTGAAAACCAAGAAAGAATGTAAGCTCTCCAATCATTGACATCTCGAACTCCTTCGACATCAATTCACAAAATTCTTTGCAAGAATCTTCATTTGATGATCCAAAGATTATATCATCAACATGCACTTGACAAATGAAGATATGCCCATCAAGCTTCTTGGTGAATAGTGTGGTGTCGACCTTTCCAATGGTGAAGTCCTTCTCAATGAGGAAGTCCCGAAGGCGCTCATACCAAGCTCTTGGGGCTTGCTTAAGCCCATATAACGCCTTGGACAACCTATAAACATGATTAGGATATCTAGGGTCTTTAAACCCGGGAGGTTGATCAACATAGACTAGTTCATTAATAAAGCCATTTAAAAATGCACTTTTCACATTTATTTGATATAATTTCATTTCATGATGCGATGCATATGCAAGGAGGATACGAATGGCTTCTAGCCTTGCAACCGGTGCAAAGGTCTCTCCAAAATCCAAACCTTCAACTTGAGAGAACCCCTTTGCAACTAGTCTTGCCCTGTTCCTCACAACAACACCTTGATCATCTTGCTTGTTTTGGAACACCCACTTTGTTCCAATGACTCTTGCACCTTTTGGTCGCTCTTTAAGAGTCCAAACTTCATTGCAGGTGAAGTTGTTCAACTCTTCATGTATGGCATTGATCCAATCCAGATCTTGAAGAGCTTCTTCTACCTTGGTAGGCTCAAAGCAAGAGACAAAAGAGTGATGAGCAATAAATGAAGCAAGTTTTTGTGAGCGTGTCATCACTCCCTTTGATGGACTCCCTATGATGAGATCTTGTGGATGATCTTATAGTAGAGGTGTGTTTCTTCTATTGACCACTTGAGGAGGAGGTTGTGGAGCATCAACATCTTGTGCTTGTACCACCATTTACTCATGAGAGACATGAGTATCTTCATTTTCTACTCTTCCATCTTTTTCACCATCTTGTGGCACATTTGATGAAGAGGGTGGATCAATCACTTGTACATCATCTTCATCATCTTTGGGCTTGATGTCTCCAACCGGAATGTTCTTCATAGCCTCCCTCAATGGTTCATCACCTACATCATCAAGATTCTCATGTGCTCCTTGGGAGCCGTTAGATTCATCAAATTCCACATCATATGTTTCTTCAACCAAGCCGGTGGCATGATTAAATACTCTATATGCTTTGGACTTTGATGAGCAACCAACAAGAAAACCAATATCACATCTTTGGAACTTCCCTAGGTGTTGCTGCTTCTTGTAGATGTAGCATTTGCAACCAAACACCCTAAAGAAGGAGACGTCCGGCTTCTTCCCATTGAGCAACTCATAAGGTGTCTTGCCAAGGAACTTTTGAAGGAATAGGCGGTTTGATGCATAGCATGCGGTGTTGATTGCTTTCGCCCATAGAGCTTCGGGGGTGTTGTACTCATCAAGCATAGTTCTTGCAAGAGTGATCAATGTTCGGTTCTTTCTCTCAACTACACCATTTTGTTGAGGAATATATGTTGCGGAGACTTCATGTTTGATTCCAACTTCATCACAATAGGCTTCTATGTTTGTGTTGTCAAATTCTTTGCCGTTGTCACTTCTTATCTTCTTGAGCTTCACTTTAAATTCATTTTGGGCTCTCTTGGCAAACTTCTTGAAGCAAGATGCAACTTTGGATTTGTCATGAAGAAAGAATACCCATGTATACCTTGAATAATCATCAACTATCACAAGACAATAAAGATTTCCTCCCAAACTCTTGTATATTGTTGGTCCAAATAAATCCATGTGAAGAAGTTCTAGCACTCTTGTGGTTGACATGAAAGCTTTGGTTGGATGAGTATTTGCAACTTGCTTGCCGGCTTGACATGCACCTTCTCAAACTTCACATCCTTCAACCCTCTCACCAAATCATGCTTCATTAGCTTCTTAAGTGAGCTCATCCCAACATGAGCAAGTCTTCTATGCCATAGCCACCCAAGTGTTGTTTTGGTGAATAGGCAAGTTTTTAAGTTTGTATCTTCGGAGGTGAAGTCCACTAGATATAGGTTGTTGTATCTAAATCCTTTGAATATCACTTGTTCATCATCCTTCTTAGATACAACAACTTCCTTCTCGGTAAACAAGCATTGGAAGCCAAGATCACACAATTGCCCAACGGATAGCAAGTTGAAGCTCAATGAAGGAACATATAGCATATTGGAGATTGAATGATCATTAGATATTGCCACTTTGCCTAATCCTTTAACCTTGCCCTTTGAATTATCTCTAAATGTGATTCTTTCTTGTCCATCTATTTCTTCATCTAGTGAGGTGAACATATGAGGATCACCGGTCATATGTTGTGTACAACCACTATCAATAACCCAATGACTTCCACTGTTCTTGTAGTTCACCTACACACAAGAGATCAAGCTTTAGGAACCCAAACTTGTTGAGGGCCCTTCACCTTCTCAACAAGTGACTTTGCAACCCAAATTTTCTTAGGCATATTCTTATTGGGAGGTCCTAAGAACATCACTTTCATCTTTCCACTAGAATCCTTTCTAAGCATGTAGTGAGCATTGAAGGCAAAGGGTGTAGCATGCTTGGGTAAGGGTTGTGGTGGTGGAGTTTGGCATTCATAAGCAAAATGGCCTTCTTGTCCACACTCAAAAAGATTTCTTTGGCTTCGGCTTTGGCTTTGATTGTTGTTGTTGAACTCGAGCTTTCTTTTTCTCTACATTTGCCATATATCCAATGCCACTTCTATATATCTTCATGATGGTGTTCATTAGTAGCTCACTTTGAAGATACTTTCCTCTTGTGAATTTGCTCAATCCAATCTTGAGATGCTCTCTTTCTAACTTGAGCTTCTTGTTCTCTTCCTTGAGTGCATCACTACTTTTATCTTCCTTGGGAACAACATTGTTTCTCTCTTCCTTGAGTTTCTTATTTTCTTCTTTTAGCTTCTCATTCTCAAGAATCAAGTCACCATCATGATCAAGAGTTTCTAGCACAATGGTGTTGTGGCTTTTGATTTCTTCAAGATCTTTCTTGAGCTTTGCATTGTCATTCTTGAGCTTGACAAACTCATCATAATCATCGGCCTCAACCACTTGCTTGCCCTTGCTACTAGAACCTTGCTCAATGCTCTCAATGATCAAGTCATCACATGATGTAGCTATATCAATCTTAACAACATGGTTAGTAGCATCATGTGGCTCATTGGATAGAAATTCTTGAGCAATAACAAGATTATCATGATTAATCTTAAGAGTAGTATATTAATCTTTTAGCTTGTTGTGGCTAGTGATGAGCTCATTGTGCACCCACTCAAGTTTATCATGTTTATCTTTAAGCTCTTTCTTAGAAGATTTGATCTCCTTGAGTTTGGATGACATAGCATCATTTGCTTCTCTAAGCTCAACATTAGCCTTTTCTGCTACATCACATTTAGCCAAAAGAGAATCATTCTTAATCTCAAGCTTTTTATTTTTAGCTCTAGTCTTTATAATGATCTTAGTGTATTTCTTTAGCAATTTAGCAAGATCATCATAAGAGGGTGATTCATATTCATCATCATCGCTATCACTATCACTATCATCATTATGAGCATAATCATCACCACTACTATCATCATCATGTGATACCTTTCGTTCACCTTTGGCCATAAGGCATAGGTGTGTAGAGGATGATGGCGGTGGTGGCGGTGAAGATGATGAAGAATCAATAACAATAGCGGCCACCTTCTTGTCGTCACTATCATCATCGGATGATCCACTAGATGAATCAATGTCCGTGAGCCAATCACCGACGATGTAACCTTTCCACTCTTTTTCTTCTTGTGGAAGTCCTTCTTCTTGCCATCTCTCTTCTTGTATGGCTTGTTCTTTTTCTTCTCATCTTCATCTTCATTGCTTGAGCCATCTTTCTTGCCCTTGTTCTTGTTCTTGAACTTGTCTTTCTTGGGCTTTGTGCATTGGTGAGCTAGATGACCAAGTTCGCCACAATTATAGTAATCCATCTTGGAGATTGGCTTTCTTCTTGAGCTTGTGAAGAACTTCTTCTTCTTACCATCGAACTTGATGCCACTCTTGTTGAGCTTCTTTAGCATCTTGGCGGTTTTCTTCACCATGAGAGCAAGGCTTTCATCATCAACTTCATCATCACTTGAGCTCTCATACTCAAGCCTTGCTTTGCCCTTCTCTTGGCTATCTTTGAATGCTAAGTCTTTTTCTTTCTTCTTTGTAGAGGATGAGCCATCTTGAGGTGTGATGTGCATGTACATCTCATGAGCATTGATATTCCCCAAGATTTGTGTCGGTGTAGCGGTGGAAAGATCACCTTGATATAGCACGGTCACAATATGCCCATATTTGTCAATGGGGAGGACACTCAAAATCTTTCTTACAACATCGGATGGTTGCATTTGAGTGAGTCCAAGCCCATTGACTTCCTCTACAAGAACATTCAAATGTGAATACATTTCATTAGCACATTCTTTAGGAAGCATTTCAAAAGAGTTGAGCTTTTTCATGACAAGATGATAGCGTTCCTCATGCTCACTCTTTGTTCCCTCATGGAGTGCACAAACGTCCGACCATAGTGCATGGGCATCTTTGTGGTTCCTCACCCGGTTGAACACATCTTTACAAAGACCTCTAAATATGGTGTTTCTAGCCTTTGCATTCCATTTTTCATAGTTCAACTCATCGCCTTGCGGGTGTGCGGCATCTCGAGGTTTTGGGAAACCTTGTGAGGCGGCTCTAAGTATTCCAACATCTAGAGCTTCTAGATACGTCTCCATGCGAATTTTCCAATATGGAAAATCGTCCCCCTCAAAGATAAGAGGAGGTCCATCCCCGTGAGACATCTTTCACTAGGCGGTTAAGCCTAAATATGTGAGCATGAGGCTCTGATACCAATTGAAAGGATCAAGATGCCCAAGAGGGGGGGTGAATTGGGCTAATTCTAAATTTCTTTGCAATAATTAAATCCTACGGTTAGCCCAATTTACCCCTTGTGCCTAAGAAGTGTTTCTAGTTGTTCTACCGCACAAATGACTTGCAACCTAAGTTCCAATCCTACTCTAGCATGGCAATTCTATGAATTGTAAAGACAAGAATTGAATTGCTCAATGTAAATACTCAAAGGAAATACTCAAAGTAAATGCTCAAAGGAAATAGAGAAGGAGGAACGCGGTGATGTTTTGCCGAGGTATCGGAGAGTCACCACTCCCCACTAGTCCTTGTTGGAGCACCTGCGCAAAGGTGTAGCTCCCCCTTGATCCGCGCAAGGATCAAGTGCTCTCTATGGGTTGATTCTTAGACACTCCGTCACGGTGAATCACCCACAACCGCTCACAACTTGAGTTGGGTCATCCACAAGCTCTCCGGATGATCACCAAGCTCTCCAATCACCACCAAGCCATCTAGGTGATGGTGATCACCAAGAGTAACAAGCACGAACTCTCACTTGACCACAACAAGCCTAGGGAGAAGGGTGGATGCACACTTTGCTACTCTTGATCTCACTAATGAGGGCTCTCTTTGGGATTCTCAAATCTCAATCACCTCACTAGGACCTTGCTCTTCTTGGCACTCTCTAAGGTGTGTTTCAGCTGTTGAAATGAGCAAAAGTGACTCCACACATGAGTGGAGCTTCTATTTATAACATGGGCTGAAAAACGAACCGTTTTGTGCCTCTGTAGGGTGACCGGACGCTCCGGTCAGTACACCCCGAACTCTAGTGTTCACAGTGTGACCAGACGCTGCCAGCGTCCGGTCAGCACCGACCGGACACGTTCGGTCATGATTTTCCTTCTCTAGAACCTTACTGGAAATGACCAAACGCTGGCTCTCAGCGTCCGGTCACATGACCTTCCAGCGTCCGGTCGCACCGAAAGTTTTCTTCTCGGTCAAATGAACTGACCGGACTCTACGCTAGCGTCCAGTCAGTATTTGACCCTCCATTCACTTCCAACTCTCGATCATATGTGAATGAAGTTTGCTCCAAAGGATCTTAGGCATATGTAGGAGCTACCTAGTGCTAGTTTTGACAAGTGTGCACCCCACCTAACTCACTAGACTCATCTAGGTCAAGATACCCGTCCATACCCCCCTTAATAGTACGGCCAAAGGAAAAACAAAGTCCTAAACTACTCTAAGTGTCTCTCCAACTCCAATCGACACTTAGAACTAGTCATCCTTAACCTTGTCGTCCATCCTTTGAAAACCGAAACGATTTCCATCGTAGGGGCATGACCACCATGATTGCCCAATCGATCTCCATTACCATGACCTAACTTAATTGCCTCTACAAAACACATGTTAGTCATAGTAATCTTGTATTGTCATTAATCACCGAAACCCAACTAGGGGCCTAGATACTTTCACCATATTTTTACTTGTCACTGAATATATATATGTATATATATATATGATGTGCATTTACGTACATGCATTTTATGAAAACTACATGCATAAATATATCTACCTATGAGTCCTACTAGTACATGTCGAGTAGCTGCTAGGCTCAGGATTTTGGTAGCGCGAGTAACCTGCCGTTACTCACAATAGGTGATAATTATGATTACTCATGATAAAATGGTGGAAAGGAAAAGTGGTGACCGGGCAGGGATATGGTTTGGGGACTGGTGGGTGTAAGAGGTTGTCCCGTGGCCAACAGGGCATAGCTTGGTTACACTTTTTCCCTGTCTGTGTCAATTAAGGACCGGTCATTGCATAAGGCTCTAGACAAGTCACAGACTTATTATCCCGAGCACATACTTGATATAGGCACAGGGAAGACTCGTTGCTCTCTTGTTGTGGATCTGGCTCTTTCCTGACCGACTGATTGGAGGCGAGGATGGTGGAGGTTCTTGCACCGCACTGAGTCCTGGACTCAGGAGTGGGGGCTTAGAGTCCAAGTTTGGACGGGGACCTAGACACCCAGGACAGGAGGGTGATGGGTTAGTCCTGCTTGTGCCTGGGGTACAAGCGGGGCATGTGTTTTTGGGGTACCCAGCTGGGGGCATTGATTTGTGAATCACCGGCGTTCCGGTACGGCTTATCTACGGTTTAGCATCGTAGTAAGAACTGAAAGATGGAAGGTGATGAAATGGAACTGATTGCTCAAATTTTGCTTGAAAGTAGCACAGGTGCATACATAGAATGGCTAGATAATAAATTAATATGGCTATTAATAATAACATAAATAAGGACTCACTATTAGTATTGCTTTCCTCAAAAAGAAAACCAGCAAACCATAAAGCTTATCATATTCCTTAGAGTCGGGAAATTATTCCCACTAGTTTGATAAGTCTTGTGAGTACATTGTGTAATCAAGGTTTATTTACCCCTGGTGCAGGTAATGCATGAGAAGTACCATTGTGTGGAGGATTCTTCTGGTGGGCACAGACGGATCCTCATTCCTTATCGCTAGATGTTTATTTTTAAATTCCGTTGTTTATTACTCCGCACTCTGACATTTGGTAATGTAATAATGTAATTTTTAAGAACTTTTGATGTATGAAATGGACAAGTATTGTAACTCGTTCTCATTATTGGATCCTTGGGAAAAATGTGGATCTTTTGGGTTCTCTCTTGGGGTGTGCCCGACGGATACCGTCTGCGGTAGCTTGCTTTCGTTGCGCTTAGTGTCTGGTGGAAGATGAGTGTCTCCATAAGTATGATATTTTGGGCGATCCTGCCACAGTTGGTACCAGAGCCAATAATGGGTTACAAGTTCATCACTCTTTTTCAAAACTTAAAAAATTGACTAACAAAAGTTTTGCGAAAAGTAGGATGCAATTAAATTATGTAAATAAGTATAAGCCCTAGCAATATGGTCTATCTAGGATAGTGGCACCGGTTTTATCTAATCAGTTTTCTGCAGGTACACTGACTTACGTTGCGTAAGAAATCACTTAGCATACGGAAAGTGAGCGTGCGATGTGTCGAAAATTTTACGAATGCTGCTATATTCCGGCCTGAGTGAGAGTACAGGCTGATACATGCATCATGATAATAGCATCTTGGTTAAACTAAAATTCCCCCCTACACGTATAATTTGGATTAGTAAGTTGATATGATTAACTAAAAGAATGCTTTAATAAATGTGCTGTCATTTCTCTAATCCCTTGCTTCTGATTGGGAAGGTTATTCTAAATGGATGGTTCCTATCTCTTACAGATGAATCTAAGGTCGGGACACGGGAGCACCAGTGCTGGGGCGGCTCACGGTCTTGGCGAAGGCCAAGGGGAAAGTGGTTGGGCCAATGAGCACAACGGGGAGAGCCATGAGGCTCTACTTTTGGCTCCTCCTCCCCCGCCACCGCCACCGCCAATGACTCACGTGGAGATGATGGTGGAACTGATTGCTGCTCATCGTGAGTCAGCCCGTGCCATGGAGCTAATGGCACAAGCTATCGCTGGCTTCGCCCATGGAGGCCACGGGGGCAATTGATGAGTACAGGCCCGATCTTCCGAGAGGTAGCCAATAAGTTCGATTTTGTGGAGTTCTCGACGTTGGCGATCCGGCTTCAAATCAGACGTGATTCAAACCCTGCAACCGTTACACCACTGCTCCGTTGGTTATCAACCAAGCACAACTTGATTGACCTCACCAAGAAGGCTCTTCCTGCAAGCGAATCGAAGAGCACAAGCAAGAAGGTAAAACACGCAATCTGAAATTGCAAATATGAATGACGCAAATATCAATAGAGGATTCAAGAACTCGGTTCCAAAGGACTAATCGACACAGTGGAGGAGATCAAGAATGGGGGCCCTGGATCACTGTAAAAGGATTTGTCACCACAGTTACAATGAACGATTCAGTTTCTCGATGGAAAACTAAACTCTAAACAAAACCCAATTGTGTAGCAGCAGCGACGACTGTGTTTATAGTCTAAGACTCGACCTAGGGTTGGGGATGGCTAGGGGTTGGGCGCCCACAACTTGGGCTTAAGGCCCGACACGATACATGGCCAAGTTGGCCCAAATAGGTGATGCAGCACCTTGCCGTGGTCACACAGATTGATCCATGGACCTTCTGGAGCTGGGACCAGATCCAAAATGATGGCGTCGTCGTCCCCTTTCCAACACATCCAAGAACGGCCCGTTTCGATGTCGTATGAGAAAGTTATGACCGAAACAGTGACGACGTGTCTGCTGAATCCGAGGGCAACGTGGCAGCTGAGTTCGGAACGAATTGCAACTTGGGAAAGACCATGGCGTTGGTGTGTCCAGCATGGCGATGTCCTCATCATCCTCCCCTTCTCGAATTGGAGTCATCCTCGACTCCATCTTGGCGATGTCCTCATCATCCCCTCCTTCTAGAATTGGAGTCGTCCTCGACTCCATCCCATCATCGCGAACTCCCGCAAAAGGTTAGTGATGAAGCAGCAATGCACCGTACATAAAAGGTTGACAAAACATAGTATAACATGGTGCATCAGATTATCACATAACTCAAAGAAGAGCGAAGTTGTAGCAAGAAAAGCACCTCCTTTTAACTTAATCCCATTATTTTTAGCAATATACATTGGAGGTTTATTTTTAATCTCAAGAGCATGTTTAATAATATCCGTAGAGGAGACAAAGGCAGCAATGTAATTTTCTTGTCCTTATGTAGGATAGTATATGTATTAGTTCTACCATGGTGTGAAGCATCATTATCAAATTCCATGGGCGACCTAACAAAATGGAACAAGCTTGCATAGGG
Organism: Miscanthus lutarioriparius; assembly: GCA_904845875.1. Taxonomy (NCBI): domain Eukaryota; kingdom Viridiplantae; phylum Streptophyta; class Magnoliopsida; order Poales; family Poaceae; genus Miscanthus; species Miscanthus lutarioriparius. The sequence continues at coordinate 17,932,302 of CAJGYO010000007.1, read as the reverse complement.
ACCACATCAAAATCAGCAGATCATGATAAGAGCCTCGTGAAAAAAGCTAATGCGTGCTGATTTAGTTACCTTAGTCTTACCACTATTATTGAACCATTGAAGTTTATATGGATACGAATGTTGTCGTGTGGTCAAGCCAAGCTTGTCAACCAAATCTGAACTCACCAAGTTGTTGCAACTCCCGCTATCAATGATAGTGAGAACACGACAACCCTGCACAATGAGATGCATGTGGAACAAATTGTGGCGTTGGATCTTCATCTCTTCTTCATGTCCCACATGTGTACTCAACACACGCTGCACAAGAAGGCTAGGGTAGTCATGGCGGCAGCTCACGGAGTCAATGGTGATGGCCTCCTTGTCTTGATCGCCCTCGGTGGGATATGCATCAATGTTAGCGAAAGAAGGGCTAAATCATCTTCAACATCACTAGCACTTACATATCCATCCTCGGTAGCAATGAAAGCGCCGACACTGGGGCAATCCTTCATGACATGTCCCATGCCTTTGCATCGGTGGCAAATGATTTTAGAGTTGGACGAGGAGGAGCTAGTAGAAAGCACCGAGTGCCACCTTTCTTCATTGTGGAAGCTGCAGATTAGACAATTTACTTACCCCGGAAGAAAATGGAGGTGTAGATGGCTGTGGTGCAACAGGAAGCTTGGGCATCTCCGGCTCGGAACGCTGCTGAAAATTCCTCCCATTGTTAGACCTGAAAAGGCTGGTGTTGTTTGCGTCCCCCTGCTTCTCGTTACGCCTTAATAGCAAGATGATACAATTGGGAAAAATTACGCCATTCTTTGTAATCAAGTATGTTCTGTATATCATGGTTTAAACCACCAAAAAATCTAGCACTAGCATCATTATCATCTTCGTTTATACCACAACGTGCTAAACCAATAAGCAATTCTTGATAGTATGCTTCTACTCCTTTATCACCTTGTTTTAAAGTTTGTAGTTTCAAACGTAAATCACGTTGGTAATAAGGAGGAACAAAACGAGATTTCATCGTTGCTTTAAAACATTCCAAGTTTGAGGCACAACAAAGCAGACATTATTGGCATTGCAAAGATCACTCCACCAGAACAAAGCAAAATTAGTAAACTCACTAGTAGCAAGTCTAACTCTATGCTCAGCAGGAACATTATTAGAATCAAATTTTTGTTGAACAGCAAGCTCCCAATCTAAATATGCCTCTAGATCAACATTACCAAAGAAAAGGAGGTAGACTAAATTTAATTTTAGCAAAAGGATCATTATTACCATGATTATTACCTTCCATACCGCATGACGATTGAAGTTGAGGCGGCGACGGCGGCACCGTCAAGATATCGCATCTTCATCACCAAAAGCATCCGCATCTTCATCATCAAGACGATAAGGTGGAGGGCGTTGCTCAAGCTGTTCAATGCGGGTGACTAGATTGTTCACGCTATGCGTCGGCTCGGTCATAAGATTGCGTTGTTCACCATGAGCGTTGTAAGCTCGCCCTTGGACACGCACTCATTGAAGTCCGTCGGAGTTCCTGCCATGGTTAGAAGATAGAAAAAGACAACACCAAAGTATTATCCCTATCAACTAAAAGGAAACAAGTGGTGGTGGTGGTGATGGTGGTGAAAGTGGAATGCAAAATCACAAGCGGCTTCCCACCGTCTTGCCTGTAGTCTTACCAACGCCAAACAGGAGCAAAACCAAAGTGGTGAAGCAATCTGTTGTTGAGCGTGGGTAACAGTTGCAAGATGAACCTGTGCTGACAGAAGAATATGTGGAGCTATGGGTAGGCACACAATATGACAACAAGGATTAGCAATTAATGAGTGCAGATTAACAATTGTTCAATCCGGATCCAAAGGACAAATCATAGGTGCTGGCTAAGACGTGACGAGACGTAGCGCAACAAGGTGAAAACAAAGGACGATCGAAAGAACTCACGGAACAAGCAGCCCGGATTTCTCCTTTTTTTCCAAAAGACACTAATAGGAAACAAACTTTTTTACTTTTTTTCACTATTTTTTATATACTTTTCTCTGAACAAGGATCACAAAAGATGCAACCACAAAAATTGGCACCTACAACTGAGGTGGGATGTGGTCTACAGAAATTCAGCACGTTCTCTGAAAAGCGTGCAAAAACTTTGACAATTTGTTTTCTATATTTTCCCGATTTTTTTGGCAATTCTGATGAAACCAAACTGGGCAGCCTTGTTTGCGTCGGCTCCAAATGGTGTCAAGAAGCTGCTGAAAAAATTTCAGATTTTTCGGATAAATGAGCGAAAAGTTATGCTTGTTTTACCGAAGTTATCTCAAAGTATGTTTTCCGGGAGGCACAACACGACGGCGGTAGTTAGGGCAAAGCGTCCTGAAACTCTAACACCGATCACAGGATTGTCACTGTGACTAACAATAGTAGGTATTCGCCTGATGATGTAAGGAGGGCTGCGATGCAGGCAAAATAAGAGCGGCTGGCAACCTGTCTAGGGTTTCTTGTGGTGTAGAAGTGACACAAAGGCTGCTAGCGGGGCAAGTCGAGTAATGTGGTGGCTTCGACTTGTTGTTTTTGGGAGCAGTGGATGGGATAGCGGTGGAAAACAAAAATCACAAAGAAGCAGGCGATTGAACTACGACCATGAACACAATCCTAAACCAAACAACAAGACTCGACCACGGACACAAACTCAACAACACGAATCAAAAACGAAATTGCAAAGGCACAAAGGGCGATAGGACAATGAAATTGAAATATTTTTGGGCTTTTTGTAGACTCTAGGTAATGAACAAATATGAATCTAAGGCAAACGAGATTATACCTCGCGGTAAACCTGAAATATCTGATACCAATTGATGAGTATAGGCCCAATCTTCCGAGAGGTAGCCGATAAGTTCGATTTTGTGGAGATCTCGACGTTGGCGATCCGGCTTCAAATTAGACGCGATTGAACCTCGCAAACGTTACACCTTTCGCCTCGTTGGTTATCAACCAAGCACAACTTGATTGACCTCGCCAAGAAGGCTCTTCCTGCAAGCGAATCGAAGAGCACAAGCAAGAAGGTAAAACACGCAATCTAAAATTGCAAATATGAATGACGCGAATATCAATAGAGGATTCAAGAACTCGGTTCCAAAGGACTAATCGACATAGTGGAGGAGATCAAGAACGGGGGCCCTGGATCACTGTAAAAGGATTTGTCACCACAGTTACAATGAACGATTCAGTTTCTCGATGGAAAACTAAACTCTAAACAAAACCCAATTGTGTAGCAGCGGCGATGGCTGTGTTTATAGTCTAAGACTCGACCTAGGGTTGGGGACGGCCAGGGGTTGAGCGCCCACAACTTGGGCTTAAGGCCCAACACGATACATGGCCAAGTTGGCCCAAATAGGTGACGCAGCACCTTGCCGTGGTCACACAGAATGATCCACGGACCTTCTGGAGCTGGGACCAGATCCAAAATGATGGCGTCGTCGTCGTCCCTTTCCAACGCATCCAAGAACGGCCCGTTTCGATGTCGTGATGAGAAAGTTATGACCGAAAAAGATGATGGACGGTATCCGCTGAATCCGAGGGCGACGTGGCAGCTAAGTTGGGAACGAATTGCAACTTGGGAAAGACCATGGCGTCGGTGTGTCCAGCATGGCGATGTCCTCATCATCCTCCCCTTCTCTAATTGGAGTCGTCCTCGACTCCATCTTGGCGATGTCCTCATCAGCAATGGTGGGAACGGGGATGGTGCTCGCCGTCCTGATGGACCCTGCTCTTACCAGGATTTCATCAAGACCCACCCACCCACTTTCACACTGACAGCTGAGCCCCTGGATGCAGAGCACTGGCTTCGCATTCTGGAGCAGAAGTTTTTGTTGTTCAACGTGGCCCATGAGCAGAAAGTGTGCTTTGCAGCGCAGTAGCTATTGGGGTCCACGAGTGCATGGTGGGATACCTTCCATGCCATGCAGCAGCCAGATCATCCGGTGACCTATCAGGAGTTCATCGCAGCATTTAGAGAGTTCTATATTCCTGCTGGTGTCCTCAACGGAAGGTGACTGAGTTCCTAGAACTACGACAAGGGAGTATGATAGTGATGGACTATGTTAATAAGTTCAATCACTTGTCTCAGTATGCTGGCATCCATGTGGACACTGATGAGAAGAAGAAGGACCGCTTCTATCGCGGCCTCTCTTACATCCTTCAGGAGAAACTGTACACTAGGAACTATTAGACCTTCGGGGCAATGATGAATGCTGCCATCGCCATGAAGGGCTTGCAGCAGGATTCCCAGGCAGAGTGGAAGAGAATGTGGGTGGCCATGGGGTCTTGTAGCCACCCTCATACTCAGAAGGTATAGGTTGTTCGACGAGTGCCCTATCAATCATCAGGCGGGCATTCGCTTTGGCAGCCCTAGCAAACTTCTCAGACTTCTTCCACGCAGTACCGTGCACCCACCCAGCTGGTGCAAACCCAGCAGCCTCAGGGACAATAGGTCCTACCTCGCCAAGGATTTGGAAACAAGCTTGGTGCTTGCTTCAAATGTGGCAAGGATGGCCATTATGCCCGTGAGTGTCCCTAGAACCAGCCAGCCTAGTCTGCTCAACCATTGGTGAACTCTAGGCTAGTCAAGCAGACAGTGATCAAGAGAAAAGTGCCAGCCAGCCGATCCGAACAGGAGAATTTCACGGATGCTGAGCAGATGTTGCAGCAGGAGCTGGTGATGGCTGGTATGTTCACCATCGACTCCCATCCAGCTTATGTGTTATTTGATTCTGGTGCATCACATTCATTCATGAGCATGGGATTTATAGACCGACACAATATACCACTTATGGCTATACCGTATGCCTATAGAATCCATACTGCGGGTTTGCAGATGTGCATCAATACCCGAACGGACACAATAAGCTTAGTATTAGCCACCCACACTTACCGCCTATAGTTCATGGTACTGCCTGGGTAGGGCATTGATGCAATTCTTGGAATGAACTGGTTGCGGGTGTATGGGATAGTCTTGGATTTGAAGCGGAGAAGTGTGGAGTTACGGCTTCCTTCTTCTGAGGATTGGATGTCTCTTCTTGTACCCACAGATCTAGTCTTACCTGTTGCTGCTCATGCTAAAGCCTCTCCTGATCTTACCTCTATCCCGGTAGTATGTGAGTTCCTAGATGTATTTCCTGAAGATCTACCTGCGTTGCCACCGGACCGAGAGGTGGAATTCTCCATTGAGCTAGAGCCTAGTACTGCTCCTATCTCTCGACGCCCATACCGCATGGCTCCAAGGGAATTGGCTAAGATAAAGAAACAGCTAGAAGAGTTGATGGAAAAAGGTTTCATCCGTCCTAGTTTTGCACCATGGGGTTGCCCAGCCATTTTTGTGAAGAAGAAGGATGGCACCCTTCGGATGTGTGTGGATTACCGCCCTCTTAATGTGGTAACGATTAAGAACAAGTATCCTTTGCCCCGCATAGATACTTTGTTCGATCTGCTAGCTGGAGCCAAGGTGTTCTCCAAAATTGACCTCCGTTCAGGCTACCATCAGATCAAGATCAGACCACAAGATATACCAAAGACAACTTTTTCTACTAGGTATGGGTTGTATGAGTACCTAGTAATGTCTTTTGGTCTTACCAACTCTCCTGCATTCTTCATGTATCTGATGAATTCAGTCTTTATGCCGAAGCTGGACAAATTTGTTGTAGTATTCATTGATGATATCCTGATATATTCAAAGAATGACGAAGAGCATGCCCAACACCTTCGGATAGTACTGGCTCAACTAAGGGAGCACAAGTTGTATGCTAAATTCAGCAAGTGTGAGTTTTGGTTAGATCGAGTGCAGTTCTTGGGGTATGTGTTGACACCTGACAACATTTCTGTAGATCCCATCAAGGTGCAAGAGGTGTTGAATTGGGAATCTCCCAAGTCTGTGCACTAGATTCGTCAGTTCCTTGGTCTAGCTAGGTACTATTGGCATTTCATTCTGGATTTTCCAAGATAGCCAGCCAATGACCAAGCTGCTCCAAAAAAAAGCTAAGTTTGATTGGAGCCCAGCCTGTGAAGAAGCCTTCCAAGCTCTGAAGACATTTCTGACCACTGCTCCTGTGTTGGCCCAACCAGATATTGATAGACCCTTTGATGTATATTATGATGCCTCGAAGACGGGTTTGGGATGTGTGTTTATGCAAGATGGGCGTGTGATAGCTTATGCTTCGCGCCAACTAAAAAAGCACGAAGTAAATTACCCCACCCATGATTTAGAGCTGGATGCTGTGGTCTACGCTCTAAAGATTTGGAGGCACTATCTATTGGGCAACAAAGTGCATATTTTTACAAACCACAAGAGCCTCAAGTATATTTTCACTCAGTCTGAGTTGAATATGAGGCAAAGGAGATGGTTGGAATTGATTAAGGATTATAACTTGGAGGTGCATTACCACCCAGGAAAGGCCAATGTAGTGGCTGATGCTTTGAGCCAAAAGTCACATCAGATTGAGGAAACAACTTTGTCTCTCAATCATGCAGAAGTGTTGGCTCACATTGCCTTGACCTCAGAGTTGCTTGAGCAGATTATTCTAGAGCAAAGGCAAGACCCTGAAGAAATTTCCACATCAGGAAATTGATTGGCGAAGGGCATGGCCCTCACTTTAGTATTGATGAGCATAATGTAGTGAGGTATAAGGATAGATTGGTGGTTCCATCCAATGAGGAGCTGAGAAGAAAGATTTTGAATGAAGCTCACCATTCAAAGCTGTCTATTCATCCTGGCAGCAACAAGATGTATCATGATATGCGCCACTTGTACTGGTGATCTAACATGAAGCAGGACATCACTCGGTATGTCGTGGAGTGCGACACTTGTGGGAGAATTAAAGCAAATCATATGCATACCCCGAGATATTTGCAGCCCTTGCCCATTCATGTTTGGAAATGGGAAGATATCTTCATAGACTTTGTGGTGGGTTTGCCCCACACATCCAACGGCTATGATTCTATTTGGGTCATTGTGGACCATCTAACTAAGTCTACTCATTTTATCCTGATGGACACCAGATATGCAGCTAGGAAGTATGCTCAAATATATTTTGATCAGATTACAACTCTGCATGGGGTTCCCCTTACTATCATCTCTGATAGAGGGTCAGTCTTTGTCTCTCATTTTTGGGACCAGCGGTAGCAATGTCTTGGTACTTGTCTCCTCAGAAGCTCCGCATATCATCCACAAACTGATGGCCAAACAGAAAGGGTGAACTAGGTGCTCGAGGACATGTTGAGAGCTTGTGCCATTTCTTTTCCTGAGAAATGGGATGAATGCCTGAAGTTAACTAAATTTTCTTACAATAATAGCTACCAAGAAAGCAACCACATGGCACCATTTGAAGCTCTATATGGAAGAAAGTGTACGACACCACTCAACTGGGTTGAAGTGGGAGACCATGGGTACTTTGGGCCTGAGTTCATCAAGGAGGCTCGAGAGCAAGTAAGCATTATTCGGAGTCACTTGAAGGTAGCTCAAAGCCGACAGAAAGCTTATGCAGACAAGCAAAGAAGGCCCTTAGAGTTTGCAGCTGGAGATTATGTGTATCTCAAGGTGTCTCCTATGAGAGGGGTGCATCGGTTTGGTATCTATGGCAAGCTAGCCCCTCAATATGTGGGTCCTTATTAGGTGTTGGAGCAGTGTGGCCTAGTTGCTTATCGTCTCTAGCTTTCTGATATTTTATCTACAGTACACAATGTGTTTCATGTATCGCAATTGAAGAGATGTTTATGGGTTCCTGATGAAGCTATGGAAATTAAAGGACTTCCCCTCTATCCTGATTTGACTTATGTTGAACACCCTGTCAAAGTCCTGGATGAAAAGAAAAGAGTGACAAGGAACAGTGTGGTAAAGTTCTACAAAGTGCAGTGGCAAAACCATTCAGAGGATGAGGCCACATGGGAACAAGAGAGTTACATATTGGAGCATTACCCCACCTTCTCTCTAGTTTTGATAGTTAGTTGTTGTGTTAAAATGTATTTCCTATCTCCTTCTCACACTAGGCACATGAAATCTCAGGTCGAGATTTTGTTTTAGGGGGGTAGATTTGTAACACCCTCGGTGTTACACTGTACAGTATTTGCTAAAACACTGCATGAGTATTATACTTATGTGTAATTGTGTGTAATATAAGGTGTGAATCAATATACGGAACTTGAAACGTTCATTTGAAACGTGCAACGAATGTTTTGTTTCATGTCACATTTTATCATTTAGGGTTCTAAACGAATTTTTATCGAACAAAACTGTTATAGAATGTGTATGCGACACCTTAGTAAAGTTGTAGTATGGACTTCGTAGGTGACGGTGAAATACTTGTGGTCGAGAACGGGATTCGCTAGCTAGTGTATCGATTAGCTTGGAAATCAAATTCGACGTGAATCCGAAAGTGTTTTGGTCGAGATTCCTAAGTCGGAAAATGGTTCGACGAAGCTCAGTTTAGGAATTTTTATAGGAAAATAGGGTTAAATAGTGGCAAGATGTTTTGACTTAGTTTGGTAGCCCTATGTACCCTCTTGAGTGTAGAACAACTGGTTTGGCTTTTGAATCATCGGGTTTGAGTTTTTGGGACGCTTTAAAAAGCATGCATGACACGGTTGCTGTGTCTGGGCGCGATCACCGTGCCGGCAGTCGGCGTTGCCATGCCTGTTAACTGACTGCCGCGCCCTGGCCGCCCACCCATGCGCCTGCCACCGCACAGGCCGATCCTGCCACTGGCTCCACGCTGCCGGCCATGGCCACCTACTGCCGCGCCTAAGCCCATGTTTCACGCACACGTGCGCACGCCGCTACGGCGAGCCTAGCCGCTCGGCCACCACCACCGTTGCCGCAGGCCCGCTGTTCTAGTCAGTATGCTGCCACCGCTACGCCGTGTCGCTGCACATGTTGAGTCATGTCACGCGCTATGGCAAGCCTGGCCGCTCTGCCCTGCCGTCGCGTCCGCCTGCCGCCCTGCCTCCTCATGCTCGCCTACGCGTGGCCATGCTTGGCTCTGCCCGCACGTCACCTTGCCACGCATGGGATTGCTGCCTGCTCTTGCCATCACTTCAGCTTGTCAACGTTGCGTTGTTGCCTCCCCTGGCCGACGCCGTCCACTGCGGTGCAATGCCGTGCCACCGTCGGCTTGCGGGTGATGGCATCACGACCAAGCGCATTGTGCATGTCTCGCTGTTCCCCTTCGCCCATGCGCGCTTGTGCTTGGAGTTGACGGCCATGTCCCGCCACGACAGCGTCGGGCCAACCTTGCCTAAGTTCCCTGTTCCTCTGTCGCCAGGCCGCGCCAAGGCATGCTCGTAGCGTCGGCCAAATCCGTGAAATTGCATACGTCCGTTAATGGAGTAGAGACCTAGCTATGCGCCGAACACTTCCACTGTTGATGCCCGTCGGTGTTGAGCCCCAATTTGAAGTTCCTTCGCCGTCAGTCACTTGAAGACTCCACGGCAGCGCCCGTCTAATTCCCCTAGCCCCGTCCACCTTCGTCCAATTCATTGGCACTGTACCTTCGCCCTGCTCCACTCTATCCCGTGCGCACCCATTCTGCCCTACTGCTGCCTGCTCAGTGCTGCAATCGTAGTCACGCCATCACCGCCGTCGTGAGGCTTGCCGTGCACGCGTGGCCAGGTTCGCTCGGTCAGTCTCCGCTCAAGCCACCACGACCGGTAGGTTCGGGGTAAGTCAATGTTGCCCTTCCGTGAGCTTGTTCACGTTGTTTGTGCCTTGGCTCATGAGAACGCGCCCGCCGTCGCAGGGAGGAGTCTGCCGCCGTGGAGGGAGCTCAGGACAGCGTCTTCGTTCACCGTCTCGCCTCCCACCGCTTTGAGTTGACGTTGAGGTGAGCATCGGCTCCTTAGATAGGGCTATGAGGGTCTGGTGTGGCCGGCGTAGCCGCTCGGTGCCAGCGCCGCCGCGCCGGTGCACGCGCGGGTGCCGGGGGACTTGGTTGTGGTAAAGAAGGAAAAGGGGAGGGTTATATTCATAAGATGACTGTCTATAGAAATAGTACCGTGGACCTTAGCGTGGTTCATCGGTAGGTCAAGGGCGTTCGGGCAAAACGGCCATCGCGCGCGGGCCTTCCCGTCGCGGGCCGACAATGCTCGGCCGAGCCGCGCCTCTGCGTGGGCCGCGCCGGTGGTGCGCGCATCGCGCGGTTGTGGGCCGCGCCACGGTTAGTGGGCCACGGTCGGAAGTTTGGGTTTCTATTTTCCAACGCATTAATAAATGCTTATTCAATTTAGTTTGTAGCTGAACTTTGATAAATTGTAGTAAATCTTGTAGATGTCCAAAAATAGTGAAACCAAGTTTGTTAGGTTCACAAAAATGCCATCTATCTGTTAGTGTAGTTAGATTACAGTTAGCTATGATAGTGATGGTTTCATAAATCCAAACTACAGAGCTTAGTATTATGTAGATTAATATTTGTAGGAATTTTGTGGTAAATTGGTGATAGCTATAGCTATGAAATTTTTATAGTAGGCTCATTAGATTATTATGTACTTGCTATAAATTTTGTGGCCCTAGAGTAGTTTGATGAATAGAGTAGCTATTATCCTTGTTTTATCATATATAGTGTAAATCGTAATTAGGAGTAAGAATACCTTTAGTTGCTATGGTAAGGTATGTCATGCTTCATACTTGTTAGTGGTAACAGTAGGTAACTTAGTACCTTGGTTGGTAGCACTAGCTTAGTAGTTAGATAGATGTATTTTTATTTTAAGAGTTGTTGTTTTCATATTACTAAGTATTACATCATCATTTCGTGCATGTAGATCACGAGTTGGTAGAGTTCATGCCCGTGGACGAACAGGATTATGAGGAAGTCATTGAGGAGTACGAGAGGAGATCCTCGTGCAAGAGGGAGCCCCGGAGCGTTTTGGTGCTGACTTTGCTGACCCGCCGCCAGCCTAAGGCAAGCCCCGGTGCCTAACCCATATGAAAGGATCACTGAATATATATATATATATGTATGATGTGCATTTACGTACATGCATTTTATGAAAACTACATGCATAAATATATCTACCTATGAGTCCTACTAGTACAGGTCGAGTAGCTACTAGGCTCAGGATTTTGGTAGCGCGAGTAACCTTCCGTTACTCGCAATAGGTGATAATTATGATTACTCATGATAAAATGGTGGAAAAGAAAAGTGGTGATCGGGCAGGGATATGGTTTGGGGACTGGTGGGTGTAAGAGGTTGTCCTGTGGCTAACTAGGCATAGCTTGGTTACACTTTTTCCCTGTCTGTGTCATTTAAGGACCGGTCATTGCATAAGGCTCTAGACAAGTCACAGACTTATTATCCTGAGCACATACTTGATATAGGTGCAGGGAAGACTCGTTGCTCTCTTGTTGTGGATCTGGCTCTTTCCTGACCGAGTGATTGGAGGCGGGGATGGTGGAGGTCCTTACACCGCACTGAGTCCGGGACTTAGGAGTGGGGGCTTAGAGTCCAAGTTTGGACGGGGACCTAGACACCCAGGACAGGAGGGTGATGGGTGAAAGCTCTAGTTTGGTTTTGGTTAATTGATGAAACCCTAAGTGCTAACCTAGTTTATCAAAGTGATTATAAGATAGGTAGCACTACTCCAAGTGATGAAGCAATGACGAAGATCATGACGATGGTGATGGCATGGTGATGATCAAATGCTTAAACTTGGAAAAGAAGAAAGAAAAAAAACAAAAGGCTCAAGGCAAAAGTATAAATTGTAGGAGCCATTTTGTTTTAGTGATTGAGGCACTTAGCGAGTGTGATCACATTTAGGATCGATAGCCATACTATTAAGAGGGGTGAAACTTGTATTGAAATGCGGTTATCAAAGTGCCACTAGATGCTTTAACTCATTGCATATGCATTTAGGATCTAGTGGAGTGCTTAGCAACCTTGTGAGCTTAGCCAAAGCCCTCCCACTCATCTCTATCATTGATTCATCATCATTGTGAGATTGGGAGAGAATCCAAGTGCATTGCTTGAGAGATTGCATCCAGAGGCACTTGGTGTTCGTGTTTCGCTGCGGGTTTCACTTGTTTCTCTTGGTGGTTGCCGCCACCTAGACGGCTTGGAGCAGCGAGGATCGTTGAGCGGAGATTGGTGATTGTCTCCGGCTCCGATCGTGGTGATTGTGAGGGGTCTTGTGCCTTCCCCGGCGGAGCACCGAAAGGTAACTCTAGTGGATTGCTTGTGTCATTGAGTTACCTCACTTGTGGGTAGGTTCTTGCGGTGTCCAGTTGTGTGGACGAGGTTCGTGCAACACCCCTTAGCTGTCGAACCACCAAGTGTTGGTCGACACAACGGGGACTAGCGTGTCGGCAAGCACGTGAACCTCGGGAGAAAAATTGGTTGTCTCTTGCCCTTTGGTTTTCTCCCGGTGATTGATTTAGTATTCATCTTGTGATTGGTTCACTTCTCTACACGGCGGTATAATCACCCTGCTCACTTATTTATATTCTTGCAAACTAGTTGTGGCAAGCTCTTTAGTGTAATTAGATTTGAGAGCTTGCTTTGTTATTTTAAGTTCATCTAGTGGAGCTCTTTAGAGTAGCAAGATTGAGAGCTCTTAGTGAGTAGTAACATTGCAAGTTGTGTGCCTAGTAATCATTGCAACTAGAATTGTTGGATAGGTGGCTTGCAACCCTTGTAGAGCTAGAGCAAGTTTGCATTTCGCTATTTATCATACTAATCAAATTGCTCTAGTTGATTTGTAGATTTTTAAATAGGCTATTCACCCCCCCCCTCTAGCCATATGAGGACCTTTCAAGTGGTATTAGAGCCGTGGTCACCGTTTGATTAAAGGCTTAACAACCTCGGTGTCAAATTATGGCTCAAGTTGTGTTCAACCATGTGGGGGACAAACCATCGTTCTTTGATGGCACATGCTATGATTATTGGAAGAGAAAGATGAGGATGTATCTTGGTTCAATCAATGATCAAGTATGGGAAGTGACCGAGAATGACTATGCTATCATTGATCCCGATGATCCCACCAACCAAGATAAGATCAACAAGCAATGCAATACAATGGCTCTCAACACCATATACAATGCCATTGATTCTAAGGTGTTTGAGCAAATCAAGGATTGTGAAAGAGCAAATGAGGTGTGGAAGAGATTGGAGGAAACATATGACGGCACACCGGCGGTGAAGAGTGCCAAGTTGTATATCCTCAAGGATAAATTGACAAGCTTCAAGATGAAGGAAGATGAGAGCATTCCGGAGATGTTCCATCGTTTGCAAGTGATTGTCAATGATTTGAAGGCATTGGGAGAGAAGATCAAGGATGACGATGTCTCTCATCGGTTCTTGATGTGCCTACCTCCAAGATTTGAGATGTTGAAATTGCTCATCATAAGTGGAGAATTGAAGGAGATTACCCCCAACCAAGTACTAGGTGATGTCATGACCCAAGAGACATACCGTGTCGAACGGGAGGGGGATGACAAGGATGACAAGAAGGAAGAAGAAGACAAGATGAAGAAGAGTATAGCATTCAAGGTTAGCTCATCATCATCCAAGAACAAGAGCAAATCCAAGAAGGAATCAAGTGATGATGACGATCTTAGTGATATTTATGATGAAGCTATGGCCCTGTTTGTCCGCAAGATGGGAAAATTCATGAAGAAGAAGGGCTATGATGCAAGAAAGAGAAGAGATCACACCAAAAGCAAAGAATATGTGAGAAGATGCTACAATTGCAAGAGCCCTGACCATGTTGTAGCAAATTGTCCCTACAATAGTGACAATGATGAGGATGAGAAGAAGAAGCTCAAAAAGGATAAGAAAGAAAAGAAGGAGAAGAAGGAGAAAAGAATGACCTTCCAAAAGAAGAAGAAAGGTGGAGGCTATGTGGTCACATGGGATAGTGATGGTTCTTCGGATAGTGATGGCTCTAGTGATGATGACAAGAAATCTATCAAGAGAGCACTAGTAAGCATCGCCATCAATGACAAGCTCTCTATCTTCGACACTCCATCGACATGCCTCATGGCAAAACCTACCAAGGTAAAATATGATGTGAGTGATGATGTGAAAGTGATACTTGTAGGAATAATGATAATGATGATGATGAGGATGAGGAGTACACCAAGGAAGAACTCTTGGACATGTGTGAGCAAGTGCATGCTTGCAATGAGATGAAGAGAAAGGAGTGCAAAGAATTACGCAAGAAGGTAAAATTTCTTGAGCAATCCTTTGATGAGCTCAATACCACTCATGAGAGGCTAATGGAAGCCCATGAGAAGCTTAGCAAAGCTCACTCTAAGCTTGAAAAGTCTCACTCCTCTCTCATTGAGCAAGTCAAAGTGGAGGAAAGCCAAGAAGGAGCAAGTGATCATATCATGTGATGTGGGACTAACTTGTGATCTTATTGATGAATCTTTTCATAAGCCCATTGTAGTTGCTCCCACTAACTCTTCTTGTAGCACTACCACTTCCACTTCACCTTTGAGTGATGGTCTCTCTTGTGATGCCTCACTAATGGTGGAAAATGAGACCCTCAAGAAGGAGGTGAATGAGCTCACTCGTGCCTTATGCAATGCCTATGGTGGAGATGCCCGCTTGCTAAAGTGCTTGGGTAGCCAAAGGTTTTCTCTCAACAAAGAGGGATTAGACTATACCCCCAAGAAAGGCAAGGCGGCCTTTGTCACTCCCAAAGTTAGCTTTGTGAAGGGCAATGGTCGGTTTTGCAATAGATGCAAGCAAGTTGGGCATATAGAGCAATATTGCAAGATTAGCAAGAACAAGCTACCTAATGTATCCTTAATTAAATTTGATTCTTGTTACATGCTTTTTAAGGATGCCAATGGTGTGAAGGCTAAGTTCATTGGTACACCAATTGTGGGCCCAAAGAAGAAGGCCATTTGGGTACCAAAGACCTCGGTAACTAACCTTCAAGGACCCAAACAAGTTTAGGTACCTAAAAAGAATTGATCTTCTTTTGTAGGTCAATTATAAAGCCGGAGGAAGGCATTGGGTGCTTGATAGTGGGTGCACACAACACATGACCGGTGATCCAAGAATGTTCAATTCAATCAATGAAAATAAGAGCAATGGGATTGATAGTATCACATTTGGTGACAATGGCAAAGGCAAGGTCAAAGGGCTTGGTAAAATTGCAATATTCAATGACTTGAGCATTTCTAATGTGCTACTAGTAGAGAGCTTGAACTTCAACCTATTGTCGGTAGCTCAATTATGTGATCTTGGTTTCAAGTGCATATTTGGTGTGGATGATGTAGAGATCATAAGTGTAGATGGATCTAACTTGATATTTAAAGGTTTTAGATATGAGAACCTATACTTGGTTGATTTCAATGCTAGAGAAGCTCAATTGACAATATGTTTGATCACTAAGTCTAGCATGAGTTGGTTATGGCATAGAAGGCTTGGTCATGTTGGAATGAAACAATTGAATAAGTTGATTAAGTATGACTTAGTTAGAGGCTTGAAAGATGTCACATTTGAAAAGGATAAGCTTTGTAGTGCATGTCAAGCCAGAAAACAAGTTGGTAACACACATCCTAATAAGAGCATGATGAGCACATCTAAGGCATTTGAGTTGATGCACATGGACTTGTTTGGACCAACCACATACACTAGCATTGGTGGAAACAAATATGGATTTGTGATTGTGGATGATTTCACTAGATACACATGGGTATTCTTTCTAGTGGACAAGAGTGATGTGTTTGCAATATTCAAATCATTTGTCAAGGGCATTCATAATGAATTTGAAACAACCATAAAGAAAGTGAGAAGTGACAATGGAAGTGAATTCAAGAACACTAGAATTGATGAGTTGTGTGATGAATCGGCCAAGTATACTCCTCAATCAAATGGCTTAGTTGAAAGGAAGAATAGAACTTTGATTGACATGGCAAGATTAATGTTAAGTGAGTACAATGTGAGTCATTCATTTTGGGCCGAAGCAATCAACATGGCTTGCTATTATAACAACCGACTCTATTATCACCCCATGATGGAGAAGACACCTTATGAGCTTTTGAATGGAAGAAAGCCCAACATAGCATACTTTCGGGTTTTTGGTTGTAAATGCTACATATTGAAGAAAGGCACTAGATTGAGCAAGTTTGAGAAGAAATGTGATGAAGGTTTCTTGCTTGGTTACTCCACTACTAGCAAGGCTTATAGAGTTTGGAATTTGGCTAGTGGTATTCTTGAGTAGGTTCATGATGTGGAGTTTGATGAAACAAATGGTTCCCAAGAGGATGATGAGAATCTAGATGATGTAAAAGGCACTCAATTGGTCAATGCAATGAAGAACATGGACATTGGTGATATAAGGCCTAGAGAGGTGATTGATGTTGAAGATGACAAGAATCAAGTGCTCTCTAACTCAAAAGTGCAAACTAGTGGCTCTCATGATCAAGTTCAAGCAAGTACTAGTCATGACAAAGTGCAAGATCAACAACAAGTGGCTAGTTCATCATCTCATCCAAGTGATCAATCAAATGCAAGCAATCAAGTGCAAGTGCTTCAACCAACCAATGTTGCAAGAGATCATCCATTGGACACTATAATTTGTGATATTTCAAGAGGTGTGCAAACTAGATCAAGATTGGCTTCATTTTGTGAGCATTTCTCTTTTGTGTCATCCATTGAACCTAAGAAGATAGATGAGGCTTTGAGGGATGTTGATTGGGTCAATGATATGCACAAAGAGCTAAACAACTTCACAAGAAACCAAGTATGGGAGTTAGTTGAGAGGCCTAAGGATCATAATGTGATTGGAACCAAGTGGGTCTTTCGGAACAAGCAAGATCAAGATGGGATAGTAATAAGGAACAAAGCAAGATTAGTGGCTTAAGGTTACACTCAAGTTGAAGGTCTTGACTTTGGAGAAACTTATGCCCCGGTTGCAAGATTGGAAGCAATTAGGATCTTGTTAGCCTATGCTTGTGGCCACAACATCAAGTTGTACCAAATGGATGTGAAGAGTGCATTTCTCAATGGGTACATCAATGAGCTTGTGTATGTAGAACAACCTCCCGGTTTTAAATATGAAAAGAAACCCAACCATGTCTACAAGTTGAGAAAGGCTTTGTATGGATTGAAACAAGCACCTAGAGCATGGTATGAGAGATTGAGGGATTTCCTACTCTCTAAGGGATTCAAGATGGGAAAGGTTGACACCACTCTCTTTACCAAGAAGCTTGGAAATGACTTATTTGTAATGCAAATCTATGTTGATGATATCATCTTTGGGTCAACAAATCAAGATTTTTGTGAGGAGTTTGACAAGATGATGGCAAGTGAGTTTGAGATGTCTATAATTGGAGAGCTTAGTTACTTCCTTGGTCTTCAAATCAAGCAAATGAAGAATGGCACATTTGTGAGTCAAGGCAAGTATATCAAGGACATGCTTAAGAAGTTTGGAATAGATGATGCTAAAGCTATTAGTACACCAATGGGGACAAGTGGAAGCTTGGATAGTGATGCTAGTGGTAACATGGTGGATCAAAAGATGTATCGGTCTATGATTGGAAGCCTACTCTATGTGACCGCATCAAGGCCGGATGCGATGTTTAGTGTATGCATGTGTGCTAGATTTCAAGCCTCACCAAGAGAAAGTCATTTGAAGGGAACAAAGAGAATATTGAGGTACTTGAAGCATACACAAAATATTGGATTATGGTATCCCAAAGGAGCAACATTTGAGTTGATTGGATATTCGGACTCCGATTATGCGGGATGCAAAGTTGAGAGAAAGAGCACATCGGTCATATGTCAACTATTGGGAAGATCACTTGTGTCTTGGTCATCAAAGAAGCAAAATAGTGTAGCACTTTCAACCGCCGAAGCGGAGTACATTTCGGCCGGTAGTTGTTGTGCTCAATTACTTTAGATGAAGGCTACTTTGAATGACTTTGGAATCAAATTTAAGCAAGTGCCATTGCTATGTGACAATGAGAGTGCCGTAAAGCTCACTAACAACCCGGTTCAACATTCAAGAACAAAGCATATTGATGTCTGCCATCATTTCATAAGAGATCACCAACAAAAAGGGAACATTTGCATTGAGAGTGTGGGCACCGAAGATCAACTTGCCGATATCTTCACCAAGCCGCTTGATGAGAAGAGGTTTTGCAAGCTAAGGAATGAATTGAACATACTTGACTTCTCCAATATGTGTTGATGCACCCCCAATTATATGACATGCCTCTCCTTCGAGCAATCCAAGGTAAAAGTTGATTGGCATGGCATACATCCTTGCTAAGGACATGATTAGTGCATCTAGACATTTTTCACATTTGAATAGGCTCATTCATGAAAATCAAATGAATTTGATGCTTGTATGGTACCACTATTGCTTGTATGTTTGAAATGGTCTAGTGGTAGCATATGACATGTTTGTGGGCTTGTAAACCTAGTGTTTGATCTATAAAATGAGCTATAAGTGTTTAACTCAACATGGTACAAGATAACCCTTATTTAGAGGTGTGAACAAGCTTGTCCTTGGATCAAATCGAGTTAAATAACTTTTGTAAGTAATCTAGATTGAACCAATTTAGGAAAATGATCCTCACTTCACATGGTTTCACCCCAACCTATCTAAAATTTGAGCCCTCTTTTTGTGCTAATTGTTGACAAAGGGGGAGAGAAATTCACAAAGATAGTAAGATAGGGGGATCAATCAAAATTGCACACAAGTAGGGGGAGCAAGCTCATAAACTTGTATGTTGCATTTGAATGTGCATTTCATATATTTGCTTGCATGGTACAAGTTCTTAATTTTAATATCCATGCTTGTGTGGTGTATGCTAATTATATGCTTGAATGATGAAAGCAACGTGGATTCAATTAAATCTCAATTCATATCTTTGTGTAAGGGTTGTCATCAATTACCAAAAAGGGGGAGATTGAAAGCTCTAGTTTGGTTTTGGTTAATTGATGAAACCCTAAGTGCTAACCTAGTTTATCAAAGTGATTATGAGATAGGTAGCACTACTCCAAGTGATGAAGCAATGGCGAAGATCATGACGATGGTGATGGCATGGTGATGATCAAATGCTTAAACTTGGAAAAGAAGAAAGAAAAAAAACAAAAGGTTCAAGGCAAATGTATAAATTGTAGGAGCCATTTTGTTTTAGTGATTGAGGCACTTAGCGAGTGTGATCACATTGAGGATCGATAGCCGTACTATTAAGAGGGGTGAAACTCGTATTGAAATGCGGTTATCAAAGTGCCACTAGATGCTTTAACTCATTGCATATGCATTTAGGATCTAGTGGAGTGCTAACACCCTTGAAAATGTTTGTGAAAATATGCTAACACATGTGCACAAGGTGATACACTTGGTGGTTAGCACATTTGAGCAAGGGAAGGAAACTTCACCGGTGGAGTGTCTGACGGTGCCACCGGTGCCCTAGACAGAAAAGTTGGAGGTCACTGTAAGTGACCGGACGCTGGCCTCGGTTGGACCGGAGCGTCCGGTCAGTGGCAGCAGAGGGTGCACGTTTCGGTCTTTTGATCGGACGCTGGCAGGGTGCGTCCGGTCAGTGCTGACGAACGCTGATGTGAGGCGCACAAAGGAGACATTGTGTGACCGGACGCTGGGTGAGTGCGGTCGAGCATGACCGGACGCGTCCGATCGTGAAAATTCGCGTTTGGAACCTTACTGGAAATGACCGGACGCTGAGGTCCAGCGTTCGGTCACTTTCTAACTGACGCGTCTGGTCATCACTTGACCGTTGATATTGAGCGATTGGCGTTTGAAGTCAATGACATGTGGCGCACATCGCACGACTCGACGCTGAGGTTCAGCGTCCAGTCAATATGACCGGAGCATCCGGTCAGCCCGTGTTTAGTGCAGTGAGGAGCCCAACGGCTCTATTTCGTGGGGGCTTCTATTTAAGCCCCATGGCCGGCTCAAGCTCACTCTCTTGGCCATTTTGCATTGACATAGCAACCTTGTGAGCTTAGCCAAAGCCCTCCCACTCATCTCCATCATTGATTCATCATCATTGTGAGATTGGGATAGAATCCAAGTGTATTGCTTGAGAGATTGCATCCAGAGGCACTTGGTGTTCGTGTTTCGCTGCGGGTTTCACTTGTTTCTCTTGGTGGTTGCCGCCACCTAGATGGCTTGGAGCAGCGAGGATCGTTGAGCAGAGGTTGGTGATTGTCTCCGGCTCCGATCATGGTGATTGTGAGGGGTCTTGTGCCTTCCCCGGCAGAGCACCAAAAGGTAACTCTAGTGGATTGCTTGTGTCATTGAGTTACCTAACTTGTGGGTAGGTTCTTGCGGTGTCCAGTTGTGTGGATGAGGTTCGTGTAACACCTCTTAGCCGCCGAACCACCAAGTGTTGGTCGACACAATGGGGACTAGCATGCCGGCAAGCACGTGAACCTCGGGAGAAAAATTGATTGTCTCTTGCCCTTTGGTTTTCTCCCAGTGATTGATTTAGTATTCATCTTGTGATTGGTTCACTCCTCTACACGGCGGTATAATCACCCTACTCACTTATTTATATTCTTGCAAACTAGTTGTGGCAAGCTCTTTAGTGTAATTAGATTTGAGAGCTTGCTTTGTTATTTTAAGTTCATCTAGTGGAGCTCTTTAGAGTAGCAAGATTGAGAGCTCTTAGTGAGTAGTAACATTACAAGTTGTGTGCCTAGTAATCATTGCAACTAGAATTGTTGGATAGGAGGCTTGCAACCCTTGTAGAGCTAGAGCAAGTTTGCATTTCGCTATTTGTCATACTAATCAAATTGCTCTAGTTGATTTGTAGATTTTTAAATAGGCTATTCACCCCCCCTCTATCCATATTAGGACCTTTCAATGGGTTAGTCCTGCTTGTGCCTGGGGTACAAGCGGGGCATGTGTTTTCGGGGTACTCAGCTGGGGGCATTGATTTATGAATCGCCGGTGTTCCGGTACGGCTTGTCTACGGTTTAGCATCGTAGTAAGAACTGAAAGATGGAAGGTAATGAAATGGAACTGACTGCTCAAATATTGCTTGAAAGTAGCACTGGTGCATACATAGAATGGCTAGATAATAAATTAATATGGCTATTAATAATAACATAAATAAGGACTCACTATTAGTATTGCTTTCCTCAAAAAGAAAACCAACAAACCATAAAGCTTATCATATTCCTTGGAGTTGGGAAATTATTCCCACTAGTCGGATAAGTCTTGCGAGTACATTGTGTACTCAGGGTTTATTTACCCCTGTTGCAGGTAATACATGAGAAGTACCATTGTGTGGAGGATTCTTCTGGTGGGCACAGACGGATCCTCATTCCTTATCGCTAGATGTTTATTTTTAAATTCCACTGTTTTTTATTCCGCACTCTGACATTTGGTAATGTAATAATGTAATTTTTAAGAACCTCTGATGTATGAAATGGACAAGTATTATAACTTGTTCTCATTATTGGATTCTTGGGGAAAATGTGGATCTTTCGGGTTCTCCCTTGGGGTGTGCCCGACGGATACCGTCCGCGAAAGTTTGCTTTTAGGGCGCTTAGTGTCTGGTGGAAGACGAGCGTCTCTGTAAGTATGATATTTCGGGCGATTCTACCACACCATCCAATTATAGGATAGAGACCATTACCTTCGAGTTGGTCGGGTTCCATGGAACCTATCACGCCATCCTGGGACGTCCATGCTACACGAGGTTTATGGCCATCCCCGACTACACCTATCCAAAGCTGAAGATGCCAGGTCCATGTGGGGTCATCACCATCAACACCTCCTTCTAGCATGCCTACAAGTGCGAGGTCAAGTGCTGCGAGCACGCTGCGGCAATTGTCGCCTCCAAAGAGCTCGCGGCCATCAAGAAGGAGGTTGTCGAAGAAGCACCCGACCCCAAGCGGTCGATCAGGTCTTTTGAACAAGTAGAGGGCGCCAAGGAGGTCCTCATAGACCCCAGCGTCTCTAAGGGCCAAGTGGTGCGCATTGGCACCACGCTTTCCTCCAAATAGGAAAGCACGCTCATCGACTTCCTCCGCGCCAACAGAGACATCTTTGCGTGGAAACCCTTGTCGACCTCCTCCACGCACGCCTTGAAGATTAGGCTAGGCTCCAAGCCGGTGAAGCAGCGCTTGCGTCGCTTTGATGAGGAGAAACATAGGGCAATCGGTGAGGAGATTATGAAGCTTTTGGTGGCCGAGTTCATCAAGGAAGTATACCACCCTGAGTGGTTAGCCAATCCTGTTCTTGTATGGAAAAAGAGTGGGAAATGGAGAATGTGTGTTGACTACATGGGTCTCAACAAAGCGTGTCCAAAGGATCCATTTCCTTTGCCATGCATAGACCAAGTAGTCGACTCAACCTTAGGGTGCGAAACCCTTTGCTTCCTTGATGCGTACTCTGGGTATCATCAAATCACGATGAAAGAGTCTGACCAGCTCATGACATCTTTCATCACCCCATTCGGATCGTTCTGCTATGTCACAATGTCATTCGGTCTAAATAACTCGGGGGCTACGTACCAGCGTTGCATGCTCAAGTGTTTCGGGGACCTCATCGGGCAAACCGTTGAGGCCTACATGGATGATATCGTGGTGAAATCCAAATAGGCTGACCAGGTCGTAGCCGACCTAGAGCAGACCTTCATGAAACTCCAAGCAAACGACATAAAGCTTAACCCTGAGAAGTGTGTTTTAGGGTCCCAAGGGGTATGCTGCTTGGTTTTATCATTTGCGAGCGTGGCATCGAAGCCAACCTAGAGAAGATTTTAGCCATCACGAGGATGGGCCCGGGTCAGAACATAAAGGGGGTATAGCGAGTTACAGGGTGCCTCGCCATGCTCAGCTGCTTTATCTCATACCTTGGTGAATGAGGTCTCCCCCTCTATCGGCTCCTGAAGAAGGCCGACCATTTTGAATGGACGCTCGAGGCCCAGGAGGCACTTGACATGGTCAAGCAGCTTTTGACAAAGGTCTCGGTCCTGGTCCCCTCGACCGACGGGGAACCACTTCTGCTCTACATCGCGACCACCATGCAAGTGGTCGGCGCCGCCCTGGTGGTAGATCGAGAAGAAGAGGGACACACCCTCAAAGTGTAGTGTCCCATATACTACATTAGCGAGGTCTTGTCTGATTCCAAGACCAGCTACCCCAAATCCAGAAGCTCCTGTACGCCGTCCTCATCGCCAAAAGGAAGTTACGTCACTACTTTGAGTTGCATCCAGTGACGGTTGTGACATCCTTCCCTCTTGGTGAGGTCATCTAAAACAAAGATGCGATGGGAAGAATCACCAAGTGGGCACTCGAGCTGATGGGTCAAGGCATTTCATATGCCCCCAGACGGCCATCAAGTCCTAAGTGCTGGCTGATTTCATTGCAGAGTGGACCAAGGTCCAAATGCCGTCAGCAGTCATTGACCAAGAGTATTGGATGATGTACTTCGATGGATCGCTGATGGAGAAAGGCGCTGGCATGGGGCTAGTCTTCGTTTTGCCCCTCGGGGTACGCATGAGGTACATGGTCCGCATCCATTTCCCCTCCTCCAACAACGTGGCCAAATATGAGGCGCTCATCAATGGCCTGCACATCGCCATCGAGTTGGGTATCTGACGGCTTGATGTCTAGGGCGACTCCTAGCAGGTCATCGATGAAGTCATGAAGGAATTAAGCTGCCACAATGCCAAGATGGCTGTGTATTGTCAAGAAGTCCGCTAGCTGGAGGACAAGTTTGACGGTCTCGAGCTCAATCACATCCCGAGGCATCTCAACGAGGCGGCCGACGTGCTGGCGAAAGCGGCGTCCGGCCAAGAGCTGATGCCTACAGGCATCTTCGCCAGCGATCAGTACAAACCCTTGGTCCACTACGAGGAGCTAGAACAAGCCAGTGATGGGTCGCTTGCCCTGGGCTTGGGGGCTAACCAGCCGTCGGCTCCATCTGACCCTGAAGTCATGGAGCTTGACAAGGATCCAGCGATAGAGCCCGACCCTCTGGCTGACTGGAGGGTGCCTTACCTCGACTACCTCCTCCACAAGGCGCTGCCGACGGACAAAATGGAGGCTCAGTGGCTCGCACACCGCGCCAAGTCCTTTGCCGTTATTGATAGCGAGCTCTACAGGTGAAGCCACACCGAGGTCCTACAGCACTGCATCCCCATTGAACAAGGGAAGCGGTTGCTGAGCGATATCCACGGTGGGGTCTACAGTCACCATGCCGTGCCTAGAACCCTGGTCGGAAATGTGTTCCGACAAGGCTTCTACTGGCCGACTGTGGTAGCCGACGCTGAACATATTGTGCGCACCTACAAAGGGTGTCGATACTACGCTCGGCAGACCCACCTGCCGGCCCAAGCACTCCAAATGATCCCCATCACGTGGTCGTTCATGGTGTGGGGGCTCGATCTGGTCGAAGCTCTCAAGAGGGCACCTAGGGGATATACGTACTTGCTTGTCACCGTAGACAAATTTACAAAGTGGGTAGAGGCTCGACCAATCTCTGTGATCAAGTCTGAGCAAGCTGTGTTGTTCTTCCTTGACATCATCCATCGCTTTGGAGTCACGAACTCCATTATCATGGACAACGGCACGCAGTTCACCAAAAAGAAGTTTCTCCGATTCTACAATGAATACCACATCCGTGTTGATTGGGCCGCCGTGGCGCACCCCCGCACGAACAGGTAGGTCGAGCGCGCGAATGGCATGGTCCTACAAGGCCTTAAGCCTAGGATATTCAACTAGTTGAACAAGTTTGGTGGACGATGGGTCATGAAACTTCCCGCGGTGCTCTAGAGCCTGAGGACGACCCCCAATCGGGCCACCGGCTACACGCCATTCTTCATGGTCTACGGTTCTAAGGCTGTCCTCCCGATAGACCTTGACTATGGAGCGCCAAGGGTCAGGGCGTACGACAAATAGGGAGCCGAGGCGTCCCTCGAGGATGCCATGGACCAGCTAGATGAAGCGCGCGATGTTGCCCTCCTCCGCTCGGCCAGGTACCAGCAAGCATTATGTCGGTACCACAGCCGTCGAGTGCGGGGTCAGGCCTTCAACGTCGGGGACCTAGTGCTCCACCTCGTCTAGAGCAACAAGAACCACCACAAGCTCTCTCCACCGTGGGAGGGACCATACGTCATCGCGGAGGTGCTCCGACCAGGCACCTACAAGCTCAAGACCATCGATGGTGAAGTCTTCGTCAATGCCTGGAACACCGAGCAGCTATGTCACTTTTACCCTTAATATACACACACTTTCTCTTATCAGTTTCGCTATCGACTCCCCGATCTTTAGTGACACCCGACCCCAACAATGGCTAATAAGAGTATATCTATCTAGTAGACATTCTCTATGACTGACCCTTTCTCACGTTGAGAACTAGAAACAAGGGTTGCCAAAACGAACACTGAGTAAAACTGGTCGGACTGCAAGATATCTATGCCCCAGCGGCTACAACATTTTTTCTCACCAGCGTGATCATAGTTTTTTCTGCACCCCAAGCTTTTTAACCTTAACTAAGGAAATAGTCGGTACACGTCTAAGAGTATATCCACCTGGCGATCATTCTCTGTGCCCGACCCTCTCTCACGTTGAGACCTAGAAGATGGGGTTGCAGAAACGAACGCTGAGTAAAACTGGTCGGACTACAAGAAACCTACGCCCCAGCGGCTATGTTGTTTTTGCTCACCAGTATGATCAGAGTTTGTTCACCCGCACCCCGAGCTTTATGGCCTCAATGACGAAAAGGGTCGGAACACACTAACCATTTTATACAAAAAGGGGAGAAGGGCTAAAAAGCTATTTAGCCATAACAAAATTTAAGAGCTTATCCATTTATTACAAGTTCACTGCCTGGCTTATCTGCCTAACTAATTTCTTGGGCGGGATGATCTCATCCTCTATCTCCCTAGGTAAGTCATGTGCCAGTGGGTCACAAGTCGATCGAACGGCATGGCCACTGCCGAGAGATGGGTAAGGAGCAGTAGGATGCCCCGTGCGGGTTATGCTAACTCCATCATGAACGATGGACCTAGATTCCACTCGGACATGTCCGGTAAGAGCTCTCTGAACCCGTCACTCGAGCCATCAAGGTAAGTCCTGTGCTAGCAGGTCACCCAAGTCAATCGGACGGCTCAGGCCACTACCGAGAGACGGGTCATCTCTAAGTGACACCCGACCCTAGCAATGGCAAGGGGTTAGGCCTCACTCAGGGGCTGGCAAGAGTGCCTATTTGGTAGACATTCTCTATGCCTGACCCCTTTCTCACACTAAACCTAAAGGCAAGATGTGCGAAAATAAACACTGAGTAAAACTAGTCGAACCGCAAGAAACCTATGCCCTAGCGGCTATGGCATTTTTGCTCACCAGCGTGATCAGAGTTTTTGTTCCCACAACCCAAGCTTTAGCCTCTGCCTTCCCAGGAAGGGTTTAGAGGGGGCCACTTGTGGAATCTCCATCAAGGAGAGGCTAGCAGGTCACCTAAATTGATCAGACGGCTCAGGCCGCTACCAAGAGATGGGTCATCTCTAAGTGACACCTGACCCTAGCAATGGCAAGAGGTCGAGCCTCACTCAAGGGCTAGCAAGAGTGTCTATTCGGTAGACATTCTCTATGCCTGACCCCTTTCTCACGCTAAAACCTAAAGGCAAGGTGTGCGGAAACAAACGCTGAGTAAAACTGGTTGGACTGTAAGAAACCTATGCCCTAGCGGCTATGACGTTTTTGCTCACTAGCGTGATCAGAGTTTTTGTCCCCACAACCCAAGCTTTAGCCTCTGCCTTCCCAGGAAGGGTTTAGAGGGGGCCACTTGCGGAATTTCCATCGAGGAGAGGCCAGCAGGTTGCCCAAGTCGATCGAACGGCTCAGGCCGCTACCGAGAGACGGGTAGGGAGCAGCAGGATGCCCCATCTAGGTTATGCCGCCTCCATCATGAACGATGGACCCGGATTTCACACGAACATATCCGATAAGAGCTCCCTGAACTCGTCACTCGAGCCATCGAGGTAACTTTACCAACCCCCACTTTACTTCTCTAGTGCATGAGCATTCATTCATCCATTCTCATGCATGCATTCATACATTCATCCATACATTCATCTCATACATCCAAGCATTGCATATGCAATTATTGCGTCACAACGCTTCACGTCGCGTCACGAAGCGGTAGTCGTCTCATTCAATTTGAGCGGCGACCGACCGAGGTTCGATGGTCGGCACATGAAGGGCTTGAGGCCACCTCGCGTCAAACAGAGCCAGGGGAGAAAATGAAGATGAGCCCTAGCGGGCTTTGCCCAACCTGTTCAGAAGCAGATAGGGTCATCTCGACCTTCTCATTCGATCCTAACCTCGAGCTAAGCCCATATAATCTCCATCGAGGGGAGGCCAATGGGTCACCTGAGTCGGTCTTCGAAATGACTCAGGCATCCACCGGGAGGCGGTTAAGGAGCAGTGGAATACCACATGAGGGCTATGCCGACCCCGTCATGAACGACGGACCTAGATTCCTCTCGGACATACCCGTTAGCGAGCTCGTCAAGCGCCACACTCGAGCCATCGAGGCAAGTGTCGTTAGCTCAACCCCTCCGGTTGCGAAAACCATGGACGGGGTGACACATAAAACTCGGCCGACCCCTACCGAGCCCAATGGGGCTCGAGGGCTCGAGCCGCCCGACCCCGACTCAGGAATTCAACCGACCGATGTTCGAAGGCCGGCCCACGAAGGGCACGAGGCTGCCTCGCGTCAAACAGAGCAAGGGGAGAAAACACAGATGAGCCCCAACATCCTTTGTCTGACCCGCTCAGAAGCAGATAGGGTCATCTCGACCTTCTTGTTCGATCCTAACCTCAAGCCAAGCCCACATAATCTCCATCGAAGGGAGGCCAGCGGGCCACCTGAGTCGGTCCCCGGAATGACTCAGGCATCTGCCAGGAGGTGGGTTAAGGAACAGTGGAATGCCACATGAGGGCTATGCCATCCCCATCATGAATGATGGACCCGGATTCCACTCGTACATGCCCGTTAGCGAGCTCACCGAGCGCGTCACTTGAGCCATCGAGGCAAGTGACGTTAGCTCAACCCCTCCGGTTGCAAAAACCGTAGACGGGGTGACGATCATAAAGACGAGCCGACCCTCGATCGGACCCCCGCTACGTGTGGGGGCTCAAGAAAAGTTGGACTCGCAAGGAGACCGAATGCGTGGTCATAGAACGATGGCTCAGATCCTAGGGAGGGGGTATGTGCAAAAACTAAGAATAATGTTTCTAAGACAAGAGACGCTTTCTCCTACTAGTTTCGCTATCCTCTCCTCGATCTTTAGTGACACCTGACCCCAGCAACGGCAAGGGGTCAGGCCTCACTCAAGGGCTAATAAGAGTATATATATACCCTTTCTAAAACAATCGTCGTGCCCGACCCCTTCCTCACGTTAAAAAACCTAGTGGCAAGGTTTGTAGAAATGAGCGACTGAGTAAGGCTGGTCAGACTGCAAGAAACCTACGCCCTAGCGGCTATGGTGTTCTTGCTTACCAGCGTGATCAAAGTTTCTCGCCTACCAGCGTGATCAAAGTTTCTCGCCTACACCTCGAACTCTACGGTCTTAACAAATGGAAGGGTCGGAACACATTAACCCCTTTTCACACATAAAAAGCAAGGAAACCAACCATCCACCTAGATCTCTGTGCCTGCCATGACTCGTCACGGGGCATGCGCACGCAACCTATGGCTGTTCCCTCAAAAAACATGCCGGACATTTTGCCTCCCCGAATGGGCCATGACCCATCACAGGTAAAAGGGATACGGAGCTGAAAAGGCTCCTACAGCCATCTAGGCCCAGGAGTTTGAAGGTTGGCCCACTGATGGGTTCGATAACCGCTTTGGACACCTTTAGAGTGAGGGGTGGAAATGGATGGGCCCGCTAATAGCCAGAACCTAGGCACACAAGCGCCGTGGGCATCCCAGCCCACGTTCGAGTCTTGACCAAATACGAACCACAGTTTTTCCTTGAAGAAAGGCAGAGAGCCCTCGGGACTGGTCAAACGGACCCGAGAACTATATGGATTGACCGCTGAGAATCTGGAGTCGGCCACCAGTTGACCCAAGCCGGACCCCCACGAACGGGATGTCGGGGCCCCATTCGGACTAGCCTATTAACAGCTCACTGAGCGCCATGATTCATCCATAAAGGAAAATCGTGGCACGGTTCAGCCCCTCCATTTTTATCGGAAAAAAACGCTTGAGGGAAAACGAACACAAAGACGAGTCGACCCTCGACCCGACCCCTGCTACAGGTGGGGGCTCAAGGAAAGTTGAACTCACAAGGAGATCGAACACGTGGTCGCAGAACAACAGACCCCCATAGGGGTCAGAATCAGGAAAGACATTTTTTGACCCACCAAATCTCATGGCTATACCCCCGAGGGGTCCAATCTCGACGAAAAGGAATCACCATCCCTAGGTTACACCATGGGCGACAAAATAAGGCCAAGGCCCTTAGAGTCCTCCCATTCGAAAAAGCCTCCGAAGGAGTATTCTACTCCTCTGTAGGCTTGGGGCTACTGTTGGGGACCAATACTAGGGTAGCCGAAGAGGAGGAGCTAAGGACCATCAACATCGATTCATCCGAGCAGTCAAGAGCATGACTACAGCTCCAACTGACCCCCAGGTACGTGGGCTCCTCCTCGCCTAACCTCTGGGGGCGGGCTTAGCCTCGCCCGACCCCGAGGCCGTAGGCTCCGCCTCGCTCGACCTCTGAGACTGGCTCCGCCTCGCCCGACCTCTGGGGATGGGCTCCTCCTTGCCTTTCACCGAGGCCACAGGCAACACCTCGCTCAACCTCCGGGACGGGCTCCGCCTCGCTCGACCTTTAGGGACGGGCTCCGCCTTGCCCGACCCCGAGGCCATGGGCTTCGCCTCCCCGACCTCTAGGGATGGGCTCCTCCTTGCCTAACCCCGAGGCCATGAACAACGGCTCACTCGACCTCCGGGGTAGGCTCCGCCTCGCCTGACCCCGAGGCCACGGGCTCTACATCGCCCGACCTCTGGGGATGTACTCCGGCTCTCCCATCCCCAAGGTCGCGCGCTCCGCGTCGCTCGACCTCTAGGGGAGGGCTTCGCCTCGCCCGACCCCAAGGCTGTGGGCTCCACCTCGCCCAACGGGGTCCCATACCGCCCCAACCACTCCAGGTCCAGGCATATAGGCCTAGGTCAAAACTCTGACACCAAGGAAGAGACCAGCATGCCCCGATGTAACCCGTGGCCGTGACAGGCCATACCTAAGGGTTCACATCAAGAACAGCGTCGGGCGTACCGGTGCTATTCTGCCTAACCATCGTACGAACGCTGATAGGCACGTCAGTTCATCACGATGTCCGCCAGGACAGAATGGAACGCCATGACCGGCAGATGACGCCTGCGTGTGGCGCTAGTGATGGATAGGGCCACGACGTGGAGCTTCTCCTGTTGACATCTACAGGGTTGGCGGGACCCGCATGAAGGAGAAGAAGGACCTAGCGATCCTAAAGGACTTCTTCTCCCTCTCATTCTTCTTTTTTCCTCCGCTATAACCCATGCTTTCCCTTGGCCTATAAAAGGGAAAGCAGGGCATCCCATGGAGGGGATCGACCCATCGAGGACCAATTGAATCACCCCGAACCAAACAGAACACGAGATAAACACACAAGAACATGACACGAACACACGACTGAGCAGCGATCGAGCTCTCAGCACCCGTTCACTCTTTCCACCAGAGACTTGGGATCCTTTCCCTCTCTCGCCCGTTTGTACCCCCTACTACAAACTTGCAGTGCTAGTAACACGAGCAGCAGCAACGAACTGGATGTAGGGACTTTCTGCCCGAACTAGTATAAATCTTGTGTCCTCTAAGCACACCATCCGAGCCAGACGCATAATATTAGAAATTTACTCGTCGGTGGTAACTCGAAACACCAACATTGAGTTAGAATTTTTAGACAGCTGTATGAACCAGGATATTTGACTTGCATATATTATACTCCTAGAAGGATTGAGCAAGCATGAAGCTGCTAAATGTCAAGCATTGAAGCTAAGACATGTAAGAATTGATAGAAATTAGAACATTTAAAGTTTCTCTTGAAGAACTTAAATTATGTGCTTATAGATTTGTTGCTTTTGAAATTCATATCCTAAAGTATTGATAGTAGTCGTGGTGGTGCTTTAAGTTTTAAATTCCCGTTGAATTAAGTGGATTATGTAAACTCATAGAAGAGTTAATGGTTACTTTATTAGCTTGAAGACTAATATGAAGCATTTAATATTCTTAGTTGCAACTTTTACTTGCAGTAATATATGTCAATCTTGCATGAAATAAATTAGATTTATATGTTTTACATATAAACAATTGCCTATTGCCTATCTAAATAAATTTTGCATTAATTTTATCCACAAAGAAGCCTCAATTAACCATGAAGGTTATAGTTCTCTGTGCACTACTACCATGTAGGTAGAAGGGAAACTGAATTTCTAGAAGCACATGAACAATTGGACTATACTGGTATATGAACTGATCTTCGAATGATCAATTTAGCCAAGAAATAGTATAATTCATAAACTAAGTATTTAATACTTTTGTCCAAAACTAGAAGTTTATGTCCTACCCTGAATATGTTGTTGTACACTGAAAAGTACACTAGATATGTGAATTTCATACCACAACCAATGAATACTAGAAGTATGATTGGATTTTATGGAACATTAGAAATGATTATTCATAGACGATGCATGAAGCATATTACTACTTGAAGTAATTATGGCATGAAAAGGGGAGGAATTTTGGGTAAAGGCATGAGAAAATATGGGTAATAAATATTTAATAAGTATTGCCTTCCTAAAACTATCTTTAAGTGCATGTATAAGGACTTGAAGTTCTAGCCGCGTTCCTTCCGACCGAGTTAACTTTCCCTACATTGCACTAATTGCAACCAAGCTTGTAGCTTTGCATTTTTTATTATCTATTATGTTGGATTGAATATCAATATTCCACATTACACATGAATGTGTATCACTATGTTCTACTCTCGTTGAGCTGCGACTATCTCCACTCCTGCAAGAATATTAGCATAGAAGCTATATTCATAGCTTGTAGCTACTACATTTTCCTCTCATAATTAAATTGTCTAGCTAGCACGCTAGTAGTTCTCGTTGAACTAAGAAATATTTTGCTTTCAATGCATTGCATGCATAGGCATTATATTGGTCTATGGCCAAGTAGCCTAAGATCAGGGGGAGTTGGTTAATCTAAAAGGGCCAATTTGAATTTGGCTAAATGGAGAAGTGACCCATTTGAATGGACTGAATTATAGTGAAAATTGAGTTAATAGATAAAACACTTAATGATGATTTGAGATTTATGAAGAAAAGGCATTTGGTTAGAAAATTATAGAAGAAATTTAATGTAATTTTGAATGTTGCATATTTATACATTTGGAGTATATGATCCATTTTTTAATTACGTATGAGTAATTGGATCAATTTTTTGGCTAAACAATAAAGAAGCTAGATAATGACATAGTTTTTTTAAACTATGATATGTGAAAATCAGGGAGAGAATATCCCTGAGTTTGTAGGAATGCTAAACATTCTTAAGTGCACTTTATGTATTCTAGCTCGTTGCATTTAATGAATACTAACCCCCGTGTTTAAATATGTGCGTGAATATTTCCCATAAAATTTTATCATAGCATACATAAATCGGCCTCCACTTGTAGTTAGAGATACATAAATTTGAATTATTTTAAGCCCATTATAGGGGATATTTTTTAAAGTATGCTATTAAAGATCTAATATTGACATTAGGGGGAG
The DNA here is from genome assembly GCA_904845875.1 of Miscanthus lutarioriparius. NCBI lineage: Eukaryota > Viridiplantae > Streptophyta > Magnoliopsida > Poales > Poaceae > Miscanthus > Miscanthus lutarioriparius. Next base: position 17,899,530 of record CAJGYO010000007.1, on the reverse strand, counting down.
AGAAAGCTTATGTTGAATGCCAAATATTATTTCCATAGAAGGAAAATGATCTTAAGAGAAAATATTCCTTGAAGCTTGAAGCAAGAATAGTATCACGCACTAAATCAAACAATAGTTTGACTAATGCTCTTGTAAAGCATGAAGCGGAGCATATGCCAGATATTTTTGAAAATGAGAGGAGTAACTTAAAGTTATAAATCAGAAGTTGTTTTTACTAGTAGTAAACTAAACGTTGTATACTATCAAGCTAAAATCCATGGGGACGTCTGTGGGTTCTAGTTTAGTGTATACTTATTGAATAGAAATAAAATAGTAACAAACTCCTCTATTCTCATGAAGAGAACACCTCATGAAGAAGGTCAAGCATCTCATGAAGAGAACCATCATGAAGATAAAATCCAACACACTAAGCGCGCGCATCATAGTGTTGGGTACGCAAAACAATAAATTATCTCTTGTTTGGGAAATGATAAAGAGATAGAATAATCTCATATTGTAAGAATATTGGGAGAAAATAATAGTTATCGACAACGCTACCTCTATAATTGCAAATGTTTCTCTTAGGAGAACCCGGATCCGGAAAACAAAGTCCATGGCAAAGTCGCCTGTAGCGATTATATCGGGTCAATGAAGAAAGCAATTGAGGTTGAATCTCCTACTAAGAAGAAATAAATATTCTGCTATATCTCTAGCAAATGAAATGAATGAATATGAAATATGCAGTTAATAAATGGATTATGAAGATCCATATAGTTCCTGAAAAATATAAATCGCAACATATGAAAAATAAATCTCATACCAAGTATTAAGAAGTCTAAGGTACAATATATTCCTGAATGATTATTGAAGTATCAAGAAGAGCATGTCCTAGAAGAAATGGTCATCGAATGATTTAGTAGTGAATAACTATCTCATTGTGTATATCACATAATAATCTCTCATATAGTAGAGAATATATCTCATAGAAGAGAAATGTTATTCATCAAAAATGATAACATCCTTGAAGGAGTTAATCCATGAAGGATATACCCCAATCAATTCTCGAATAAACACCAGTAATTCCTAAAGTGAATATATACCCAAGAGAAAGAAAATGAGGAATCCTAAACACCATGAAGGTGTCATACAAACACTCAGAAAGTATATATTGTAAAGCTAGCAACAAGTGTTGATATCCTCTAAATACCATAGAAGGTATAAGAATAATGATGATTTTGGCAATTGGATTATCCCTTATGTGCCAAATACAAGACTGGATTTATTTAGTGGTACAATTAAAATTCCAAAGATTTATGATTTGAAAATCCACTAAAAAGAATTATAAGTATTCAAACTCTAGTATAAGTTTGATACACTATCTAGAAGATATTGAATATGAACTTATTTACTCCCATAATCCTCTGAAAGGATTTATTACCTTGAAGGATAAAATTTATTTGTTTTGCCCAACTAATAAATGGTCATTATGCATGAAGCATATTGCTCTTGTTTATACCCATATAATTCATAGAAGAATTATGAGCCAACTTTTTGTACTGCATATCATTAATTAAGCACACATTTATGAAAAGTGTGGTTTCCATAATGAAGTTTAAAATTTGGCTTTATGAGGAGGAGCATATTTTATTGAATCTACCTCGAAGGTAAACCACTGGAATTACAAAGATTAAGTAAGATCATATTTGCTAAAACACTGAAGTTTATGCATAGATCATGAAGATCAATATCTATTCATGAAGAATAGAATATCCCGAAGAATACATGACCAAAAATGTTAAATGTTGTATTTTTTTCCTATGTGAGTTTTTACTTGAAGGTTTCTCACACAAGGTTTTTAATGAGACAACATGTGCAATGCAATTAACGAATGTGATGTACTCTTTTCTCCAAGAACAATTTTTTCCACTAGATTTTCGGATGAAGTTTTTAATGAGGCATGTGCATATCGTGATAATCGCCCAAGGGGGAGTGTTGTAAAACATACGGACTCTATCCTAGAAGGAAAGGGAACGAGAAATCATAATCCTAGTCCATTTGTATGTGGACTCTTACCAAACTCTTAGACCTTGGCAGAACTATATATATATATGTGGGAGCTCTATATTGTAATTACCAATATTCAGATGAATAAAGAATAGTCTCCTATCCCTTGTGTCTATATGTTCTGCTTTCATCTACTGTGTTGATCATGAGAGACAGAGAGGGAAAGATCATAACTGACTATATTATTATTATTGTGTGTCAAGTTGACATGTGAAAATACCAATGTAATCGTGACAGGTGGCATATGCAAATCATACACAGGTACCGGCGTATCGCCGTCCCTAAATGGAGTTTTGGTCAAAACAACACTTATTTCAAATATAAGCAAACTCAACAAACAATTGAAACTTGGAAATAGGTGATGCGCGTACCAAAGCATGAAATCGGCAGATTTTAGCACATCGCGTGAAAGTAGACCATCTGATGGCCCACGCGTCAGTCCAGGTCAGCTGGAAAGCCTCCTCGAAAACAGCCCGGTCATACAGCACAGGCTTCCCGGGCTCCTCCGGCCACACCAGAGTCGCCGTTCCGGCCGCGTAATTGACAGCTTCCATGAAGGACTCGCACGCGGTGACGGTGCGCTGCGAGAAATACCCCTTGGTGGCCGCCTCCACCTGCAGCAGCGCCTTCTGGATGCGGTTCATGCACTGCCCGAACGTGCCGTGGTCGACGGACAGGAAGAACTCCGCCTCGGGGAAGCGGACGTCGGTGTCGAACGGCGTCGGGTGCTGGTACAGGCCCCGAATGGTCGCCCTCGCGTCCTCGCGGGCCTCCTGCTCGAGGAGGCTTGAGTTGGCGAGGGAGCGCAGCGCGGACACGACGTCGTCGTAGCGCGCCCAGCGGTGGGCGCCGGCCATCTGGACGGGCACGGCCGGGCTGTAGCCAGCGTGGTGGGGTGGCCGCTCCCACGCGCCGTCGACGGCGTTGCGGATGACGCGGGGGATGCGGCGCCTGTCGTTGTCGTTGTTGGGTGCCGCAGCTTGGTTCATGGCTACGAGACCAGAGGAGACTCTGACGAACGGGTTGCGAGCGCTGCGGTTGTCGTCGTCGTCGCCCGCGTCGTGCTGAGCTGTTCGCTTCATGGAATCATGGGCCGGTGACGAGTTGAGAGGGGTTGGCCTTGGTCCTGTTAAGCGGTTGGGAAGGAGGGTGGCATCACGCCAAGCGTGTATGTTGACTTTGTGACTGGGGATTGACTTTGTGAAGAACGACGGGGCAAGTTGACTTGGGGTGTCCCATGTGCCGTCGGCCTGGGAAAATGCTAAACGCCTAAACCTGTGGATACAAGAACACTGTAATACTATCTTGCGATTGAAGCTTAGGTTCCGTAGTTTGCAGTGCGACGAACGTTGCTTAAATCTATGATTCAGAATGATAGTACTCCCCCGTCCAGGAAAGAATGTCACTTGGACCGATAATTGAACTCGTACGGTTCGGTAAAGATCGTCAGAAATTCATTCGGGTTGACTGCTGGCTGCTGTTGCTGCTGCTTGCTTTTGGTTCGGGCTGTTTAAACTTTCAATTGTTTGTTTGGCTGCTTAGCTCAAACTGTCAGATCTTTGCTTATGTGCGATATGATTTGATCTGCCTTCTGCCCTATGTTGTGTGGGTAGTGGGCACTGGCGATTCCCAGAACAGTAATGTTCAAGAGCGGGCGTCCAGACGCTACTTTCCGGACCTGCGTGTACCGGTCCAACAGGCCTGCTTACGCTCTGCATCTCTCATCTCCTCTCTTCAAAATATCTCCCCATCGCTTTCACCCATCGCGTGCTGCCATCTTCCCCGCCGCTCACCCCATCTCGCGTTGCGCGGCTCCCCCATCCAGCGCCACGCCCCCTCCATCATCATGCCTCGTCCCCCACGCCCGCTGAGGTGCTGTTAGGGTGCTGCCGATGCCGTCGTTCCCCACCAGAAGGTCGTGGCCGCTGTCGACGCCATGGCCGCCGCGATGCGCGACCTCAGCAAGGAGATGTTGCGATGAAAGCGCATATTGCAAGCTTATTTTTCAAGTGTTTCAGAGATGTTGCATATGTTGCAAGTGTTTCAGAGGCATGTTGCAAGTGCTTCTGAGGTTTGTTCAAAATGTTTCATCTGTTCCTGACGTATGTTGCAAACTTTTTTATCTGGATGTTGCATATGTTTCACACATATATTGCAACAATATGTTCCAAATGTTTCAGTCTTATGTTGCAGTAAGTGTTTTCATGTTGCAAGTTGCACATGTTTTATCTGGATGTTGCATATGTTTCACATATATGTTGCAACTGTATGTTCAAAATGTTTCATCTGACGTACGTATGTTGCATTCAAGTGTTTCATGTTGCACATCTTTCATATTGTTCGAAGAGTCGGGGGCCACGGGGGAGTGATGGTGGCACGGCGCGGGCACCGAGGAATAGGGCGCGGCGAGTTGGGGCTGGCAAACGGGGCGCGCAACACACCGGTGTCCTGCGGATGGGGCGCGCTCGGGGCCGGCGGTCGGGGCCCGATGGGTGCGGGTGCGAGTGCAGGGTGGGGCGAACAAGGGCGGGCTGCAAGTGCGAGGTGAGTCATCCAGACGCAGACGCTGCAATGGGGCGGGATGCGCTATGGGTGGAAAAAATCAGCGAACGGAGGTAGGCTACGTGGGCGTCGAACGTTAGGACCTCCGTCCGAGAAAACGTTCAGTCTCATTAATCAAAATTGTGCCAAAGGATCATTGTTTCAGAAAGAAATAAAAGGCACCGCAACGTACTTTTCATCTATACAGCTCCTCCCCCGCAGTACATAAATTGTGCACTAAAATTCTTTTGTACAGATTCTCTGGAAAGCGTTTTCATATAAAGCTATATAATAACAAACAGGGCCATTGTAACCTCCCCGTCAGCCTGGAACGACGAAGATCGTGCAGCGTTTCCAGCGCGACGAAGATCGTGCAGCGTTTCCAGTGCATCAGCTCAATGGTACGATCGAGCTTACAGTGCCATCAATGCAGATCAAGGTGGCCACGACGATTTTTTTCAGGCACTAATATTTGCAGCCCCGTTACAACAAGCATCACTATATAAAAATCTGTCATGCAGCATTTTAATGAGTGAGATAAGACAACGATAGGGTAAATGGTAAGGCTCAGCGCAGCTGCAGCCAGCTTGCCGAGCAGGCCCTTTTTGTTCACTATGTCTATGGAGGCCTGGAGGGAAACTTCACATGGATGACTAGATTGTTACACCATTGGGATGTTGGAGTACTTGCTCTGATATATTACATCGACTAGATACACATGCTTCTAAACATACAGTTGAACCAACTACTTCTCGACAATAAATAACAGACACATCAGGATATAATTGAGGGATTATACATGACATTAGGAAACCTATGACCTATTGCTATATATGATGACACAAATGTTTTAACTAAATTGACACCTAAAATGCTGAAGTTAGTACTTTACAGGAGACAGTTGTGGCGAAACCAAATGACATAGTCACCAGTGCTAGTTACACCAAAGAGTACCTCTTCATGGTATCAATGGCTCAGCTGCTCTGAAGCATTCATGATCTCAGTCTCCAGTCAGAAATACACAAGCTGTTCTGAAGCATTCATGATCTCAGTCTCCAGTCAGAAATACACAAGCGTTATTGATCTTTACAGGCTGTCACCACTGCTAATAAGAGATCAGCTGTTCCAAGTTATCAAGGAGCAACCATATCAATCTGACTCTTCACAGGTGTTACCGGCTGATTGAATGGTCTGCCTCTTCAATTAACAGGAATGTACATAAAACTTGCATGTCAACGGCTGGCAACATAAACCGTATGTAGCACTACAGTTGAAGCCTACGGAGGATCTCGCACTGAAGGACTAGCCATTCTAACACGGTGAGCGACAGATGGAGGTGGCCTGCCAACTGCTTCCAATATCCTAGTGAACACAACCTTCGTTGGGACACATGTCACTAGAGGAACTGCTCCTTCTGATCTGATTAAACCACCAAATATGTCACTATGCCAATGTGCCTTTGCTCGGCCACCTTCTCCATGGTGTTTTTTTGCAGTGGAAATGGAAGAGAGAGCTCTAAGGTTTGTTTTCTTGGATGACTTCTTATGGGACTTAGCTGATGACCTCCTAGCATTCAAACTGCTTTTCTTACTCACCTTAACCTGGTGATTCGAAGAAGATGAGTACTTTCTTAAGGTTGGTTTCATCTCATAATCAGAATACACAAGACCACCTTCATTATCGCCATCCAACAGTGCCCCTGATGGATTTGAACGGGGAACTCTTTGCATGGCAGTTCTTCTACCTGTTGGCCAAGCAGGTGGAGCAGCTGTGCTCTCTTGCATACCACTATCACCGCAGAATACCAGATGATCTGTGGAACCATCTTCAACTATTTCAATTTGGATAGGGTGTCCAACAATTGCTTTGCCATTAAGTCTGCTCATTAAAGAGACAAGAGGGACATGCTCTCCTTGGTAGCTGGCCTGAACTTTGAGGTTAACATTGAACAACATTGGTCGCATGCCACCAAAACGTGAAGTCAACTTCCTTTGGTAAAATGAAGGTCCATCCCAATGTGCATTCCGATCAACATGATATATCCGTTCAGCGTCCATATTTAGGGGAGAAACATTTGAAGAGTCATTCAAATAGTCATTAAAGTAACTGTAGCCTCGGCTAAGATCTCTTGTGGTTCTCAAGGATGAAGGGTATTTTTTACCATAGTACAAGTTAGCCACTGAATGGCTCATGTCCTCAAATAAATTAGTTTCCTCAGAATCATAATTGGGCTCCTCCTTAATTTGGTAAAAGCTTTCCTCAAAAAACTGCTCACCAGATGTGTGCATACTTTCTTTTCTGGGATTCCCACCATTTGTGTTATGCAAAGATCCTTTTAATGGTCCATTGTATTTGTTTAACCATATATTTCCATCTCTCATATCCACTAATCTCTTCGCGGCATTACGATTGTTGCGCTTTCCTTTCATGTGCCACTGAGACACACCCAGCTCAGAATAACCATCCTCTTCCTCAGATTCATTCAACTGGGGCACATAAGTAGAATATGTCACCTCATTGTCATCATAATCCACATGCTTGAACTTATCAGAAACTGGAACAGAATACGGATCAGGAGCACAAGATTCTATAGGTAGAATTACGCTTGCATCTGCCAAAAAAATTGCCATACAAAAGTTATCAATAAAATCTACAGAAGACTCATGCAAGAAATAACATCAGTAACAGACTATAAATTGGTACTCATGGAAGTTTCCGACCAAACAAAAAAGCAGCAAAGGTACACAGTAAATATTTCAAGGAATTATTTATGGCCTTCTAGCAATCTACTCTCTCCATTCCAAATTATAAGACGACAACAACAACAAAGCCTTTAAGTTCCAAACAAGTTGGGGTAGGCTAGAGTTGAAACCCAGAAGAAGCAATCAAGGTTCAGGCACGTGAATAGCTATTTTCCAAGCACTCCTATCTAAGGCTAAATCTTTGGGTATATTCCATCCTTTCAAGTCTCCTTTTATTGCCTCTACCCAAGTCAACTTCGGTCTTCCTCTGCCTCTCTTCACGTTACTATCCTGGCTTAGGATTCCACTATGCACCGGTGCCTCTAGAGGTCTCCGTTGGACATGTCCAAACCATCTCAACCGGTGTTGGACAAGCTTTTCTTCAATTGGTGCTACCCCTAATCTATCACGTATATCATCGTTCCGAACTCGATCCCTTCTTGTATGACCGCAAATCCAACGCAACATACACAAATTATAAGACATTTTGGCTTTTTTTAAATATATAGTTTTTGCTATGCACTTAGATATACATTATGTCTAAATGCATAGTAAAAGCAATGTATCTAGAAAAGTCAAAATGTCTTATAATCTGGAACGGAGGGAGTATTTGTTAATGAATAAGGCTCTGGGATTCCCAGATTCCTTGTTTTGCATGATTTTTGTCAAAATTATATTAACACAGTTAAATTCTGACTGTAATACAAAACCCCAAGGAAAAAAAAGAATGCAAGCCAGGGATGCTGAAATAGTAAGAAGCAATAGATCTGTACCTACTATTTCACCTCTAAACTACCAGTTCAGAAACGCCCAATGGAAGTACAAAGACTTCTTTTAGTCATGGATTTACTTTATAAAAATGCCAATGATCCATAATATGCATAATGACTAATTATTGCATCTTTAAAGTCTCATAGTTCTATAAGTATGACTGTGTTCCCTTGTATTTGATTCCTCCACCTTATATGCAATAATACTTACCATAAGACAAGGTCATTACAATATCTCATACCTACAACTGTTCTTTCTTCTTAACATATTTACCTAGTAAAACTGAATCAATTATCGTCAACATCATCCAACAAGCCTTACCCATGGTTTGAACAAATGAACACAATCACATGTAGAAATTAATTATAGCAATTTAGTTCTTCATCACCCTTAACCCTAAGCATGTACTCCCTCCATACTAAAAAATGAAGTCGTTTTGGACAAGGGTTGGGTCAAACATTGGGAATATAAATCATGAATAACTTTTAAGTTGTTGAGTTTGGAAATGTGAAAACCATATGTATAGATTTGTCTTGAAAAATACTTTCACAAAAATTTACATATCTCACTTTTTGATAAATATCTTTATAAAAATAAGTAGTCAAAGTTATGCTTTGGAGACCGTGTCGCTGTCCAAAACGACTTCATTTTTTAGTATGGAGGGAGTACATATTTAGGGGTCCAGTGTATGTGTAGAGTTACAGTGATTCAATATACGAAAGTAAATCATGCTGTATATGGGTAAGTCAAGAATGCAATCTGAAGCAAGTTGGCGTGAAGTGAAACTTTATAACATGTTTTATGCAGGGCAAATGAATCATCAAAAGAGCCACTGCAATCATGCGAAACAAACATCTGTACTGCCATGTTAATAGTGAGTCATTTTTTGAGGGAAAAAACACCTCCACTTTCAGCTACAGACTGTAATTTTCAGCCCTTATTGTCAATATTTGCATCACTAAATCGCAAGTGTGATGCTAATACTAATGTTTTAGTATGTTGTGCTATGCTATAGCCAGCATTCTATGACAATGTAACATGAATTCAAACCATCGGAAAGAAGAAATTCGAGGTGCACATACTTTGCTGAAGTTCAGCATCATCTTCAGTCTCACTTTCTGAGCATTCCCTCTCTGAAGACTCAGTTATTTGCTTCTCAACAAAGTCAGAAGAAGTGTGCTCCTCAGAAAAATAACCAGGATGCCGAAGATAGCTTTCATTCTCAAAATCAGCTCCAGTAGAAGACATCTTTATAGAAGGTAAATCACTATGACTCTGAGTTTCACCAGAATCACTAGCCATGTATGTATATTTACTTCTTCTGGACCGGGAGGTGGCGAGTGAAGAATTATTATTCTCCCCAATTAACAAAGCCCCCAAATCATCGCTTTGCTTTAAGTGAGGAGGCAAGTTTTCACTGCTCTGCAATACTTGAGAAAGTGGTCTGCGTCTGTCTGATTTTGAAACAAGAGAATCTTCAAAATCACTTCCGTCCGATCTATTTTTCTTCACAATTGTACTCCTCTCCTTGTTCTCTAAAGTGGCACCTCCATGAGAATGTCTCAAATGGGATAAATCACCCATGTGATTACTGACAACATTTCCTTGAGTAAGAGATTCTGAAAAGTTTCTCTTCGAACCAGCATGTAGAAAACATTGTCCCACTTCTTTTTTTACATCAGCAGGAACAGATGCATCTTTGCGCTTCTTGCTCTTTTTACTCTTGTAGCGAGTACTTCCAAGGTCTTTGCGATGTTTTGTGCAAGCTGCATTTCATGAAGACAGCTCAGTTTTAGATGCAGAATGTTTGAAGCTCATGGATAACATACAAGAAACAACCTAAACAACTAACAAAACTCTTCACTGTCACCTAAACTTACCAGAAATATTACCAGGTGGTCCAGGTCTGAAACCTTGAGTCTGATACTTTGATGCAAGCTGCTTCCTCTCCAATTCAAGTGCATGAAGAATAGCATCTTCTCTCCGTGCATATTTCTCTCTTTTCTTCACAACAGTCCCTTGAGTGGCCTCTGCCTTCTCAATACAGGCATCGAACTCTCCACACCTGAATGCTTTAACACGTTTTGATTTCTCAAGGTTGTACCAATCCCTAAGAAACAAAAGGAAAAGTAAATACAAACAGAATATGTGAGGAACTTCAAATTTCAGAAAATACGATTACTCCAGGTAGTTAGAAATGGACTTGAAGGAATGGAAAGTATCCAAAGCCTAGTCACAGGGGACGTGGAGCCATGCCTCATTCCTCGTGCCGGGAATGCCATCATTCCCATTCTGGAAACATGGGAACAATCTTGTCCCAGCCTTGTCAAAACCTTTTTCAAATAGCATACCGTGTTCCTCAATCACATTTCTCAAACCCCATTGACCCAGAAACTTCATGACTGTCCCAAAGAATCATCTTTGGATAGGAGTGTGTGAAAATTACCATTCTACATGCCAGAATCATCACCAAGAAATGAATATTATTGTTCCTAATATTAACCTTTTTTCATTTGTCTGAACTTGTTGATTTTCATACCTAGTCTACCCCAATTTGCTTGGGGGTAATGTTTTGTTGTAGTAGTAGTTCAGAATGAAATAAAATTGGATACGGAAATGCAATATATACCCAGCTACTATTCCAGGATATTGACTAGCAAAATAATTGGAAAAACTCTTAATAGATATGGCTTAAAATTAGCTGATAAAATTTTGAAAACACAGATTCACAGGAGAGGAAGTTTTGACAATAGAGCAATAGATGTAATAATGCGATCTTCATAATAAACTAAGAAAAAGGGGATAATAGGTACAATCAAGGATACGCGGAGACTTCTTGAATCATTAAGACCTAATCACCTCACATAACAATAATTCTAAGATTTTAATTCTCCTAGTGAAGTACTCCATCCATTCGAAAATGTGAGTCATTTTAGTTTTGTCTTAAATCAAACTTATTACCTTGACCAACTTTATAAATAAATGCACCAACATCTACAACATCAAGCTAGGTTCCTCAAATCCACCATGAAATATGCTTTGATAGTGCATATATTTGATATCACAGATGTTAATATATTTTCATATAAATTTGGTCAAAGCTAGAGAAGTTTCAGTTAGGAGGATACTAAAAGTCTAAAGCGACCTACAATTTGGAACAGAGGGACTACACTAAGTATCCAATAAGGATATCAAAAGCTATCTGTCCTATCTCACAAACAAAATCAAATTAACTACACTAAGAAGTATTATTCTACATCATATCTACCAACAAATGTAGTAGCTTAGAATATTATGGCACAATAGGGGCCATAAATGTCTACTTGCTGATACAGAGCAAGTATAAAAACTGTACAATCTGTCTGGATACCAAAAGGAAACAATTCTTTGTGCAACATAAAATCTGCATGACATACTGTAAGTGAGATGTTAGCAACCCTAGAATACATATGCTCAGGAATTTCAGGTTCTTCAGAAAGCAAGGGCACAAAGCCACCATAATTCTAGAACATATCCTATTGTTTCCACTATATATCCTGAATTTGCTATTGTTTCCCACTTCTAAAACTTCCATACATCAAATTGTTTACACTAACATCCAACCAAAGAATATCATGAGCCACAGCCATGAAACTGCCTGGGAAAGTTTTCCAAGAAAGAAAGAAGACAATTAATGGTTTCAAAGTTAGTAAGGAAATAGACCCACTACATATCATAGCCACCAAGTTCCCAGGTCAGTGGAGTCGAGGAATGTTATTAAGGAACGTTATAAGGTACTTGAGAAAAGTTTTGACAAGGCAGGGACAATATTGTTCTGGCGTTACCAGAACAGGAGCAACATTCCAGGGACTAGGAATGTGGCATCGTTACATGTTCCCAGTGACCGTGCTACATATCCTATGAACAACAGCTCTTCTAAATTTTGCAAGGTCTAAAAAAGAAACTAGCAATGAGCTTGACTACAAACAAAGAAGATAGTACTGTATGTCCTGGTAAAGCCCCCATTCTCTCAGGCATCGTAGCTTCCATGAAAGAAAGAGCCAAGTATCCCACATGGATCAGAAATAACAATAACAAGTAATCTAAAATGTAAAAACAGCACAGGGCTCAGGGGTAGAAAAACTAAAACAAAACAAGGGAGTGGGACCTTACACGCTTGCGTCTTCCCGGCCGAGGAGCTTGACCGGCGTGCCGGACCTCGGCGACATGATCTGCGACGGTGGGAGCTCCTCGGGGCCCAGGATCCTGCCGGGCCACCAGGACCCGTTCCTCCGACGCACCCACACGATGGTCCCGGGCGAGGTGTCCCCGACGCCGCAGCAGCCCCCATCTCCGTCCGCTCCTCCCTCCACCGAGCTCCCCACCATCCCGCCTCCCACCAAACCCTAACCGCCGGCCGGCCCGCGCGCCTCACCCCGCTTCGAGAAGCTCCCCTCCCCCTCGAGATCTGGTCACCATTCAAATCTCGGAGGCTGCCGGCATCCAGAGGCGCATCCCCCACGGCGCCGGCCCCGCGCGACTTATTCCACCGAGATCACTCTGGCCGCGGCGCGCTCGCTCTCGCCTCAGGCAGCTTCTAGAAGCTTCTTCTCAGAGGCTCCCAGAGCCCCCTTTATCCTTCTGCTGCTGCGGCCGCTGCTCCTCCTCCTCCTCCCTCCGCCCACGCCGGCGCGGGGATAGGGGCTCCGCGGAGTCTCCGGCCCGCTGCCGGTGAAGTGGTCGGTTCCGGCGCGGGCGGCCCTGGAATATTATTTCCCTCTCTTTTGTTGTGAGGAAAAAAAGTGAAATAAAAAGGTTTTCTTTTCTTTCGGGGCAGTTTGGTTCCTGGTTTCCGGTGGTCCGGTCCGCGTGAGAGACAAAGCGAGGGCTGCGGCTGCCGGTGCCGGTGCCGGGGGGGCGGACCGATGGAGGGAAAAGGAAAGGTAACCGACGGGCTGGCCCGACCCCAGAGGCCGGAGGGAAACGTGTAGACAGAGCCGGAGCGGGCGGGGGCGTACAGCGTACTCTCCCGTATCGACCGGCGCCCGCCCGACGCGCAGACAGCCCACGTGGGGTGACGACGTGAGGGGAGGCGTCACGGCTGTTTTTTTTTTACCCCGTTTTCCAGCTGGACAGGTACAAGCGGACCAATTTGGGATACAAGTGTACGTAGACATAGGATTGGAATACAAGCTGAACTAATAAAAAAAAAGGATTGGAATACAAGCCTTTGCACGAAGCTCCATTTTGCAAATTGAGAAATAAGTTGAATATTCTTAACTTCTCCAACATATCTTGAAGAGCACCGATTATATCTAGTCTCTCGTCGGACCAAAGCAAAGGTAAAATTGGTTACGCAGTGAGCATATATATCTTACTAGATATGATTAGTGCATATAGACATGGCTTGGTAACCTAAGAGCATTCATTGAAAATCAAATGTATTTGAGTTCACATTCTACCACAATTTCTTTTATGTTTGTATTGTGTCTAGTGGTAGCATATGTCTTGTTCATGAGCTAGTGAAGTGTTTGAATCAAGTTGATGAGCTATACAAGTGCCAAATTCTATTTCAACAAGATAACCGCTCATGTGCGTGTGCTTGAAGAGGGGTCAAACCGAGTTTGAAGCTTAAGCAAATCAACAACTAGTTTAAGCCAATGAGAAGGAAGATCATGGAAACAATCTAAGAATAGTTCAAGTAATCATCAACTATAAGTGATCATCTACATCAAAGTGTGATGTCTACCCTAATATTTCAAGCCTACTTGTGATGTGTTGAGTGGCAAGGTTGGTTACGAAGAATTGGAATTCTGCATACTGTGATGTGATGGCCTAAACCCACCTCAAACTCTTGGCCAGATTCAACCAGCCTACGGTGGAAGGATTCTAGTAGGATTTCTATTAGGCACTGATTCTCTTCAGAAGTGTGCTACGGTTGATATGAAAACAAGGCGCAGCATTCGAGAGGCCTTAAGGATGAATTCCCTGGTCGTGACCCACTTATCATTGCTTCATGTTTTGGGTTCTACTACGTGTATTTGAGCTATCCTGAAGATATGCTGGTGTGGAACTAGGCTATTGGACAATAGCGTACTATATTTCCCTCCATGAGTAGAGAAGAAAGCTATTATACAGTTCTAGCAGTGTCCTTTCAGGACGGGGTCCAAGTAGCAAACAGATACTAGGTGGTTGTCCCATATTTGCCCACCTTTATCAATGCAGATTCTCCTAATCCGCGCATTAGGTTCCGAGTTTGGACCTCAGACTTGGGAGATTAATGCTACCATCATTGATCTTGAAGAGTTCAAGCCCAACAATGTGGTGACAGTTGATGAGATAGTTTACTTTCATATATCCAGACATGAGGTGGTATTTTACTACTTGGGTGAGGGCCAGCCCAGAATGTTGAATGTGCCTGTTCAGGTTGCTGGTGTGGTAGATTTTGCACTCTGTGAGAGGTAGGGATCGCTAGGCATCATCTCCTATGATATGGTTGAAGACAATATATAGATACATACTCTTGATGGTCCTGAATCGATGATTAAAGTGACCATTGCTTTAACAGAGATGGTTGCAAGACACAGGGTTCAATTTAGAAGTCTAAGCCAGGATCTCAAGAATCAGGAGAGTGAGGAGGCAACTTTACTTGATATTGGTCTTGTTGGCTATGCTGACCCCAGGTGGCTTCTTATCAGCCAAAGAGATGGCTAGATCCTTATTGATGTCATTGATCGAAAAGCAAGAAGATTGCGCCTCAAGGACGAACATGGAAGAATACTGCACCCAGGTGTCGAAAGAGTGTTCTTCGTCAGTCACAAGAGCACTTTCCGACGACTGGTGTGATAATGCAGTTGCAGTACATAATAGGATACTTTCATACATAGGGCCAACTCCCAATTTAGCACATAAATTGAAGCACCGGTAGCATACTATGATACCATAATCAGAAAAGCGATCTTTGTTTGTTCTTGATCCGGCGAATACTCATAGGAACCACATTTGTTGTGATGGTATTAATCATTGTATATATACTGTATCGTATATGCATACCGTACTAATTGCAGTTAATGTTTGCTACTGGTTACTACGTAGTCATAGCAGCAGATGTTTGACTCCGCCTTAATGCGCTGTAATATTTGTTTCTTGTCGGTTCCCATGTACTTGAAATACTGCTCCCTTAATCGATCTAGGCAACTCTCCTGCCTTTCATTTCATAAACATATTACGTATGCCAGTCATTGCTCCCGATGTCCTTTACTAATAAATAAATGTCTATATCTACATGGTGTCCTTTACTAAATGTCTATATCTACATGGAACATGAGCAATGAGGCAAGCCCAGAGTAATCCACCACATAAGAATCCCACAAGGTTATAAGAAGGCATATGGTGGATCCACATGACATGGAATACATGAACCACACTTGGACTAGAAGGGATTAGCTTTTCCTCTTCAAATAAAAATAAAAAATGAAGGAATTCCTTCTTCTATTCTTTTTTAGAAGACTGATTTTCTAAACAATAGCAACATGATTTTTTTTAATGTTTAGTGGATTTACCTTTCCATAGATACTAGGAGAATACCCCGCGCGTTACTGCGGGGATTCCAGATAATTTAAAAAGAAATTAGTCTTTTATATTTATAGTTATATGAATGAAACTATCTTAAATTAATTTTGGTGAATGGTTTGACACATCGATATGGACAGCTAAATGCATGTTAGTGGATGAAGAGATATTACATGTGCTAGTTGGCTATAATTGCAAGTTCTAGTGGATTGTTGATGTGGATAGCTTGCATGTTGAGAGAAATCTCTAGTGGAGTTTAGCTTTATAAAAGTATATGATTTGAAGTCTTTTTAGAGCGATGCATACAACTAGCACAGTAGATGTCTGACGTCTACTTCCATTTCAGGCACATCCCCCTAGTTAATTATTCAGGCTCACCTACACCAACTCAGCTGAGATCCATAGGGTTTATAAGTTGTATCACCTTACATCACACTTCTTACCCCCCACATAACTCTTCTACTCCCTCTGTCCAGAAAAGAACGCAATTATGAGAAGTGTGCCAATCAAACTAGTTCAAGTTTGACTAAGTTTATAGTAAATAACATTAACATTTAAATTTTTAAATAAATTTATTATGAAAATATATTCTATAACCAATCTAATGATACTTATTTTGTTTCATGAGTGTTAGTACTTTTTAATATAATTCTAGTCAAATTTTGAATTGTTTGGCTTCTCGGGATGTGAGAATTGCATTCTTTTGTGGACGGAGAGAGTACCATTGTGACCTGTTAAATGAAAGACCAAATAACAGACAAAAAATTCTTTGGCAACGGCTTTCTATAGCAAATTATCTTCCCAAACTCACATGTTCCTCAACACCAACCACATTTTTACTTATCAATTTTGATGCAGCCAACATAGTCAAAAGCAAACAAAACATTTCATACCAAATGACTCAAATTTACATGATAAATAAGTACAAAAGGTGTTTACTCAAACTGATGGTAATTTAGAACAACTAAATATGTCTTTGGTCTGTGCTACCTTCCTCTCACCCTGGTAGAACCAAAGGAGTTTTAGGGAGGCTAGGCTACCATTCAAGGAGACCAAGCATTTTATCTCTACCACATATAATGTATTGTTGGTATAAATTAATGCACACAGAATAATCCGCAAGCGCACGGATATTATACCGTTGTAGCACTTCACCGGAAGTAACCCAGTTTTATATCGAACTCGAGGAAACGTGTGTGAGAATAACTAAATCTAACTTAATACAACTTCACAATCAAGGCTAGATAATAGAAGCGTAGGGGAGATCACAGAGGTCTTCTAGTTCTAACTTTGGTAAGTTTTATCTTCTATTGTCCAGTTCTGGAGATATTACTAAAGAAAACATAGGTATAGTATGTTCCCTATAGCAACAATGTCCTGCTAGACCTACTAACGGGAGGTGGACTACAAAGGATTTAACGAGGCTATAAGAGTCACCCTCGTGATCTACCACCGATCTAGAAAGTAGGGTACATCCATGAGTAACCGAGTCTAAGCACCACGCTTACACTATGAATACTACTTTAACCCAGGAGCTACAAGGATTAAAGTATTCAAAAGAGAGTCACAAACATGAAAAACAATATAAACAAGATGCTTACTTGAATTAGAATTCGATTACCAGAGAAATATCAGAAGCAAGCTCATGAAGAACTTGATTCTGCAAGGGTACAAGCCGTAGAGATAGCACCGACAGGCCAGGACTCCTCCGAAACTCTTCCCTCTCACTCTATTTCTCTATCTCTAATACAAAACTAGATCCTATCAATGACTAATCTTCTCTTGATTGGTAGCTTTGATCCTAGTGGAAATATGGATTAGGGTTTCTAGCCCTCAGGCTTTTTGGATCAAATGCATTACATGCCTTAGAGGGGGGTACAGGCAGATATATATAGGCCTCATGAAGTATCCTGGACCCTCGGATCAAACCGACCTGAATAAACGGCGTAGATGCAATCTAGGAGGCGGTGGAGAACCGACGTAGGAAGCTGACTGGTGGGCCTAGGGATCAGCCGGCCTGCATGTGGGACTGGCTGGTCCCACATGTCAGTGGCTCGGGCTCCGCTTCGGTGGAGAGCCTCCTAGAATCTTCTAGAGTCTTCCCACATTGTTTATCCTACGGAATTACGCGATTTCCTTTAACGAATAGGTCCTCCTTGATGGTTTTCTGATTAAATCCTGTTGAAAACATAGATTTACCAAAACTCGTGGAATTTGTCGGTTGAAACCCCTAAGTTTATGTTGGTGATCCATTCTAATCATTTATGTAAGGTATATTGATGGTTTGTGATGAATGTTAACTACTGTCAACATACTCCCCCGCACTTAGGCTTTTATTTGTCCTCGATAAAAGGATGGATTACTCAAAATATAACCTTAGGACAAGTCATCAACCTAAAACTATTCCTAGTCATACATGCACTGCAGGATTCAAAGTGTCTACCATGAAACTTTGGACGGTTGAAGAATGGAACAGCTTAAAACAGATCACCATCTTCTTCAATCAAGTCAATTGGAGAAATATTCTAAGATTTTGAAGAAAAAAACATAGCTTACCTTCTCCTCATGTGGTACTCTCAAATCACTCATTATATATAGTATTTTTGGATCCTCATCAAGGCATAGATGACTTTGCCTACTTTTTGCCTCTTCTAAAGCTTATGTCGAGCTCAAGTAGGGATGAATATGAAAATATACTTGCATTGCATATATTGTAAAATTAAAACAAGGATCCAAGGAGAAAAATGTGTAACACCCTCGGTGTTACACTATATAGTCTTTTGCTAAAACACTGCATGTGCATCATGTTTATGTGATAGTGTATGAAATATAGTGTGTAAATCAATTTCTGTGACTCAAAACGTTCATCGGAAACGTGAAACGGATTGTTATATTTCATGTCGCGTTATATCACTTAGGGTTCTAAACTAATTTTTATTGAGCAAGAATACTATAGAACGCATACACGGGACTTTAATAGGGTTTGTAGTACAAGCTTCGTAGGTGATGGTGAAATACTTGCGGTCGAGAAAGGGATTCACTAGCTAGCTTACTTAATAGCTTGGAAATCGCATTCGACGCGAAACCGATCAAGACGTAGTCACATTTCTTAAGTTAGAAAATGGTTTGACGAAGCTAAGTTCGGCAATTTTTGTAGAAGAATCGGGCTAAGTAGTGGTATGGTCTTAGGGTGTGTTCTAGTAGCTTGACATACCATCTCGAGTGTTAAATAGGTGGCTTAGCAACTGGATCACTGAGTTGGATGTTTGGGGCACTTTAAAAATCATGCAAGGCACGTTCTCGGCCAGCTTCAGCGTCTGGGCGTGGTCACCGTGCTCGGCACTCGGCGCTGCCTGCACGCGCACGCATGCCCGCATGCATGCCACCATGCTAACCGGTCCTGCCTCTGGCGTCGTGTTGCTGGTCACTGTCCACCGCACCGCTGTTGTCGCGCCCCGGGCATACGATTCACGCACGCACGCGCATGCCGCGCTCGGTGACTTGGCCGTTCAGGGTCATTGTGGGTCTGCTGCCCTGGCTAGTCCACTGCCATCGCTTCGTCGTGTCGCTAACTCCGTGCATCGCGTCACCGTGTTGTTGCTAGCCGTGACCACTTGTGCGAAGTCGCCACGTGCGCTCTGCCACCGCCGTTGTGTCCACCTAGCCGCTCTGCCACCTCGTGCTCGCCTGTGCGGTACCGTGCGCGTGTGGCCACACTTGGCCTGCTGTGGGTGGCACATGGCCCTGCCCACATGTCGCCTTGCCGCGCATGGGCTTGCCCCGCCTGCATTGCCATCACATCCGCTTTGATGCAACACTGTGCTAACCGACGCTAGCCACTGCGGCGCACTGGGCCAAGCCGCCATCGTCGGCTTGCGATTTATGGCCATGTGGCCAACGTCTAGAGCACGTTTCGATGTCCCCCATCGCCCTGTAGCCCATGTGCGTTTGTGCACCAAGTTGACAGCCATGTCCTGCCATGGTAGTGATGAGCCAAGCCATGCCTGTCTTCCCCTATTCCTCTGTCGCCGTGGTTGCCGGACCCACGCCTTCTAATTCGGCCTGGTGGAGCCACCTCGATCCAATTAACTCAGTCTAAGGCTTCACGGTGTAGTCAGCCAGCCACTCGACCCCATCTCGCTGTGATCCTTTCTGTGCCACGCTCCAATTTGGAGCTTTCCTCTCGCCGAGTCATTAAGACCGTCGTGGCATGCGTCAAAGGCAAGGTCTCCACTCCAGTGATGCTCGCGTTCAATTCGTTGCACCGCCAACTTCGCCTCCACCTACTCATTGCCCTGCGCACCCTTGCCAAGTCACTACCACCCTCTAGCCTCACCTGACGCAGCCTTGCCACCGTGGTGCACCACCGCACCGTCCATGCGCGCCTGGCCAGCTCGGCTCGGGCCGCCTCCGGTCGAACCACCACCTTGTCTGTGTTCGTGTTGAGTTCTTTGAGCTCACTAGCAACCCTAACTTCTCCGACATTGTTGTAGCTCACCGGAACATCACCGTTGTCATTGCAGGAGCTCCGCCGTCATGGTTCGGCTTTACTACGGCGTCCCGGTGCGCGTTTTCTTCTCCTAGTGTCTCGCATTCTCTCCTAGGTAGGTATCAACTCCTTAGATAGGGTAGGGAGGGACTGGTCTGGCCGGCGTAACCACCCGGTGCCAGCGCTGCCGCGCTGGTGCGCGCGTGGGGGGCTTGAGGGTATGGCCGTGGTAAAGATGGAAAGGGGAAGGGGCGTAATTGTAAGATAGCAGACTGGCAGAATAGTGCTCTTAGTGCTCGCATGATTATCGGGTAGTCCAAGGGCATTTTCGCAAGATGACCGGCACGCGCGGGTCCTCCCCGTCACGGGTCGTCGTCGCGCGGACTAGGCTGCGCCCACGTGGGCCGCGTCATGCGTCGCGTGCGCGCGCGTGTTGCGCCAGAGTGGGCCGAGCCACTCGTGCTTTGGGTCACGCGGTAGATTTAGGTTTTTCATTTTCCAGTGAATTAGTAAAAGTTTATTCAATTTAGTTTTGAACTAATCTTTGTAAAATTATAGTAAATTGTGTAGGTGCCCCAAAATAGTGAAACAAAATTTGTTAGGTTCATAAAAATGCTATCTATCTGTTGGTGTAGTTAGTTTACAGTTAGCTGTGGTAATGATAGACTCCTAAATTCACTTTGGAAAGCTTAGTATTATTTATTTTAATATTTGTAGGAATTTTTGTGGCAAATTAATGATAGCTTTAGCCATGAAATTTTTACAGTAGGTTCATTAGATTATTATGTACTCACTGTAATTTTGTAGCCCTAGAGTAGGCTGATAAATAGAGTAGCTAGTACCTTTGTTTTATCATATATAGAGTAAATCAGTATTAAGAGTAAGAATGCCTTTAGTTGCTAAGATAGTACATGCCATGTTTCATACTTGTTAGTGGTAACAGTAGGTAACATAGCACCTGAGTTGGTAGAACTAGCTTAGTATCTTGATAGGTGTATTCATATTTTAAGAGTTGCTGTTGCCATATTACTAAGTGTTGCATCATCATTTCCTGCATGTAGATCACGAGTTGGTAGAGTTCATGCCTGCAGACGAGCAGGACTACGAGGAGATTATTGAGGAGTATGAGGAGGAGATCCTCTTGTAGGAGGGAGCCCCAGACCCGTTCATTGCTGACTTTGTTGATAGACCGCCTGCCCAAGGTAAGCCCTGGTGCATAACCACTATTTTTGAATGATTACTGAATGTATATATATGATGTGCATTTACGTTACAGACATTTTATAAAAACTACATGCATAGATATACTTACCTATGAATCCTACTAGTATAGGTCGAGTAGCTGCTATGCATAGGATATCGGTAGCGTGAGTAACCTGTCGTTACTCACAACAGGTGAAAATTATGATCACTTATGATAAAATGGTGGAAAGGAAAATAGAGACCCGGCAAGGATATGGTTTGGGTATTGGTGGGTGTAAGAGGTTGTGTCCTATGGCCAACAGGGCATAGCTTGGTTACACTTTTTCCCTGTCTGTGTCGGTTAAGGACCGACTGTTGCATAGGTCTCTAGGCAAGTTACAGATTTATTATCCCGAGCACATACTTGGGTATGGGACTGATTGCTCAACTCTTGCTTGAAAGTAGAATAGGTGCTTACATAGAATGGCTATATAATAAATTAATCATGGCTGCTAATAATAATATAAATAAGGACTCACTATTAGTATTGCTTTCTGCAAAAAGGAAACCAGCAAACTATAAAGCTTTGCATATCCCTTGGAGTCAGGAAACTATTCCCACTAGTCAGATAAGTTTTGCGAGTACATTGTGTACTCAGGGTTTATTTACCCCTGTTGCAGGTAATGCTTGAGGAGTAGCCGTTGTGTGAAGGATTCTTCTGGTGGGCACAGACAGATCCTTGTTCGCTACTGCTAGATGTGTATTTTTATTCCGCTGTTTAATATTCCGCACTCTGAATTTGGAACTATAATAATATATTTCTAAGAACTCTGGATGTATGAAATGGATTAAGTATTGTAACTCGTTCTCATTATTGGATCCTTGGGGGAAAATGTGGACCTTTCGGGCTCTCCCTTAGGGTGTGCCTGATGGAACCCGCCCGTTGTAGCTTACTTTCGGGGTGCTTAGTGTCTGATGGAAGATGAGTGCCTCCGTAAGTACGTTATTTTAGGTGGTTCTACCACAGTTGGTACCAGAGCCAATAATGAGTTTACAAGTTCATCACTCTTTTCCAAAACTTAAAATTTGACCAACAAAAGTTTTGCGAAAAGTAGGATGCGCTAAAATTATGTAAATAAGTATAAGCCCTAGCAATATGGTCTATCTAGGATAGTAGCACTGGTTTTATCTAATCAGTTTTCTACAGGTACACTGACTTACGTTGCGTAAGAAATCGCTTAGCATACGAAAAGTGAGTGTGCGATGTGTCGAAATTTTGCGAATACCGCTATATTCCAGCTTGAGTGAGCGTATAGGCCGATACATGCATCATGATAATAGAATCTTGCTTAAACTAAAGTCCCCCCTACATGTATAATTTGGATCAGTAATTTGATAGGATTAACTAAAAGAATGCCTTAATAAATGTCTTGTCATTTCTCTAATCCTTTGTTTCTGATCTGGAGGGTTGTTCTAAATGGATGGTTCCTATCTCTTATAGATGAACCTAAGGTCCGGTCATGGGAGCACCAGTGCCGGGGCAGGCCACGATCTTAGCGAAGGCCAAGGTGAAAGTGGTCGAGCCAATGAGCACGGCAACGGGGAGAGCCATGAGGCTCCACTTCTGGCTCCTCCTCTGCCACCGCCACCTCCGATGACTCATGCAGAGATGATGGCGAAAATGATGGCTGCTCGCCGTGAGTCAACCTGTGCCATGGAGCTGCTGGCACAGGCTATCGGTGGCTTCGCCCGTGGAGGCCACGGGGGCAATGGTGGGAACGGGGGTGATGCCCGTGGTCCTGAGGGACCCTTCTCTTATTAGGATTTCTTAAAGACGCACCCACCCACGTTCACACCGATGGCTGAGCCCCTGGATATGGAGCATTGGCTTCGCATTCTAGAGCAAAAGTTTCTGTTGCTCACTGTGACTGATGAGCAGAAGGTGCGCTTTGCAGCACAATAGTTGTTGGGGTCCGCGAGTGCATGGTGGGATACATTCAATGCCATGCAGCAGCTGGATCATCGAGTGACCTAGCAGGAGTTCACTGCAGCCTTCAAGGAATATTATATTCCTACTGGTGTTCTCAACAGGAAGTTGACGGAGTTCCTAGATTTGCGGCAAGGGAGTATGTTCGTGATGGACTATGTCAACAAGTTCAATCACTTGTCACAGTATGCTGGGACTCATGTGGATACATATGAGAAGAAGAGGGACCGCTTCTATCGTGGCCTCTCTTGTAGCTTACAGAAGGAGTTATATACTGGGAACTATTAGACCTTTGGGGCGATGATGAATGCTGCTATCGCCATGGAGGGCTTGCAGCGGGATTCCTAGACATAATGGAAGCATAAGCGGGTGGCTCTTGGGTCTTCTAGTCACCCCATGCTCAAAAAGTACAGGTTGTTAGGCGGGTGCCCTATTAATCTTTAGGCGGGCATTCATTTTGACAGCCTCAGTAGACTTTTCAGGCTCCTTCCACTCAGTATCGTGCACCCACTCAGCAGGTGCAACATCTGTAGCCTCAGGGACAGCAGGTCGCACCTCATCAAGGACTGGGGAATAAGCCTGACGCTTGTTTCAAATGTGGCAAGGAAGGCCACTATGCCCTGGAGTGTCCGCAAAACCAGCCGGTCCAGTCTACTCAGCCATCGGCTAACTCCAGGCTAGTCAAGCAGACGGTGATTAAGAAGAAAGTGGCAGTCAGCCGATCTAGACAGATTAATTTCACGGAGGCTGAGCAGATATTGCAAAATGAATCGGTGATGGCTGATATGTTCACCATTGATTCCCATCCAGCTTATGTGCTATTTGATTCTGGTGCATCACATTCATTCATGAGCATGGGATTTGCACACCAGCACAATATACCTTTTATGGCTATACCGTTTGCTTATAGAATCAGTACTCTGGGTGCGTAGATATGCTTTAATACTCAGACGGACACAGTGAGCTTGGTATTAGCCACTCACACTTACCGTCTCCAGTTCATGATACTGCCTGGGCAAGGCATTGATGCAATTCTAGGAATGAACTGGTTACGTGTATATGGGGTAGTCTTGGATTTGAAGCAGAGAATTGTCGAGTTATGGCTTCCTTTTTCTAAGGATAGGATGTCTCTTCTTGTACCCTCAGATCTAGTCTTACTTATTGCTGCTCATGCTGAAGCTTCTCCTGATCTTACCTCTATTCTTGTGGTATGTGAGTTCCTGGATGTTTTTCCTGAAGATCTACCTGGGTTGCCACCGGACAGAGAGGTGGAGTTCTCCATTGAGCTAGAGCCTGGTACTGCTCCTATCTCCTGATGCTCGTACCGCATGGCCCTGAAGGAATTGGCTGAAATGAAGAAGCATTTGGAAGAGTTGTTGGAAGTAGGCTTCATCCGTCCTAGCTCTTCACCATAGGGTTGCTCAGCCATTTTTGTGAAGAAAAAGGATGGCACTCTTTGGATGTGTGTGGATTACCGCCCTCTTAATGCGGTAACCATTAAGAACTAGTATCATTTGCCCCGCATAGATACTTTGTTCGATCAACTAGCTGGTGCCAAGGTGTTCTCCAAGATTGACCTTCGTTCAGGCTATCATCATATCAAGATTAGACCACAAGATATACCAAAGACAACTTTTTCTACTAGGTATGGGTTATATGAATACCTAGTCATGTCTTTTGGTCTCACCAACGCTCTTGCATTCTTCATGTGCCTGATGAATTTAGTTTTTATGCCAGAGCTGGACAAGTTTGTTGTGGTATTCATTGATGATATCCTGATATATTCCAAGAATGATGAAGAGCATGTCCAACACCTTCGGATAGTACTGGCTCGATTGAGAGAACACAAGCTGTATGCTAAATTCAGCAAGTGTGAATTCTGGTTAGATCGAGTGTAGTTTTTGGGACATGTTTTGACACCTGATGGTATCTCCGTTGACCCCAGCAAGGTGCAAGATGTGCTAAACTAAAAGTCTCCCAAGTCAGTGCACCAGATTCGTTAGTTCCTTGGTCTAGCTAGGTACTATTAGCGTTTCATTCTAGACTTCTCCAAGATAGCTCAGCCGATGATTAAGTTGCTCCAAAAAGAAGCCAAGTTTGATTGGAGCCCAACCTATGAAGAAGCCTTCCAAGCTTTGAAGAAATTTCTGACCACTGCTCATGTCTTTGCCCAACCAAGCATTGATAGACCTTTTGATGTATATTGTGATGCCTCGAAGATGGGGTTGGGGTGTGTGCTTATGCAGGATGGGCGTGTGATAGCTTATACTTCGCGCCAACTGAAAAAGCATGAAGTGAATTGCCCCACCCATGATTTAGAGCTGGCTGTTGTGGTCCATACTCTAAAAATTTGGAGGCATTATTTGTTGGGCAACAAAGTACATATTTTTATAGATCATAAGAGCCTCAAATATATTTTCACTCAGTCTGAGTTGAATATGAGGCAAAGTAGATGGTTGAAATTGATCAAGGATTATAACTTAGAGGTACATTACCACCCAGGAAAGGCCAATGTGGTAGCTGATGCCTTGAGCCAAAGGTCATATCAAGTTGAAGAAACACCTTTGTCTCTCAACCATGCAGAGGTGCTGGCTCACATTGCCTTGACCTCAGAATTGCTGGAGCAGATTATTCTAGAGCAAAGGCAAGACACTTTAGAAATTCCTCCCATCAAGAAATTAATTGCCGAAGGGCGTGGTCCTCAGTTTAGTATTGATGAGCAAGGAGTAGTGAGATACAAAGACAGATTGATGGTTCCATCAAATGAGGAGCTGAGAAGGAAGATTTTGAATGATGTCCATCATTCAAAGCTATCTATCCATCCTGGCAGCAACAAGATGTACCATGATTTGCGCCACTTGTACTGGTGGTCCAACATAAAGCAGGATATCACCCAGTACGTCGCAGAGTGTGACACTTGTGGGAGAGTTAAAGCAGATCATATGCGTACCCCGGGATATTTGCAGCCATTGCCCATTCCTATTTGGAAATGGGAAGATATCTCCATGGACTTTGTGGTGGGTTTGCCTCGCACATCCAAGGGCTATGATTCTATTTGGGTCATTGTGGACCATCTCACTAAGTCTGCTCATTTTATCCCGATGGACACTAGATATACAACCAAGAAGTATGCTGAGATATATTTTGATCGAATTGTGACCCTACACGGAGTTCCCCTTATTATCATCTCTGATAGATGGTCAGTTTTTGTCTCTCGTTTCTAGGAGCAACTACAACAATGTCTTGGTACTCGTCTCCTTAGAAGCTCAGCATATCATCCACAAACTGATGACCAAACTGAAAGGGTGAACCAGGTGCTCGAGGATATGTTGAGAGCTTGTGCCATTTCTTTTCCTGAGAAGTGGGATGGATGCTTGAAGTTAGCTAAATTTTCTTACAATAATAGCTACCAAGAAAGCATCCGCTTGGCACCATTTGAAGCTCTATATGGGAAGAAATGTAGGACACCAACTAACTGGGTTGAAGTGGGAGACCATGGATATTTTGGACCAGATTTCATAAAAGAGGCTCGAGAGCAGGTAAGCATTATTCAAAGTCACTTGAAGGTAGCTCAGAGCCGATAGAAAGCTTATACAGACAAGCGAAGAAGGCCCTTGCAGTTTGTAGTTGGGGATTATGTGTATCTCAAGGTGTCTCCTATGAGAGGAGTGCATCAGTTTGGTGTCCATGGCAAGCTAGCCCCTCGATATGTGGGCCGTTACAAGGTTTTGGCACAGTGTGGCCCAGTTGCTTATCGTCTCTAGCTTCCCAATATTTTATCGGCGGTACACGATGTGTTTCATGTCTCATAGTTAAAGAAATATTTGCGCATCCCTGATGAAGCTATAGAAATTGAAGGACTTCCACTCTAGCCTGATTTGACTTATATTGAGCACCCTGTCAAAATCCTAGACGAAAAGGAAAGAGTGACATGGAACAATGTGGTGAAGTTCTATAAGGTGCTGTGGCAAAACCACTCAGAGGATGATGCCACGTGGGAACAAGAGAGCTATATATTGAAGCATTACCCCCATCTTCTCGCCGGTTCAGATAGGTAGTGGTTTACATTGAAATGTATTTCCTATCTCCTTTCCCACACTAGGCACATAAAATCTTGGGTCGAGATTTTGTTTTAGGGGGGTAGACTTGTAATACCCTCAGTGTTACACTGTATAGTCTTTTGCTAAAACACTTCATGTGCATCATGTTTATGTTATAGTGTATGAAATATAATGTGTAAATCAATTTTTGTGACTCAAAACGTTCATCGGAAAAGCGAAACGGATTGTTATATTTCATGCCGTGTTATATCACTTAGGAATCTAAACTAATTTTTCTTGAGCAAGAATACTATAGAACGCATACACGAGACTTTAATAGGGTTTGTAGTACAAGCTTCGTAGGTGATGGTGAAATACTTGTGGTCGAGAACAGGATTCACTAGCTAGCTTACTTAATAGCTTGAAAATCGCATTCGACGCAAAACCGATCAAGACGTAGTCACATTTCTTAAGTTAGAAAATAGTTTGACGAAGCTAAGTTCAGCAATTTTTGTAGAAGAATTGGGCTACGTAGTGGTATGGTCTTAGGGTGTGTTCTAGTAGCTTGACATACCATCTCGAGTGTTCAATAGGTGGCTTAGTAACTGGATCACTGAGTTGGATGTTTGGGGCGCTTTAAAAATCATGCAAGGCATTTTCTCGGCCAGCTTCAGCGTCTGGGTGCGGTCACCGTGCTCGGCACTCGGCGCTGCTACGCCGGTCGCCCGACACGCACACGCACGCATGCCCACATGTGTGCCACCGCACTGACCGGTCCTGCCTCTAGCACCACGTTGCTGGTCACTGTCCACCACACCGTCGTTGCCGCGCACCGGGCACGCGATTCACGCACGCATGTGCATGCCACGCCCGGTGACCTGGCCACTTGGCCACCACCACCATTGTCGTGGGCCTGCTACCCTGACTAGTCCACTATCACCGCTTCGCCGTGTCACTGACTCTGTGCATCGTGTCACCACGCTGTTGCTAGCCGCGACCTCTTGTGCGAAGGCGCCGCGTGCGCTCTGCCACCACCATCGCGTCCGCCTGGTCGCTCTGCCGCCTTGCGCTCGCCTATGTGGTACCGTGTGGGCGTGGCCACACTTGGCCTACTGCGGCCGGCACATGGCCTTGCTCGCACGTCGCCTTGCCATGCGTGGGCTTGCCCCACTTGCATTGCCATCACATCTGCTTTGATGCAACGCTGCGCTGAACAGCGCTAGCCTCTGCGGTGCACTAGGCCGAGTCGCCATCATTGGCTTGTGATTTATGGCCATGTGGCCAACGTTTGGAGCATGTTTCACTGTCCCCCATCACCCTATAGCCCATGCGCGTTTGTGCACTGAGTTGACAGCCACATCCTGCCACGGCAGCGACGAGCCAAGCCATGCCTGTCTTCCCCTGTGCCTCTGTCGCTGTGGTCGCCAGACCCACACCTTCTAATTTGGCCTGGTGGAGCCACCTCAATCCAATTAACTCAGTCCAAGGCTTCATGGTGTAGTCAGCCAGCCACCCGACCCCATCGCGCCGTGATCCTTGTTGTGCCACGCTCTAATTTGAAGCTTTCATCTCGTCGGGTCATTAAGTCCGTCATGGCACGCGTCGAAGGCAAGGTCTCCACTCCAGTGCTGCTCGCATTCAATTCATTGCACACGCGTGTTGCGCCAAAGTCACTCACGCTTTGGGCCACACGGTAGATTTAGGTTTTTCATTTTCCAGTGAATTAGTAAAGGTTTATTCAATTTAGTTTTGAACCGATCTTTGTAAAATTATAGTAAATTGTGTAGGTGCCCAAAAATAGTGAAACAAAATTTGTTAGGTTCACAAAAATACTATCTATCTGTTGGTGTAGTTAGTTTATAGTTAGCTATGGTAATGATAGACTCATAAATTCACTTTAGAAAGCTTAGTATTATTTAGCTTAATATTTGTAGGAATTTTTGTGGCATGTTGATGATAGCTTTAGCCATTAATTTTTTACAATAGGTTCATTAGATTATTATGTACTCACTATAATTTTGTAGCCCTAGAGTAGGTTGATAAATAGAGTAGCTAGTACCCCTTGTTTTATCATATATAGAGTAAATCGATATTAAGAGTAAGAATACCTTTAGTTGCTAAGATAGTACATGTCATGTTTCATACTTGTTAGTGGTAACAATAGGTAACGTAGCACCTGAGTCGGTAGAACTAGCTTAGTATCTTGACAGGTGTATTCGTATTTTAAGAGTTGTTGTTGCCATATTACTAAGTGTTGCATCATCATTTCATGCATGTAGATCATGAGTTGGTAGAGTTCATGCCTGCGGACGAACAGGACTACAAGGAGATTATTGAGGAGTATGAGGAGGAGATCCTCATGTAGTTGGGAGCCTCAGACCTGTTTGTTGCTGACTTTGTTGATACACCGCCTACCCAAGGCAAGCCCCGGTGCATAACCACTATTTTTGAATGATTACTGAATGCATATATATGATGTGCATTTATGTTATAGGCATTTTATGAAAACTACATACATAGATATACTTACCTATGAGTCTTACTGGTATAGGTCGAGTTGCTACTATGCTCAGGATATCGGTAGCGTGAGTAACCTGTCGTTACTCACAATAGGTGAAAATTATGATCACTTATGATAAAATGCTGGAAAGGAAAATGGAGACCGGGCAGGGATATGGTTTGGGTATTGGTGGGTGTAAGAGGTCTTGTCCTGCGGCCAACAGGGCATAGCTTGGTTACACTTTTTCCCTGTCTGTGTCGGTTAAGGACCGGCCGTTGCATAGGTCTCTAGGTAAGTCACAGATTTATTATCCCGAACACATACTTGGGTTTGGGCGCAGGAAAGACTTGTTGCTCTTTTGTCGTGGGTTGCAGCTCTTTTTAGATCGACTGATTGGAGGCGGGCATGGTGGAGGTCCTTGCACCACACTAAGTTCGGGACTTAGGAGCGGGGGCTTGGAGTCCAAATTTGGACGGGGACGTGGACCCCGTGACAGGAGGGTGATGGGTTGGTCCTACTTGAGCCTGGGGTACAAGCAGGGCGTGTGTTTTCAGGGTACCCAGCTGGGGGCATTGATTCATGAATCGTCGAGCAATCTGGTACGACTTGTCTACGGTCCAGCACCGTAGTAAGAACTAAAAGATGAAAGGTGATGAAATAGAACTGATTGCTCAACTCTTGCTTGAAAGTAGAACATGTGCTTACATAGAATGGCTAGATAATAAATTAATCATGGCTGCTAATAATAACATAAATAAGGACTCACTATTAGTATTGCTTTCTGCAAAAAGGAAACCAGCAAACCATAAAGCTTTGCATATCCCTTAGAGTCGGGAAACTATTCCCACTAGTCAGATAAGTCTTGCGAGTACATTGTGTACTTAGGGTTTATTTACCCCTGTTGCAGTTAATGCTTCAGGAGTAGCCATTATGTGAAGGATTCTTCTGGTAGGCATAGATGGATCCTTGTTCGCTATCGCTAGATGTGTATTTTCATTTCGCTGTTTAATATTCCGCACTCTGAATTTGGAACTATAATAATATATTTCTAAGAACTCTAGATGTATAAAATGGATTAAGTATTGTAACTCATTCTCATTATTAGATCCTTGGGGGAAAATGTGGACCTTTCGGGCTCTCCCTTGGGGTGTGCCCGACAGAACCCGCCCGTTGTAGCTTGCTTTCGGGGTGCTTAGTGTCTGATGGAAGATGAGCGCCTCCGTAAGTACGTTATTTTGGGCGGTTCTGCCACAAAATGCCATACTCTTAGATCAAGATGTGTATGTGTATAGAATATATATGGTGACTAACCTAATTCTACAATGCTCCTTGAAACATATCTCTCTTGTTTGAAACTTGAAAAACACTTTGTAAGAAAACATGGGCTATCTTATTCATTTTTCTTTCTTCTTCACTTTTTTTCAGGCGGGTATCTGAGTACCCATTGTTTTAGATATCTCAGACACTTGTCTATTTTTTCAACTTTCTCTTGTTTTTTTATGAATAACTTTTGCATAGTCGTTGCCTCTTTTCTACAATTGAAACTTTTCAAGAGAGGTATTTACAAGAACTTAGAGCATTTATCCTAACAAATATATTTTTGTGTCTATTCTCAATGTAGGAGTAGAACATTTTTGGTTGGATAGAAAACATGTTGTTGTGTACTCCTAGTGTAGGAGTAGCAGATATATGTGGTGTGTATGTGATGTTGATCTTGGAAGTATGATAAATTTCTCAACAAGGGTCACAAGGTTTGACCAAACTCAACACAATGACAAGTAATATATATAGAAGGTTTCGCTAGTCTATATATCATATTTGGCTCTGGTAGGAAATTGCTTACCACAAAGGAGAGGTGTAGCTATTCTTTTAACTTTTTGAAATAAAATTCTCCAATAACAAGACATCAAGAATCAAGTTCTCATTATTCTACTATATCTCATTCCACAACAACTTAAGTAACATGGGGTCCCTAATAACAAGTTCCTGATAGTAGCAAAACTTCCAGGAAAAGAGTTATGTGAGTCTATCCTTTAGTCATGACTGAAATAATCTTTTCCTTAGGTTTTAAGTTGTTTTATCAAAGAATCTTCAATTCGGTTCGAGACAGAAAGTATAATATGTGAAAATAGAACATATGGGCCACAAACATAACCGTGGATGAAACATGAGGCAAGGCGGCACTGTGGTGGGCCGACCAGCCCATAGAGGAGATCGGGCGGCCTGCTCCGGAGTCTGTTCGGGTCCAACTTTGGTCAACGTGATTCTTGGTCCATCACTTCCCAAATTTCATGATTTGTGCGATCGAATTCCGTCTTGTTGTCATGGTGTGCTTCCCCCACACTTGTTTCCTATTATCCTTTATGCACAACATGTGGAGACAAACACATATCCAAATAGAGAGCATGTAATAATAACAAGATTCCATTGATAGGGCACTTTATTACACAATCCAACCTAAACACAAACTTTATACTAGCAAATTTTTAACCACTCTAACAATCTGAGCTAAGCAAACAACCTAAACATACTATCTTTAAACACTTGACTTAACCACTCATGCCTTATCATATCTATCTCACTCTCACTTCCTAGGTTTGGTAACATAACGATTTAAGACATTTATATCGTTGCGATGAACGTGTTCTTCATCGATCCTCTGCTCTAAAGTATGGACAAAATCAGTAAGATCTTCAATCTTCTTCTACATGTGTAACACCTCTGGTGTTATGATCTTGTTTAGCACCGAGATTTAGGTCTAAGAAAAATTTCTGAAACGAGTTTCTTGCATTTTTTATTTAAAACATACATGAAGTGATAAGTGAATCCTGTGTGACTCACTTTTGTGGACTCAAATAAATGTCCAAGTTAAATTATTTAGTGCGTAAAGATATTTAGGAATGTCTGACAATAATTCTAGCAAATAAGTAGCGAATGGTTTGTTCTATGGGATTAAGCTTGAAAAAACAATTTTTATAAACCAAATAAAATATAGCTTATATTTCATACTTAGATAAAAGTTTGAAGTGCAAGTTTAGTAGATAAAAATGTAACTTTTGTTTTGGGTAAGTAAAAGTTGCCCAATAGTATATTTGATAGCTCAGAAATCAAATCCAAGATTTAAACTAGACCTTTCGTGAATCGGCAGGAAGTTGAAATTATAGTTAGGATGCTATTTTTGATGATTTATATTAAGCAAAATAGTTAAAGGGTGCGTAAGTGTTTTACCCCTAGGGGTTAGTATGAGGTACAGATTAATGCGTGAGATGCTCATTGGCTAACAGTAATGACGTTAGACATTTTAAAATTGTAGCAACGAGTGTTCTCGGAGGTTAAGTCCCAATTGAACCCTTTTTGTTTCTAAGTCAGAAAAGAGTGTTAGACAATGCTATTTTGGCATTTGAATTCTTACAAAATTTCCTAAATCCTAGTTTTGTGTTTTGGTATGGTTTGTTGCATCAAAGTGTGTACTTGAGCATGGTGTCGGTGGTAGTTGTGTTGGATGTCCCGTGGTCCTCTTAAAAATTGTTCAAAGTTCGTTGAAACGCGTTGTAGATATGCCGTTGGCGCTCTGTTCGTGAACTGTCGTTCAGCGTGACAAACCTATCTTGACATCGCTCTAACTTCATCTCCGATTATCTTCTGGTCGTAAGAATTTCTTCGCTAGATAGCTGTTAGTGCCAACATGAGTTTGTAAAACCGGTTGAGCCTTCGTCGCATTAGTAAGTTGTTTTTGGTTCTCTTTAAAAAGCATGCGTGACGTCGTTCCAGACTCTCGGCCTGAGCCCATGGTCACCACGCTAGCACGTTGCTGCTGCCTGGCTACTCCTGGCCATGGCTGCTGCTCCGCTGACCGATCTCACTAGCTACTGGCCGCTCGTCGGGCTTGGGGTGGCCTGGGTCACCTCCGCGAGCCACTGCACTGATGGGTTGTTATGGCGTGACCGTCGCTAGCGTAACGGTGGTCCGAACCATTGCCGCGTTGTCACCGAAGCGACGTGGTGCCCGTCTGACCGCTCGAACCACCTACCTAGCCAAGAACTTAGATATCACAAACGTCTACCGCATCACGACACCGCACCGCTGCGTGCGCATGGCCGTGCGCGGGCATGTCTTAATAGCTCTATCCGGCCACGGGCAATGGTGTGGCAGCGGTGGTGTACTGTCCCCTTTTAAATCCCTAGCTCGAGCTCCTAGTCCAATCCATCGTGCCATAGGGGAGTACAAGTAGTTATTTAGGAATCCCTTCTCCTCAAGCTAGCCCGAGCAATACGACCGAGAATTGGGCGTTCTGCTCGCCGCCGGCTAAGGGCACCGCCGGACCGGTAGAGTGGAAGGTAGGACTTGTAAGTGCAGTCGCAGTTCAATTGCTCGTGGCTCTAAGCTCGCCTTGACTCCCTCCATCTGGTGCTCGCGCTGTTTGGGCCAGGGTGCTCATCGTAGGTGCGGTGACGCGATGGTGCCGCGCCGAGAACACCGCCGATCCCACTGCATGCATGTGGCCAGGCCACCTCGGCACTCCTCCGCCTCAACCACCACCGCAGCACGAATTCCGGTAAGCTACTGGTGCTTACCCGCTATCTCCACCACCCTAATAGTGTCATAGGTCATCAGGATGGACACGCTGCCGCCGTAGTTAGCCATGCACCATTGCTGCTCACATATGTGCGTCGTCGAGTCCTTAACCACTGCCTACCCCTACAGGTTTAGCCATAGAGAGTGATCGGCCCTTTTGGCCTATCGTTGCGGGTATTGGTTGCCTGGCGTAACCACCGTTGCCGCCGGTGAGCTGCGCCATCGCGAGCGGGTGCGCCGAGGACCGCCCTATTGTGAAGACAACGTTTCACAAGGTGTTTTGTGCAAAGCTCTAGTCTGGTGAAACAGTGCCACGTTGTAACGTTTGAAATTCTAAGAGTGCGAGTCCTCTTTTGCAGAACGCCAAGCGCGCTGGGCGCCCCGAACTTGGGCCGCACTGGGCTATCATGACTCATGCACGGCCCCGCCATGCTGAGCTGCTGGGCCAGATTGGTTGATCTGGCCCTTTTCCTTTTCTAAACATTTTCTAATTTAGTTTCTAAGGCAAACTTGTAAATTTCATATAATTTTGTGTAGTTGACCAAAAATTATGAAACTAATTTTGTTAGGTTCCTAAATTTATGATCTATCTACTAGTATTTTTTGTTTCCATAGTTTTAGAATATTCTTAGGAGTTATATAATTAAATTAAAATGTGTAATATTGTAAGATATAAACTTGTAGGAAATTTTGTGATGAATTGATGGTAGTGTTAGCTTTGAAAATTTTACGGTAGCTCCATAATATTATTATGTGCCATGTGTAATTGTTGTAGCTTCAAAATAATTAGTTTGCTGAGGTAACTAATGAGCCCTAGTTGATATATATAGTAAATAATAGGAAATAAAAGAAACACCTAGGGATTTTATAGCTAAAACATTGTGGGAAATTAGCGCCTTGTTCGACAACGTGGATACATGGCCTAGTACGTTAGTCATTAAGACTAACTCGTTAGCTAGTAGTGTAATTATATTTTAGAGTTGCGATTATCGTGATTATTTATATTTCTGTGTCATGTCCACGAATATCAAAATAGGCACAATGTCGGACCATAAAGTCATCTGGGGAAAACAGGAGCAGCGGATACATGGATGGCCGTGTCACCACAATGGAATGCTAATCTTTTGGTTATATCTTACCCAGCCAAGCCTCGGTGCATAACCCCTATTATTCTGCACTTTAATTTATGCTTGTGCATTAAGTTTAAGGAGTTGAATGAAACCCACTTGCATATATATATCCTTATCCTATGAGTTTTACGAGCATGACAGGATCGTGTAGATTGCTATGCTTCAGGATTCCGGTAGAAGTCGGGTGATTTACTATCACTCGCGAGAGATAGAAAAGATATTATTATTGTTATTATATTATTATGACCTAGAATATATATATGAAAGGAAATGAAGACCAGGCAGGGATATGGAACGGGTATTGGTGGGTGTAAGAGGTTGTGTCCCATGTCCAATGGGGCATAGCTTGGTTACACTGTTCTCCCTGTCCGTGTCGGTTAAGGGCCGACCGTTGTATTGGATTCTAGTCAGGTCATAGACTTATTATCCTAAGCACATACTTATTTATGGGAGCAGGAAAGGCTTGTTGCTCTCTTGTCGTGGGTTCTGGCTCTTTCTGGACCAACTGATTAAAGGCGGTGATGGTGGAGGGCTAAGCACCACACTAAGTCCGGGACTCAGGTGTGGGGGCTTGGAGTCCAAGTTTGGACGGGGACCTGGACCCCTTGATAGGAGAGTGGTGGGTTGGTCCTACTTGTGCTTGGGGTACAAGCGGGGCGTGTGTTTTGGGGTACCCAGCTGGGCACATTGACTCATGAATCGCCAGATAATCCGGTACGACTTGTCTACAATCTAGCACCATAGTAAGAACTGGAATATGAAAGATGGTAAAATGGTTCTGATTGCTTACCACCTGCTTGAAAGTAGCATAGGTGATTACATAGAATGGTTAGTTAATAAACTAATGAGGACTGCTAATAAAATTGAATTTAAGAATGCACGCTTAGTAATGCTTCCTGCAGATGTAATAACCCACAAGCTAGATAGCCTTGCATATCCTTGGAGTCTTTTCTAGAGTATAATTGAGTACTCAGGGTTTGTTCTACCCTGTTGCAGGTGATAGGAACATGTGGAGCTAACACTTGTGTGTGGAAACCTCCTGGTGGGCTCAGTGAGGATTTCCTTAACGTTGCGGACATAGAGTTTATTTGAAACTTCCACCCGAAATGTTTTACAATGAAAAAAATTTATAACCTATTATGATGTATATAATGGATCATCATGTTAATATTTAACTTGTCATCAAATGATTTTATTTCCGCTGAGACTCTGATCACATTATTATATTCTGCTGTTATAAATAATAAATGTTATACTCTGATGTTGCATGAAAAGTGATGTAAGAAATGGCTAAAATGTTGTAAGCTTTATTCTCTCATTTGTGATCCTAATGGAAAAATGTAGATTTTCAGGTTCTCCCAAGGGGTGTGCTCGATGGAACTGCCTGATGTAGCTCACCTTCGGGGTGCTTAGTGTCTAGTGGAAGACAAGCACCTCCATAAGTGTGTTATTTCGGGCGGTTCTACCATAGCATGAGTGCCATGGTCATACGTGGGCGCTTCTCCTCATTCTCTAGAACAGTTGATGGCATCCTCTTCCTCTTCTCCTTAGGAGGAACAACCTTGATCTGCTCCTGCATAGCCCGGACTCCATCAATGGTTGTACGTGGGGTGATCGACTTATATTTCACGCATGTAACATCCCCAAACTTATTGGTCTTCACTCTAGTTAGCACCTCATGCCCCTTTGGAGGGAGCAGGTTGATCTCCTTTCATCACCTTGATCAACTTTGGGACATCCAGCTAAGGCTTTTGCTGGCATGGCTTGTCTTCAAGAAAAAGACATGGAGGTGGCAGAGCGATCACCAGATGATGGATAGCTTGGGCGAAGTAGGATTGGCTTTGACGAATGGGAGCTATCTCTTTTGGAGGAACGACGCTCAGTGCAAGCACATCAGGCTTATTGTTTAGATCAAAACCGAAGGGGACGATCTCTCTATCGACCATTGGAACTAGAGAGGAGGAGAGCTTTGCTGCTGTTGGAGATGGAATGCTTTGATGGGATGGCTATCGAGATAGGAAGAGGCTCGTTTATATAGGGAGGAACAACTTGCAACAGGGGTCAAGATCTATGTATTAGGGTCTCGTAACAAGAAAAAATCGAATGCAATGAAAAACTACGGGATTGAGGAGGGGAATTGTAACACCCTCGGTGTTACATCCTAAATCATTTACTAAAACATGTCATGAGCATCATGTTTATGTTTTAGTGCATGTGATAAAGTGTGTAGATCAATTTCTTGTAACCTAAAATGACTAATAAAAATGTTAAATGAAAGTTGATCCAATAGTGCATGTATATCAAGTAGGGTTGAAAACCAATTTTTATTAAACATAAATACTATAGAACAAGTGTGTGATACTTAAATAAAGTTTGAAGTACAAACTTTGTAGATGATAGTGAAATACTTGCTGTCAAAAACTGATATTACTAGCTAATATTTCTACTAGCCTAGAAATTGCAAATGGAAACCAAGTTCAGCTCAAAAACTTAGAAAATTTCTAAGTTTGTCAACACCTAGACATTGCTATGTTTAGCGAATTATTTTGAGAGATTGGGTTAAGGGGTGGTGTAGTGTTATAGCTCGATTTGGTAGTCTCACATGCCATCTTGAGCATGGTGAAGATGGTTTGGCTCCTGAAGCAACCGTTTAGATGTTTTGGATGCTTTAAAATTCGTGCATGGCACGTTCTTAGGCTGGCTCTCTGGGTGGACGTGGTCACCGGGCTCAGGCACTCGGTGTCACCATGCTGGTCGTGCGTGCACGCGCTGCCACGCGTGGCCAGCCATGGATGCCTCTGGCCAGGCTATGGCCTGGCCGCCGCTGGCCCCACCGCATGGAGCCGCTGCTGCTGTCGCCTTCCCCGCCCCACGCCGCGCCGCGACGTAGCCACTCCTGGTGCCATCACCTCGCCATCACGTCCACACTATTGCCCTACCTAGCGTTGCCGCTACCAACGCCACTACGACACTATGCTATGATATCGCATGCCTTGTCCTCGCATGCACGTGGGCTATCCATGCTGCCTCGCTCCGTCGCCTTGCCTTAATGGCGTTGTAGCTAGGCATGCTGTGTCCCCACTTGCCTTCGCGCGTGCGCACGTGGTCTGGCCGCGTTGTCACATAGCGGGTGCGTAGACATCGCCTCGGGTCTAACCAGCCGCTTGCCGCCAAGGTGAGGCCAAGCCGAGATAGACCTACCCCTCCCTCTCTCCCACCGTGACCGGCCGACCCCGCTCACTTAATTCGGCATGGTTGAGTCACCATCAGTCGATTCATCACATCCCTGGATTCTCCATTAAGCCACCATACCCCTGACCCCCACCTAGCCTTTAAGCGAGCACGGCCAAGCTCCAATTTGGAGTTTTTCCCTCCGTTGTGCCGATAAGGCTGCTTTCCGGCCGTGGATGTGGGCAGCCCTCCTACCATCTCTCCCGAGCCAATTCACCTGCACCACTAGCATCGCCTTGAATCCCTTTTCACCTTGTGCACCTTAGTCGAACCGCTACCCCCTCCCCGTCGTCGCTGACATGACTATGCCACCATGGTGTGCCGCCGCATGGCTCGGCCGCATGTGGCTAGCCCTTCTCCATCACCCTCTTCTCCAACCATCACCTCGGCTAGGTCCACGATAGGCTCCTGATGCTCGCGCGCTAACCGATTAGGTCTGTAGCTGCCCTAGCTCACCGAAATAGTGGTGTCACCATCGTTGATGGCCACACACTGCTGCAGCCTTCCCCAGCCAGTCATGTCACCCCACATCCCCGCTTAGCGTAGCCGCTCGGGTTAGAGATGGTGACCGACCCGTTAGGTGGTCTGTCGCAGGTCCCAAGTGGCCGGCGCAGCCGCGTTGTGTCATCGGTCGCCGCGTCGCCGTGCGTTGGGTCACCGGGGGTGTGCGTGTGGGAGGTCTAGGAAAGTCAGGGGGTTAAGTGAGAAGGTTTGAGAGAGGGGGAAATAGCGTTTGGACTTAGTTGTGATTCGGGAGAAGTTCGAGGTCTCTTTTGCAAAGTTGTCGACACGCGCGGGATTTCCCCGCCGTGGGCCGGCCTCACGTGGGCCGCGCCTACAGGCAGTTGCGTGCGCGCGGTGTCATGTGGGCCGCGTGTGTGGGCCGCGCGGGAGATTTCGTTTTTCTTTTCCTAAAGAATTAGAAATAATTTTCTAATTTAATTTTTGAGCTGATCTTTGGTAAATCATATAAAATCATGTAGGTGTCCAAAAATTATGAAATAAATTTTATTAGCTTCCTAAAATTGTGCTCTATATGTTAATGTATTTAGTTCATATATATATATATACATGTGGATACCAGGAGCTATTAAATCATTTGAGAGTGCTTAATATTATTGGCTTAAATGTTGTAGGAATTTTTGTGGTAAATTGGTGATAGCTTTAGTCCTAAAATTTTTATGGTAGCTTCATTGTATTATTATGTGCTCACTATAATTTTTGTAGCCTTAGAATTGACTAAGCATTAGGGTAGTTAAATGCTCTTTGTTTCAATATACATTAAATCATTAGTAGAAATAAAGATATATCCTCCATTTGTAAAGCTAGGTATTTGTTAGTTGAACCCAACACTTTGCTTGATGAAAATGATAGTTAGCTTAGTATCTTAGTCATTAGAGCTAGCTTAGTGGCTTAGTATGCGTATTCTTATTTTAAGAGTTGTTGTTGCATAAATACTAAGTGTTGCATCATCATCGCATGCATATAGAGAACGAGTTGGTGGAGATAGTGACTACAGGCGATCGCGAGTTCGAGGAGATCATCGAGGAGTATGAGGAGGAGATTCTCATGCAGGAGGAGGTCTCGAAGCCGCCACTGACTAACTCAGCTGACACCGTGCTTGCCCAAGGTAAGCCCTAATGCATAACCCCTTATTTTTGATAATCACTGTTTATAAACGTTATGTGCATTTATGTTTCAGGAATTTTATGGAAACCACACGCATAGATATATTTGTCCTAAGAGTCTTACTAGTGCAGGTTCGAGTAGCTGCTATGCTTAGGTTTCGGTAGTGTGAGTAACCTACCATTACTCACAATAGGTGATTATTATTACTCTCGTAATAAAATGATGAAAGGAAAATGGAGATAGGGCAGGGATATGGTATGGGTATTGGTGGGTGTAACAGGTTGTGTCCTGCGGCCAATGGGGCTTAACTTGGTTACACTGTTTTCCCTATTCGTGTTGATTAAGGACCATCCATTGTTCTGGATTGTAGTCAGGTCACAGACTTATTATCCTGAGCACATACTTGCTTATGGGAGCGGAAAAGCTCGTTACGCTCTTGTCGTGGGTTCCGGCTCTTTCTAGACCGACTGATTGGAGGCGATGAAAGGTAGAGGTCTAAG
The DNA here is from genome assembly GCA_904845875.1 of Miscanthus lutarioriparius. Lineage (NCBI taxonomy): Eukaryota > Viridiplantae > Streptophyta > Magnoliopsida > Poales > Poaceae > Miscanthus > Miscanthus lutarioriparius. Next base: position 17,858,620 of record CAJGYO010000007.1, on the reverse strand, counting down.
CACCATACTAAGACCGGGTCTCAAGTGTGAGGGCTTGGAGTCCAAGTGTGGATGGGGACCTGGACCCCATGATAGGAGTGGGGTACAAACATGGCATGTGTTTTGGGGTACCCAGCTGGGATACATTGGTTCATGAATCACCGTTTTCATGAGATGGTACGACTTGGCTATGGTCTAGAACCGTAGTAAGAACTGGAAGATGAAATATGGTAAAATGGTTCTGATTGCTCAACCCTTGCTTAAAAGTAGAACAGTGCTTACTTAGAATGGTTAGCTAATGAAGTAATCATGATTGCTAATAAAACTTGATCTTAAGGACGTACTCCTAGTAATGCTTTTCGCAAACAAAAGAAAACAACAAACCCATATTGCCTATCATGCAACTTGGAGTCGGGAAACTATTCCCACTAGTTGGATAAGTCTTGCGAGTACATTGTGTACTTAGAGTTTATTTTACCCTATTGCAGGTGCAGCTTGAGGAGTAGCTCTTGTGTGGAGGATTCTTCTGGTGGGCATAGACGGATCCTTATATCATTTTCGCTAGATGTTTATTTTCATTCCACTGTTTAATTATCGCACTCTGAACTCTAGTATTGTAATAAATAATTTCTAAGAACTCTTGTTGTATGAAATGGACTAAGTATTGTAAGCTCGCACTCATTATTAGATTCTGGATGTAAAGCGTGGATTGTTTTGAGTTCTCCCTTAGGGTGGACTCGATGGAACTGTCCGATGTTGCTCACTTTCGAGGTGCTTAGTGTCTAGTGGAAGATGAGTGCCTCCGAAAGCGTGTTATTTCGGACGGTTCTGCCACAGGTGGTATCAGAGCCAATATTTAGTTTATGAGTTTAAAAACTCTTTTCAAAACCTAAAATTTGACCAACAAAGCTTTGCAAAAAGTAGGATGCGATAAATTATGTAAATAAGTATAAGCCCTAGTCATATGGTCTATCTAGGATAGTGTCACTGGTTTCATCTAATCAATCTTCTACAGATACACTAACTTACGCTGCGTAAAAATCATTTAGCGTACGGAAAGTGAGTGTGCGTTGTGCCAAAAATTATATATGAATGCCGCTATATTTCGGCCTGAGCGAACGAATAGGTCGATTCATGCATCATGAAAAGAGAATCTTGCTTAAACTAAACCCCCCCACACGTATAATTTTGGGTAGTAAACTGATAGGATAATAAATAAAGAGAAATGCTTTAACTCTTAAGGAAAAGTCTCGCTAGTAACCATTTATTGGGCCTTATCATCTCTTTAGCCTTTCATTTCTAAATATGGAGGCCTCGTCCTTAATGGTGGGTTCCTATCTATTTACAGATGAACCTGAGGTCTGGTCATGGAAGCACCAGTGCTGGGATGGGCCGTGGTCTTGGTGAAGACCAGGGTGATAATGGTTGTGGCGATGATCATGGCAATGCCAACGGGGAGAGCCACGAGACCCCACTCCTTGGTCCTCCTCCTCCACCACCACCACCGCCTTCGATGACCTATGCCAAGATGATGGCTGAGATGTTGGCTGCTCATCGCAAGTTAGCCCATGCCTTGGAGATGCTGGCACAGGCTATTGGTGGCTTCGCCCGTGGAGGCCCCGGTGGCAATGGCAGGAATAGGAGTGGTGCATGCGGTCCCAAGAGGCCCTGTTCCTATCAGGACTTCTTGGGACACACCCGCCCATGTTCACACTGACTACTGAGCCTCTGTACGTGGAGCATTGGCTTCGTATTCTGGAGTAGAAGTTTCAGCTGCTCAATGTGACTGATGAGCAGAAGGTGCGCTTTGCCGCACAGCAGCTTCTAGGATCTGCTAGTGCATGGTGGGACACTTTTAATGCCATGTAGCCTATGGACCACCATGTGACTTGGCAGGAATTTGCCACTGCCTTTCGTCAGTACTATATTCCTACTGGTTTGCTGAATAGGAAGCTATCTGAGTTTCTAGAGCCAAAGTAAGGAAACATGACTGTGATGGAGTATGTGAACAAGTTCAACCATCTTGCATAGTATGTTGGGCCTTATGTGGATACTGATGAGAAGAAGATAGACCATTTCAATCGTGGTCTCTCTTGCATCTTGTAAGAGAAGCTGTATACAGGGGGCTATCAGACCTTTAGTGCTTTGATGAATGCTGCCATTGCTATGGAGGGACTTCAGCATGACTCTTAGGCTGAGTAGAAGCGCAAGAGAGTGATCGCTGGGTCTTCTAGTCACCCACAGTCTCAGAAGGTACATGTTATGAGGAGGGTGTCCTATCACTCTCCGGGTGGACAGTCGTCTCGTCAGACTCAGCAGACTCACCAGGCACCTCCCACTCAGTACCGTACACCTACTCAGTAGGTGCAGCAGCCTCAGGGACAGCAAGTTTTGCCTCATCAGGGACAAGGGAACAAGCCGAGTGCTTGTTTTCAGTGTGGCAAGGAAGGCCACTATGCTCGTGAATGCCCCTAGAACTAGCTTACTCAGTCTTCTCAGCCTTCAGCCAACTCTCATTTGGTCAAGGGGACTATCATTAGGAAGAAGGTGCCCATGAGACGCTCGGGATAGGTTAACTTCACTAAGGCTAAGGAGATCCCGCAGGGAGAGCCTGTGATGGCTGCTATGTTCACCATTAATTCTCACCTAGCATATGTATTATTTGATTCTGGTGCATCACATTTATTCATGAGTATGGGGTTTGCACAAAGGCACAATATATCTACTATGGCTATTCCTATTGCCTATAGAATCAGAACCCCGGGTGCGCAGTTGTGCGTTAACACTCGGATGGACATAGTAAGACTAGTGCTAGCAACTCACTCTTATCGTCTCTAGTTTATGTTGTTGCCTGGGCAAGGCATAGATGCAATTTTGGGAATGAACTGGTTGAGAAATTATAGGGTAGTCTTGAACCTTAGGTAGAGAGTTGTTGAGTTGAAGCTTCCTTCTTCTGAGGATAGAATGTCTCTCCTTATGTCTTTAGTTTCCACCCTACCAGTTGTTGCCCATACTGAAGCCTCTCCTGATCTTGCCTCTTTTCCTGTGGTCTATGAGTTTTTAGATGTCTTCCCTAAGGATTTACCTGGGTTACCACCGAATCGTGAGGTTGAGTTTCTAATTAAGTTAGAACCTGGTACTGCTCCTATTTCACGGTGTCCTTACCGCATGGCTCCAAAGGAATTAGGTGAGATAAAGAAACAGTTAGAGGAATTGTTGGAGAAGGGATTCATCCGTCCTAGTTCTTCACCATGGGGTTATCCAGCTATTTTTGTGAAGAAGAAGGACGGCACTCTTCGGATGTGTGTGGATTATCACCCTCTCAATGCGGTAACCATTAAGAACAAGTATTTGTTATCTCGTATTGATACTTTGTTTGATTAGTTGGCTGGTGCAAGAGTGTTTTCAAGGATTGATCTTCGTTCTGGGTATCACCAAATTAAGATCCGGACACAAGATATACCAAAGACAACTTTCTCTACTAGGTATGGGCTCTATGAGTACCTGGTCATGTCTTTTGGTCTTACCAATGCTTCTGCATTCTTCATGTATCTCATGAACTCAGTCTTTATGCCAGAGTTGAATAAGTTTGTAGTGGTGTTCATTGATGACATATTGATATATTCTAAGAATAATGAAGAGCATGCACAACACCTTCGGATAGTACTGACTCAGTTAAAGGAACACAAGTTGTATGCCAAATTCAGCAAGTGTGAGTTTTGGTTGGATCGAGTGTAGTTTTTGGGACATGTCCCTGACACCTAATGGCATCTCTGTGGATCCTGGCAAGGTGCAGGACGTGTTAAATTGGAAATCTCCAAAGTCAGTGCATCAGATTCTTCAGTTCCTTGGTCTTACTGGGTATTATCGGTGCTTCATCCTAGATTTTTCCAAAATAGCTCAACCAATGACCAAGTTGCTCTAGAAGGATATCAAGTTTGTATGGAGTCTAGCTTGTGAAGAAGCTTTCCAAGCCCTGAAGAAGTTTCTTACCTCTGCTCTTATTCTTGCCCAACCAGATATTAATAGGCCATTTGATGTGTATTGCGATGCCTCTAGGATGGGACTAGGTTGTGTGCTTATGCAAGGCGGACGTGTGATCGCTTATGCTACATGTTAGCTGAAAAAGCATGAGTTGAATTATCCCACCTATGATTTAGAGCTGGCTGCAGTGGTGCACGCTCTAAAAATTTGGATACATGACCTGTTGGGAAATAAAGTGCATATCTATATGGATCACAAGAGTCTCAAATATATTTTCGCTCAATCTAAGTTGAATATGAGGCAACGGAGGTGCCTTGAGTTAATCAAAGATTATAACTTAGAAGTTCATTATCACCCTGGAAAAGCTAATGTGGTAGCTGATGCCTTAAGTCAGAAGTCGCATCAAGTTGAAGAAGAATCTTTGTCTCTCAACCATTCTAAGGTGTTAGCCCATATTTCTCTAGTCTCGGATCTACTTGAGCAAATTATTATAGAGAAAAGGCAAGATGCTTTGGAAATTTAGTATATCAAGAAGTTAATTGCCAAAGGGCATGGTCCTCATTTCAGTGTTGATGATCAAGGTGTAGTGAAGTTCAACAACCGATTGGTGGTTCCCTCAAGCGATGAGCTTAGGAGGAAAATTTTGGATGAAGCTCACAATTCCAAATTATCCATTCATCCAGAAAGTAACAAGATGTATCATGATTTGCGTCACTTGTATTGGTGGCCAAATATGAAATAGGATATTACCAAATACATCTCAAAATGTGATATTTATGAAAGGGTCAAGGCAGACCATATGCGTATGCCTAAATTTCTATAGCCCTTGCCTATCCCTGTTTGGAAATGGGAGGATATTTCCATGGACTTTGTTGTGGGTTTGCCCCGCATGGCAAAGGGGTATGACTCTATTTGGGTCATTGTGGATCGCCTCATGAAGTCTGCTCATTTCCTCCCGGTGGATACAAGGTATTCAGCCAAGAAGTATGCTAAGGTGTATTTTGATTAGGTTGTGACCCTATATGGGGTTCCTCTTACCATTGTTTCCGATAGAGGATCAGTTTTTGTCTCTTGTTTCTGGGAGCAACCCCAAAAATGTCTTGGTACTCGTCTCCTCAGAAGTTCAGCTTATCATCCACAAACTAATGGTCAGACAGAAAGAGTCAATCTGGTACTTGAAGACATGTTGAGAGCTTGTGCCATTTCTTATCCAGAAAAATAGGATGAATGCTTGACTTTAGCTAAGTTTTCCTATAACAATAACTATCAAGAGAGCATTCGAATGGCACCGTTCAAGGCCCTATATGGTAAGAAATGTAGACACCTCTTAACTGGGTTGAAGTGGGTGACTGTGGTTACTTTGGACCTGATTTTATCAAAGAAGCAAGAGAACATGTCAATGTTATTCAGAGTCATTTGAAAGCGGCTCAGACCCTTCAGAAAGCTTCTGCGGACAAGAGGAGAAGGTCCTCATAGTTTGAAGTTGGTGACCATGTGTACCTAAAGGTATCCCCGATGAGAGGTGTGCATCAGTTCAGAGTCTGTGGAAAGTTAGCTCCTCGTTATGTCGGACCTTATAAAATTTTGGAGCGATGTGGTTCGGCTGCTTATCGTCTCCAACTTTCGGATATTTTGTCAGCAGTACATAATGTCTTTCATGTCTCCCAACTAAAAAAGTGTTTATGAGTTCTAAGGAAGTGGTGGAAATTGAAGGACTCCATCTCCAACCTAATCTTTCTTATATTGAGCATCCTGTCAAAATCTTGGATGAAAAAGAGAGTTACTAGAAACAAAGTGGTGAAATTTTATAAAGTCTAGTGGCAAAACCATTTGGAGAACGAAGCAACTTGGGAACAGGAGAGTTATATTCTAGAGCATTATCCCCATCTTCTCCCTGGTATGTCCAGGTAATAGTTTATGTTAAAAGCTCACTCTTACCCTTTTTCCTACACTAAGCACTCACATGAAATCTTGGGACCAGAATTTGTTTAAGGGGGGAGAGTTGTAACACTCTCGGTGTTACATCCTAAATCATTTACTAAAACATGTCATGAGCATCATGTTTATGTGTTAGTGCATGTGATAAAGTGTGTAGATCAATTTTTTGAACCTAAAATGACTAATAAAAATGTAAAACGAAAGTTGATCCAATAGTGCATGTATATCAAGTAGGGTTTAAAACTAATTTTTATGGAACAGAAATACTATAGAACATGTGTGTGATACTTAAATAATGTTTGAAGTATAAACTTTGTAGATGACAGTGAAATACTTGCTGTCGAAAAATGATATTACTAGTTAATATTTCTACTAGCCTAGAAATTGCAAATGAAAATCAAGTTCAGCTCAAAAACTTAGAAAATTTTCAAGTTTGTCAACAGCTAGACATTGCTATGTTTAGCAAATTATTTTGAGAGATTGGGTTAAGGGGTGGTATAGTGTTATAGCTAGATTTGGTAGTCTCACATGCCATCTTGAGCATGGTGAAGATGGTTTGGCTCCTGAAGCAATCGTATAGTTGTTTTGGACGCTTTAAAATTCGTGCGCGGCACGTTCTCGGGCTGGCTCACCGGGTGGACACGGTCACCAGGCTCGGGCACTCGGCATCACTGCGCTAGTCACATGTGCATGCGCTGCCACGCGTGGCCGGCCGTGTCTGCCTCTGGCCTGGCTATGGCCCGGCCGCCGTCGGCCCCGCCGCGTGGAGCCATGCTGCTGCTGCCTACCCCGCCCCATGCCACGACGGAGCCGCTGCCGATGCCATCACCTCATCGTCGCGTCCGCACTGCTACCCTACCTCATGTTGCCGCTACCGATGCCACTGCGATGCTGTGCTGCGCTGCTGCTTGCCTTGTCCTCACACGCACGTGGGATGTCCCGTCTGCCTCGTGTCATCACCTCACCTTAATGGCGATGCAGCAGCGCATGCCGTGCCCCCACCTGCCTCCATGCGCGCGCACGTGGTCTATCCGCGTAGTCACATAGCGGGTGCGCAGATGTCGCCTTGGGTCCGGCCGGCCGCTTGCCGCCAAGGTGAGGACGAGCCAAGCCAGACCTACCCCTCCCTCTCTGCAACCACGACCGGCCAACCCCGCTTGCTTAATTCAGCAAGGTTGAGTCACCATCGCTCAATTCATCACGTCTATGGATTCTCCATTAAGCCACCTGACCTCTGACCCCCACCCAGCCTTGAAGCGAGCATGGAGTTTTTCCCACCACCATGCCCATAAGGCCACGTTCAGCCATGGATGTGGGCAGCCCACCTACCGTCCCTCCCGAGCCAATTCACTTGCGCCACCAGCTTCGTCTCGCATCCCTCTCCACCTTGCGCACGTTAGTGGAACCGCTACCACCGCCCTGTCATCGCTGATGTGACCATGCCACCACGTGCGTCACCACATGGCTTGGCAGCACGTGGCTAGCCTTCCTCCATCCTCCTCCTCCCTAACCGTCACCTTGGCCTGGTCCATGGTAGCCTCCTCATGCTCACACGCTAACCAATTAGGCATGTAGCTACCCCAGCTCACCGAAATAGTGGCGCCACCATCATGGATGGCTGTGTGCCGCTGCAGCCTTCTCGAGACAGTCGTGTCACCCCGTACCACCGCTTAGCATAGCCTGCTCGGGTCGGAGATGGAGACCGACCCATTAGGAGGTCTGTCAGAGGTCCTGTGGTGGCGTGCAGCTGTCTTTGTGTCACCGCCGCATACATGCTGCAAGGCGCTAGGTCATCGGGGTGTCTTGGCGTGGGAATTCCAGGAAAGCCGAGGGGTTAAGTTAGAAGGTTTGAGAGAGGGAGAAATAGTGTTAGGACTTAGTTGTGATTCGGGAGAAGTTCGAGGTCTCTTTTGCAAAGTTATCGACGCACGTGGGATTTCCCCGCCGTGGGTCGGCCTCGTGTGGGCCGCGCCTGCGGGCCGCTGCGCGCGTGCTGTGTCACGTGGGCCGCATGTGTGGGCCACGTGGGAGATTTTGTTTTTCTTTTCCTAAGGAATTAGAAATAGTTTTCTAATTTAATTTTTGAGTTGATCTTTGGTAAATCATATAAAATCATGTAGATGTCCAAAAATTATGAAACAAATTTTGTTAGGTTTCAAAAATTGTGCTCTATCTGTTAGTGTATTTAGTTCATATATATACATGTTGATCCCAGGAGCTATTGAATCATTTGAGAGTGCTCAATATTATTAGGTTAAATATTGTAGTAAAATTTTGTGGTAAATTGGTGATAGCTCTAGTCCTGACATTTTTATGGTAGCTTCATTGTATTATTATGTGCTCACTATAATTTTTGTAGCCTTAGAATTGACTAAACATTAGGGTAGTTAAATGCTCTTTGTTTCAAATATACATTAAATCATTAGTAGAAATAAAGATATATCCTTAATTTGTAAAGCTAGGTGTTTGTTAGTTGAATCCAACATCTTGCTTGATGAAAATGATAGTTAGCTTAGTATCTTAGTCATTAGGGCTAGCTTAGTGGCTTAGTATGCGTATTCTTATTTTAAGAGTTGTTGTTGCATAAATACTAAGTGTTGCATCATCATCGCATGTATATAGAGAACGAGTTGGTGGAGATAGTGACCACCGGCGATCGTGATTTTGAGGAGATCGTCGAGGAGTACTGTAACACCCCGGCCTAGGGCTTAATAGGATTAATAGGATACTCATACCAACAAGTTGCAACTTCTTTTCTAGAAGGCCATCTCTTAAGAACTCTAAGGTTAAGCGTGCTTGGCTTGGAGCGGTGGGTGACCGACCAGAAAGTTTTCCCTGGGGGCGCATGAGTGAGGACAAAGTGCGCAGAAAAGACTGGTGTTGGTCTGTGAGGGCAGTCTATGTCCTAGGAAAGCTTCCAGATGTAAGCAGGCCTGGCCTCGAGGAGGCGGGATGTTACAGAATGGTATTAGAGCCGACCCTTGCGGTTTCACGGGCGCGTGTGTCAGTTGCGCAGGCATGGTGTGCATGGCTGCTGTGGACCCAGAGTGGTCACCCAGTATGGCACATGCGCTGGCACTGGACACACGGATGTGGCCAAGAGGGGACGTTCTAGGCCTGGGGTTGACCGACGAGGACGTCGGTCTCCTAAGAGGGTGAGGATGTAACACCCCGGCCCAGGGCTTAATAGGATTAATAGGATACTCGTACCAACAAGTTGCAACTTCTTTTCTAGAAGCCCATCTCTTAAGAACTCTAAGGTTAAGTGTGCTTGGCTTGGAGCGATGGGTGACCGACTGGGAAGTTCTTCCCGGGGGCGCATGAGTGAGGACAAAGTGCGCATAAAAGACTGGTGTTGGTCTGTGAGGGCAGTCTATGTCCTAGGAAAGCTTCCAGATGTAAGCGGGCCTGGCCTCGAGGAGGCGGGATGTTACAAGTACGAGGAGGGGATTCTCGTGTAGGAGAAGGTCCCGAAGCCGCCACTGACCGACTCAGCTAACACTGCGCCTGCCCAAGGCAAGCCCCGATGCATAACCCCTTATTTTTTATAATCATTGTTTATATATGTTATGTGCATTTACATTATAGGAATTTTATGGAAACCACATGCATAGATACATCTATCCTAAGAGTCTTACTAGTGCAGATTTGAGTAGCTGCTATGCTTAGGTTTCGGTAGCATGAGTAACCTACCGTTACTCACAATAGGTGATTATTATTACTCTCATAATAAAATGATGAAAGGAAAAATGGAGACAGGGTAGAGATATGGTATGGGTATTGGTGGGTGTAACAGGTTGTGTCCTGCGACCAACGGGGCTTAGCTTGGTTACACTATTTTCCATGTTTGTGTCGATTAAGGACCGTCCATTGCTGTGAATGGTAGTCAGGTCATAGACTTATTATCTAGAGCACATACATGCTTATGGGAGCAGGAAGGCGGGGAAAGGTGGAGGTCTAAGCACCATACTGATACCGGGTCTTAAGTGTGGGGGCTTGGAGTCTAAGTTTGGACGGGGACCTAGACCTCGTGACAGGAGTGGAATGGGTTGGTCTTTTTTGTTCCTGGCATACAAACAGGGCGTGTGTTTTGGGGTACCCAGCTGGGATACATTGGTTCATGAATCACCATTTTTATGAGACAGTATGACTTGGCTATGGTCTAGCACCGTAGTAAGAACTGGAAGATAAAAGATGGTAAAATGGTTCTGATTGCTCAACCCTTGCTTAAAAGTAGAACACGTGCTTACTTAGAATGGTTAGCTAATGAAGTAATCATGAATGCTAATAAAACTTGATCTTAAGGACGTACTCCTAGTAATGCTTTTCGCAAACAAAAGAAAACAGCAAACCCATATTGCCTATCATACTCCTTGGAGTCAGGAAACTATTCCCACTAGTCGGGTAAGTCTTGCGAGTATATTGTGTACTTAGGGTTTATTTTACCCTGCTGTAGGTGCAGCTTGAGGAGTAGCTCTTGTGTGGAGGATTCTTCTGGTGGGCACAGACGAATCCTTGTATCGTTTTCGCTAGATGTTTATTTTCATTCTAATGTTCAATTATCGCACTCTGAACTCTGGTATTGTAATAAATAATTTCTAAGAACTCTTGTTGTATGAAATGGACTAAATATTGTAAGCTTGTACTCATTATTGGAATCTAGATGTAAAATGTGGATTGTTTTGAGTTCTCCTTGGGGTGGGCTCGACGGAACTGTCTGATGTAGCTAACTTTTGGGGTGCTTAGTATCTAGTGGAAGACGAGTGCCTCCGAAAGTGTGTTATTTTAGACGGTTCTGCCATAAGAATATTCTAGAATACACGAGAGAATTGACCGGACATGAGGTGGCTGACAAAGAGGCCAACTGGTCTAGAGGTGGGACCGACCGGTCCCACACGGTGTCCTCCAGTGGAGATTTTTCTCACGGCGGTTTCTAATCCCTATCTAATCCCAAAAACAATATTTATCCATTACGAAATGTAAAGAGGATGGCAGTGGTGTAAATCTATGGTAAAATCAGAAAATCTACCTCATCCAAATCCTCGGGTGATTTTTCAAGTTCTAGAAAGATCTTGAGATGGTGGCCATTTACCTTGAATAACGTACCTTCATCATTTTGAAGTGTTACCGCTCCATGCGATGAAGTGCTTTATCACCTTGAATGGTCCATCCCATTTACTCCAAAGTTTTCCATGCCCGAATAATTTAACCCTAGAATTAAAAAATAATACCTTATCTCCTAGGGTGAACTACTTCTTAATCCTCTTGTCATGCCATCTTTTTGTTCTCTCCTTGTATATCTTGGCATTGTGATATGCTTTTTCACACCATTCATCGAGCTCAGAGAGTTGCATCTTTCTCTTGGTTCATGTGGCTTCAAAGTCCATGTTCCATCGCTTGATAGCCCAGTGAGCTTTGAATTTTAGCTCAACAGGTAGATGACAAGTCTTCTCGTAGACAAGTTGATATGGTGACATCCCAAGTGGTGTTTTATAGGCCAATCTGTAAGCCCATAGTGCGTCAGGTTGTCTATCCTTCCATGCAGTCCCCATCTCGTTGATTGTCTTGTGCAGAATATTCTTGATTTGTTTGTTTGATGTTTCTGCTTGGCCACTTGTCTAGGGGTGATATGGACTAGCGACGTTGTGACGGATCCCATGCTTTAGCAAGTACTTGTGAAAGTTCTTATCAGTGAAGTGAGTACCTCCATCACTAATCACCATCCTTGGAACTCCGAAACGTGAAAATATTGTCTCTTCAAACATCTTCTTGGAGTTCTTAGCATCGGCAGCTCTGCATGGCATGGCTTCAACCCACTTGGAGACATAGTCAACTGCCACCAAGATGTATTCATAGTTCTTTGACTTTAGAAATGGTCCCATGTAGTTGATTCCCAAGACATCGAAAAGTTCAATCTAGAGGTTGTTGGTAAGTGGCATGGTATCTCTTGAATTGATATTCTCGTGCCTCTAACATGCTCCATACCTCCGGATGAAGTCCTTCATATCTTCATACAAGGTTGGCCAAAAGAATCCACTTTGCCATATCTTTGAATGAGTGCAGAATGCACCATAATGTCCTCCATATGGTGATGAGTGGCATCGCTCGATGATCTTAATGCCTTCTTCTACCGACACACACACCTTACGAGCACGCGCCATCGAGTAGACTCTAAGAGGGTGGTTCATCCCATATATGGAGACGACTTTCATAGATGAGCTTCCTTTTGTTCTCCCCTAGTGGTACATAACCTACAACCATGAAATTAATAATATTCACATACCAGGGGTCGGATTTTGTGACTTTGAAGAGCATGTCGTCCCACAAAGAATCATTGATGGGTAGTTCCGATGGATTTTCAAACTGCATTATGGACAAGTGATCGGCAATAGAATTTTCTACTCCCTTTTTGTCGATGCAGAAAGTGACCAACACGTAAATATTTGTAGGTTTGCCGTACGTTGTGATCGGAGGTGGCCTAGCACTCAATGACACAGGGTTTATACTGGTTCAGGCAATGTGCCCTATGTCCAGTTTGAGTTGGTCGGTGACTTTATTCCTGAGCCTATGTGCTCAAAGTTTGCAGTGGGGTTACAAACGAGAAGGAGAAAGATAGGGGGTACAAGAGGTTCGATCGGACTTTGGTCAGAGGGGCCGAGAGTGATGGGAGCTCCGCTATGTGCTATGTGTTCGAGCATGTGCTCGAGGTTTGAACCTGGTGGTTCTATTGTTATGTACTAGTGAACTTGATCGATCTGAAACCACTATCTTTTGAGAGAGAGCGCATCCCCTTTTATAGATGAAGGGGATGGCCTTACAAGTGAGAGGGAGAGAGTACATAAGCTGCTAAGTCTTGCTGCCCATGCCGGTGGGGACAAGATGATGGTAGGCGCCCACAATACTGTTCAATGTTAGATGCACATGGGAGGTTGTGTCATCTTCTTCTGGTATGGCAGATGTCGGTGCCTGCCACACTGTTGATACCTAGAGGCATGTAAGGGGCTTTATTATGTTCACCTGGTACGGTAAATGCCGACGCCCACAACACTGTTGATGCCTAGAGGCATGTGGGGTGCCTTACCGTATTTGTCTGGTATGGGAGTTGATGGCGCCCACAACCTTTGTAGAGGGGAAAAATGCCAGGCGCCTACAACCTTTGCTCGGGTTCTCAAGATGGCATTGGTGCCCAAAAGTAATTGCAAAAGCACGACGGGTTTTACCCGATAAGGAGGCGGGTATGGAAGACATTTTGCACCCGTGGGTACGTTATTGGACAAATTCTTGTACCCATCGGGTATGCGGGTACGGGTGTGGGTGTATACTACCCATACCCGCATACCCGCGGGTAAAAAAACCTGCATACCCGCGGGTAAAAAAACCCGCATAAATAATATCCAACCTCTGCAATTTTAGCCCATATAAGGATATAGCCCATATTTGGCCCATATAAGCATATGAGTATATATATTCTAGAACTCCCTCAAACCCTAATCCTCATCCTCACTCCACTCCACCAGCCCATATTTCTGTTTTGCTGCTCTATTGTTGATTTGTTTTGCTAGAAGCTATTATATTTTGGTGTGTGAACTCGGGTATATTGTTGGTAGGGTAAGAATTACCCGTCAAGGTGTAGTATGGAATGAATTTTCTACCGCATGCATTGTGGAGTAACCCGACGGGTAAGATTTTGATCTGGCGGGTGTGGGTACGGGTGGCCAGTACCCATCGGGTACGTACCCGTTGCCATCTTGAGGTTCTGCCATGCTAGGGAGGTTGCAGGGTACTATCCTACATGTGTACAGGGTATGGTCCTCGGTATTGCGGTTGACTTGAGTGTGCTGCCTTACTTTCTCTGATTGTTTCCTAGTCCTTACCGAGCGGGCGTCCCCAGTTGGTTGGTCCCAGTCGGCTCTGATTGCGCTAGTCGGAGAGGAGCTAGTATGGGAGAAGGGTTCGGCGCATTCTTGGCCTCGGATCGGGCGGGTCGAGTCGGAAGTGGTGTTTGGCTGAGCCTTGGGCCGAGAGAGGTCGTCCGAGAGAGGGTGGAGACCGAAGTGAGCGCCCTTCGGAGAGGTGGCCGGAGTCAGAAGCGGGCGCCGTTCCTCCTCGGCTAGGCCTTTTGGTCAGAGATTGGATAATCCTTCTGGCCTATCATCTAGGTATTTGGGCCGGCCCATGAGTTGCGCGTTGCTCACAACGTTGTCTGTTGGGCTGAGCCTTTGTTGGGAAGCCAGTCCATGAGGGATCCTGGGTTTATGAACCCGACACTTTTTATCTTTTATTTCTAAGTCAAATTCTTGGAGTAACAAAATCCATCTTATCAATCGAGGTTTAGCATCTTTCTTAGTGAGTAGGTATTTTAAAGCAGCATGATCAGTATAAACAATCACCTTAGCTCCTACTAAGTAAGATCTAAACTTATCAATAGCCAAAACAATAGCCAGGTGTTCTTTTTTCAGTTGTTGCATAATTAAGTTGAGGTCCTGTCAGAGTTTTGCTAGCATAAGCAATTGCATGATGCTTCTTATCTTTTGTTTGACCCAAAACTACCCCCACAGCATAATCACTAGCATCACACATGATTTCAAAGGGTAGCGACCAATCAGGGGGTTGGATGATTGGTGTAGAGATGAGTGCTTTCTTAAGAATGTTAAAAGATTTCAAGCATGCATCATCAAAATCAAAGGGAACATCCTTGGCCAAAAGATTTGTAAGTGGTCTAGCAATATGTGAAAAAACTTTTATGAAGCGGCGGTAAAACCCCGCATGGCCAAGAAAACTATGGATCCCTCTGATATTTACGGGAGGAGGTAACTGTTCAATTACTTCAATTTTAGTTCTGTCTACCTCAATCCCTCGTTCGGACACCAAGTGTTCAAGCACTATGCCTTCTCTAGCCATGAAATGACATTTTTCCTAATTAAGGACTAAGTGCTTTTCTTCACATCTTTGCAAACCCTTATCTAAATTTTCAAGACAATCCTAAACCATGTTAATTAAACACAGGCATAGCTCATAGCCAGGTGTTAGGATAGGCTTTGCAGATTCTAGTGGTTGTAGGCGTGCGCTCGTAGGTGCAGCGTATTGGTAGATAGGGGTGGATTCTAGATCCATGGTAAAAAGAAAGAAAAAAGATAAAAGAATAATGATACATGGTTAAGCTAGGTTCAAAGTTAACTCAGCAACCATGTCCCCAGCAATGGAGCCAGAAATGCTTGTTGGTATAAATTAATGCACACAGAATAATCCACAAGCACACGGATATTATACCGTTGTAGCACTTCACCAGAAGCAGCCCAGTTTTATATCGAGCTCGAGGAAACGTGTGTGAGAATAACTAAATCTAACTTAACCCAAATTCACAATCAAGTCTAGATAACAGGAGCGTAGGGGAGATCACATAGGTTTTCTAGTTCTAACTTCGGTAAGCTTTGTCTTCTATTGTTCAGTTCTAGGGATATTACTAAAGAAAACACAGGCAGAGTATGTTTTTTATAGCAACAATGTCCTGCTAGGCCTACCAACGGGAGGTGGACTATAAAGGATTCAACGAGGCTATAAGAGTCACCCTCGCGAGCTACCACCGATCTAGAAAGTAGGGTACATCCATGACTAACCGAGTCTAAGCACCACACTTACACTAAGAATACTACTTTAACCCAGGAGCTACAAGGATTAAAGTACTCAAAAGAGAGTCGCAAACCTAAAGAACAATATAAACAAGATGCTTACTTGAATTAGAATTTGATTACCAGAGAAATCTCAGAAGCAAGCTCATGAAAAACTTGATTCTGCCAGGGTATAAGCCGTAGAGAGAGCTCCAACAGGCCGAGACTCCTCCAAAACTCTTCCCTCTCACTCTATCTCTCTATCTCTAATACAATACTAGATCCTATCGAGGATTAATCTTCTCTTGATTGCTAGCTCTGATCCTGGTGGAAATATGGATTAGGGTTTCTAGCCCTCGGGCTCTCAGGATCAAATGCATTGCATGCCCGGAGGAGGGGGGTACAGGCAGATATATATAGGCCCTGTGAAGCATCCTAGACCCTCAGATCAAACTAACCTGAATAAACAGCGTAGATGCAATCTAGGAGGTGGTGGAGAACCGACATAGGAAGCTAGAGGCTGACTAGTGGGCCTAGGGTCCGGTCGGCCTGCATGTGGGACTGGCCAGTCCCACATGTTAGTGGCTCGGGCTCTGCTTCGGTGGAGAGCCTTCTGGAGTCTTCTAAAGTCTTCCCATGTTGTTTATCATGTGGAATTACGCGATTTCCTTTGACGAATAGGTCCTCCTTGATGGTTTTCTGATTAAATCCTGCTGAAAACACAGATTCACCAAAACTCATAGAATTTGTCAGTTAAAACCCCTAAGTTTATGTTGGTGATCCATTCTAATCATTTATGCAAGATATATTGACGGTTTGTGATGAATGTTAACTACCATTAACATGTACCGATGTAAACTTTTCTAAAGCCACACCCAAACATGTCCGCCACAGTCATGAACTCTCCTAAGTGTACAAAAAAATACACCCAAAGCAAATCAACCTTAAACAAAGGGATGAGATCTACTCTAATCTCTCCTTTCTCTTACCCACTCAGATGTAATGGAGCAGATTGCTTGGATCAAACCTCATCGCTCATCGCCCGTCCCACGTGGCTCCTCTCCCCACACACTCAGGGCCTATTTAATATAGGGCTGGGGGGTGGCCTGTGCCCTGGAGCTACAGCCCGGCCTGTTTGATATCATTGGCCTAGCTCCCAGCCTAGTCCCTAGCGTGCAAATCGCCCTCTCTCTCCTGCACTCGAGGAAACACCCCTAGGGTTCGTTTCTCCCGAGCCAGGCTCTCTCCGTCCTCACACGGGCAATTTTGGGGTGGCGGTGGGGGGCTCACGCGAGAACCATGAAACATCCTCCCGTGCTGCTCCTCGGTGAAATATGCTGCCTTTATATGACGCCATCCTCCATCGCTGCCTTCTTATCCTTCCTCTAGCTTCGTCATCCCCAAATCTCCCCACTACATTCGTGTTGAGTGACCGGCATTGTTGTTGTGGTGGTGCAACACGGCGGGCTTCTTCCTCTCTGGTCTTTGTCTCCGTTCATCCAGTTCAGATCCGCTTAGCTATGGCGTTGCTGCGCCTCCTGCCAGGCTCCGTGGATGCGGTCATCTTCCTCCTTCATCTTCTCCGTCTTGCAGTGGTGTCGCTGCTGTCGGTTGAGGTTGATCTGCTTCATCCCGTACTAGATATGCTACTTCTTCTTCGATGGTTCTTCTTCTTCTTCTCCATCTTACGCTTCTTCTAGTCACCGTCAACTCCCCTGAGGTGAAATCCCCCCACATCCCCTTTGCTTTGGTTTTAGGGTTTGCTCTTGCCCTATTTTGATTTTGATTTATGTCTGTGGAATGATAGTTCCGGTCCATGATGGTGGTCTAGTTGCTATGAATGTTGGTTTGGAGCACTGAAACATGTATGCTCCATTGTTGGTACTTTTCATATGGTCAATGATGAATCTGTCCACTGCAACTAAAGGCATTTTTGTTTATGCAACCTTGCTATTTATGTTTGTAGCTGCCTTAAGTGTATGTTGAAATATTAGTTCTTTGATGGTCGATGATGAATATGTCCAATGCACTGGAGGCATTTTTGCTATGCAGCCATGCTATTGTATCTTCATTTGAATGATTGCACTTTCATGTTAAGGCCAGCCAGGGTCTACTAGAACTGAGTTGTATCTTTGAATGTTGAATGCATGTAGATGGATCCAACTGCACAACGTGAGATGATGGCTAGGCAAGCAGCTGCCATGGTTGTGGTTATGCTTTCTTTTTTGGTCACTAGACTGAGAATAATTAGGGCCCAACTTGAGCCTATCCCTTATGGACCTAGGTCATTAGCCCAGCAGCATAGGCTAGGAACCCTACAAATGATATTTAACAGCACTGATGTTGAGTGTTTGGCTATGTTGTGTATGACCAGAGCTCCTTTTTTTGCTCTATGCAACTTTTTTTGAGGTAGAGGCCTTGTTAAAAAACCAGTGGGTGTTCTGTTGAGGAGCAAGTTGTAATGTTCCTCCACATGGTTGGTCACAACCAGAGGTTCAGGGTTGTTCACCAGTCTTTTAGGAGGTCCATTGAGACAGTTAGTGGAGTCTTCCACCAAGTTCTCTATGTTGTTGGTGAGCTTAGGACAAAAATGATCAAGCCTCCTACCACTGCCACACATCCAAAAATCATGGGTAGCCAGAGATGCTCCCCTATATGCAGGTACCTGTTAATCATGTTTATCTGCCTTAGGATTAACCAATTGTACATGTTTGCACTAATCCACTATCCTAAACATTTCTAGGACTGTGTTGGTGCCATTGATGGCACACATGTGTTGGCAAGGGTGCCTAGACACATGCAGTAGACTTTTAGGGGTAGGAAACACAACCCCACACAAAATGTGATGGCTATTGTGGACTTTGATCTCAAGTTCACTTATGTCCTAGTTGGCTGGGAAGGCTCTGCCCATGATGCACTCATTCTTGCTGATGCAATTGACAGGAATGATGGGTTCACAGTTCTTGAAGGTAACTAAAATTAATAGTCCATACATTGTTGTCCTTTAACTTGCCAAACACCTTCGTTGTAGTATATCTTTTGGTCCACTTGTAGGGAAGTTTTATCTGGTAGATGCTAGCTATGCTTGCCACACTGGTTTCCTCCCTCCCTATAGGGGGGTGAGGTACCACTTGTCTAAATTTGGGAGCCACAATTATTTTACCAATGCTAGGGAACTATTCAACCTAAGGTATTCATCCCTTAGGGTGATAATGGAGAGAGCTTTTGGTGCACTCAAGAATAGATTTCATATCCTAGACAACAAACCTTTCCACACATACAAGACTCAAGTGAAGCTTGTACTGGCATGTTGCAATCTCCATAATTGGATCATTGGATTTGGCATGGATGAAGTAGTACCAGAAGAGGATGGCTTCCTAGGCAGCCAGCCTGAGGCTGATGAAACCCAGCCTGTGGGAGACATGCTGTCCTAGGACTCCACTGGTATGTCTAATAGGAGGGATGGCATTTGCAATGCTATGTGGGCTGGTAGGGGTGCTGCTAGGGTTTGATTCATGCTTTCCATTCATGTATGATTTTAGTTTCTAGACCCTGGATATGGAACTCATGTGGTGTATTAATCATTTGTAATAACTGCTGGACATGTCTGAGACCAATCTGGTATTGTTTTTATGATGATTATGTTTTCATGGACATGACTAAGACCAATCTGTTGTAAATCTTTTATCTGTTGTTCATCTTCTATGTCTTGTTCATCTTATACCTGTTCTTCATATACTATCTATTGTTGATACATGCCTTCATGTCATGGATGGTGACCTTATTAGGATGGCTGGGTTTGTGGTAGCTGCACGACATGGCTGCTATGGCTAGTGCTAGGCCAGCTGGTGTTGTTGCTACACCTGAGGTGGTTGATGTGGGGGCTGATGCACCTGAGGTAGTGCCTGCCCAGGGGGGTGATGGTGGTGCTAGGCCCCAATAAGGTGGAATAACAACACCTCTAGGTTTGTCCTTAGGAGGATGGCCCATATAGTGTCTAATGGCAATAGGGCTGACAAGTGCTTCAAGGATAAGGATATGAACTATGTGGCAAAGGCTCTACTGGAGTACAGTGGTGAAGCTGTGAGCCCTACTCAAGTGTACAATCACTTGAGGAAGTGGAGGCAGAAGTGGGCTAGGGTTGTGAAGTTGAAGGACCTTAGTGGTGTACTGTTTGATCATGATGTGAATGCCATAGTGCTTGAACCTGAGCACTACATAGGCCACTGCAAGGTAGAAACTGAGTCAATTCCTTTTCTCTCTTCTCTTCCTCTTCTAGGCACTTATTCTCTTCTTCCCTGATTATTTAATTAAGCACACATGACTATAGGACCATCCTAAGGATGTTGAATTCCTCAACACCCCAATCAAGTTCTACACTGAGATGGAGACCACATTTGGTAGTTCTATGGCCACTGGTAGGTTTGCCCTGGGTTCTAGTGAGCCACTTGGGGTGAACAATGTTGATAGTGTTGCTGCTAAGATAGAGGGCCATGGCTTCACCACTGCTGCTAATGTCAAAGCCACCCCTGAGATGGGTGAGGGTAGCAAGGCAATTAAGCTGCTGACTTCCACTGTTGGAGTAAAGACAAAGAGGGAAAATTTCAGTGAGGAAGAGATGTTTATGATGACAAACATGACTGATGTTGTCAACAATGTAGCCAATGCACTTAGAGAGACTGGGCCCGCACATGTGGATCCTGACCTCTATCTTGCAGTCATGGAGATGCATGGCTTCACCACTGAAGCTCTCATTGTTGCCACACCTACCTGCTGGAGAACAAGGCCCTTGGCAGGGGCTTTGTGAACATGACAATCAGCCATAGGGATATTGGCTGAGGAACTACCTAGCCAAGAACTACTATATGTAGTTCTGTCTAACTAGGACAGCAAGGCAAAGAGGGGGTTGACTGTTGAGATGTATAGTTCCTCCACCTCCTTCACCCACTCTCTTCTCTTTTGGGTTCCATTTTGTTGTAGCTCCTGTGCATGGTAGATGGCTAACCAGCACCTATCCTTTTGGGTTTGCATAGTTGGAGGGTGGCTAACTATATCTGACCAAGTATAACTTGGTAGTTCGGTTAAGTGCCTACTTGTTGTGGGCTGAACCTTTATTTGGAGACAAACTTGATGTATTATTTAGTAACCTCTGTTGGTTACTTCTACTGCCAGTTTGTTTGTCAGTTTATATTGCTATGGTTACTTATGTAATTGCTAGTTCTTACTGATTCTTGTCATGGATGTCATCGAACCCATGCAACATGTCCATTCCCTTTGCAACATCATAGTGTAGATATGTTGATGGCAGGGAATGGATGTGAGCACAGGTTTCATGGCCTTTATGATCTTGGCTGTTGTGTTTCCATGTTATTTTGCTGCCTACTGTGGGTTATGATCTAGCAGATGATGCAAAATGAGACAAATAGTCTTAGGTGGCTACACAACTTTTTGCTATTGTTATTGGTTTTTATGGGCTCTTGTTGCTGCTTTTCATGACTGTCATCAAAGCCATCTGAACCATCCATTCTCTAGCAACACCATTTGGCTGACGACAGAGAATGGATGGCCGGATGGGTTCCATGCCAGCCTTGATATTCGGTTCCTAGTTGTTTGCAGTCTTAGTTTTTCTGTTTTTCTGTTGCTATTTGGAACATGTGCAACCACCAGTGAGGAGTACTTTAATGAATTGCAGCACCCAATTCTATAGTCGAGGCCACAATTTTTTCCTAGCCTATGATGTTAATACTTTGATTTCAAAAAGATGAAACACCCCATCGGTGTGGCATTTAGGATCATGGGTTGTTTCTTCTCACAATCCCTAGATCTTCAATGTCACACTCATGGCTTGTTTCATGATTCACAAAAGACTGAGGCTAATTGCAATTTTGATTTCATAAAAAATGGCACCTTGCTATGTGGTTTTCCATGGAAAGCAACCAGAAATCTATACAACCTGGTATGAATGCAGTGAACAGGTGCTTGGGTTCAAGAATGCAAGGTATTTGAAGTACAAGAATTATGATGAGGCAGTTAGAGATTTCAAAGCATCTCTGGGAGCAGTAACTCCCCTCCCCTACCAGGTGCTCCCAGATGACTGCTGTGAAGGCATTCCTATAGCTATTGGTAAGAATGGCTGTTGGAAGAATGTGTTTATATTGGCTCTTTCTGTCCTGTTGTTTGCTCTTTGGATTAAGATCAACAAGTGTCCCTCGTGTAATTGCAATGTGTAGGCCAATGATGACAACAACCTAGGTTTCATTACCTGTCTTCATGCTTTTGTTCTGTGTCTCATGAACCCATGTCTTAGCTGGTTATGCTTTTGGACTGCTGTTGTATGTACTAAACTCACATTTGTGCTGTTGATATCTCTGTCACATTGGTTTTTAATTATCTAGAGGTAGGTATGATTAATTAATGCATTACAACAATAATTAGTCTGAGGCCAATCTGATCAAATTCACATTGTTGTTGTTGTATCCTCTTGTTTGATCACATTTGCATTCTCAAATCCGATGTTGTTTTCTCCATACACTGCTGGTTCTGGTATTTAGCCTATGGCTAGCTGGGCCGAAATCAAACACAATCTCCATCTGGTAGTTGGAGGTAGTTGGTGTTGGACCAGGCTGGCTAGAAAAAACAAACACAACCTCTCCTGGGCTTGTCTCCCTAGCTACAGGAAATCAAACACACCCTTGTGTGTGCTCTGGACCAGGCCATGGCTAGCCAGGGCGTGGCTGACGGGCTCGGCCACCCCTATGCCCTATATCAAACAGGCCCTCAGTGACTCCTCTCCCCAATACATGCGTGACTCCTCGTGACTCCTCTCCCCAATGCACAGGTGGTGTTTGGATGCAGGTAGGGATAGGGATAGGGATAGGGAAATATAGCAGGATATGGGGGAGTGGGTTATGGATTTGCAAATGCAAATTAAATGCTAATTCAACATTTGGATGCAACAAGGTTTGGGTTTGGGTTATAGTAGGGCCCACATGCGTTTTTTAAAAGAAAAATAAAAGGAGCACCGATCATCTCTTACCCACAGCACACAGGCACCAAGCACACACGAGAGCACCGCCAGTGAGTAAACAAGCATCGCCCCCTCACGGCCAGCAAGTTGCAGCAGAGGATGGGCATCGGGCGCCTGACGACGAGCTGCAGGCTGCACGGGCAAGCCTCCCTGGCAACCGGTGGGGACCACCTTCATATGCATGCATGGATAGGTTCCATTGATGACCATGGGAGGACAGAGGCAAACAAGGGAGGCGGGAGCTCGCCTACTCGCGGCCGTCGATTTCGATGAAGATGGCCAACTTGAGCCCGGATTGAGTTGTAAGTCGCTGGATCGATCTCCAACCTATCGGAATTGAGCTGCTCCCCTATGGTTCTTGGCTCCTCTCGCTGGCTCGCTGCTCCAATCTTGTTGCTACAGTTCTATCCCTTTCATAACCCACCCTCCTCACTGAGGTAGATTTGGTGGGACGAGAGTCCATTCTATCCCAAACTCAAATCTCCACTGTATCTCAATCCAATGAACCAAACATGGCTTATACAGCCATTGGGTTATGATATCCCTGTCCCACCCCCTATTTCTCGTGAACCAAATGCCACCTCAGCGACTCCTCTCCCCGAGGGCGCCAGGCCACCAGGGCAGCGCGGGTGCTAGTCGGCCGCTAGGCAAGACCGATTCCGCTTTGGTGGCATGGGATTAGGACCTTGCGGTGCCACAGAGCCGATGCTAGACTAGGTACCGGCGGTGGGCATGGTACCGGTGACGGATGGGGCCTTCACGGCGGGCGCAGCCTACTCCATGGCTGCCGACCAAGGTACCTCCGCTCCCATTCTAGATCCCCTGGAGCTCCGATTCGGTATGATGGAATCCTACCACTAGACTCGAGCCCTCTTCTCCATTGTTCCAGGGGCGGGGGAGCGTGCAGGTGGTGGGCCGCCACCGGCCGCCCTAGTATCCTCCCCCTGCGGTGCTCCCTCCGGTAGCCTCCATGGGTCTTTTCTCGCTGATGCCGTTCGACCCGAGCTGCTTGTCGTGGTTAAGCGAGCTGAGCCCATTCCTTCCCTCCGTCGGCACCCGTGCCACCGCAGCCAGGCTAGGCCAGGCACCATTCGCGCTGAGCTCGTGCAGCAGCCTGCTGCTATCCACCAACCATGCCATCGCTGGCCACCATCTCCGTGCTCGAGTTCTTCAGCAGCACCAACTTCTCGGACCTGTAAATCTCTAGATGATTATTGACCTCATAACAATTCTACTAATCGATTCCATTTCATTACTATACTTTGTCGTTGCTGTCAGGTCTCATCCGTGTCTCGCCAAGCAGCCCGGTTAAATTTTCTAATCTCTTTCCCTTTGGTAATTCAGGGAGTTGGCATTCGCCAGTGGTAGCTACTGATTCGTTCGTTAATTAATTGATTGGTTGTAGGAATTTTCCTTCTCAAAAAAGCTTTTCTCTATTTCCATGGATTGACTTGCATGGAATGATGAGAAATAAAATGAGATGACAATAAAATTTTCCAAGCAGCACGGCACTCTTCTCTATAGTGCTTGCTTGTTAAGGGATGGAAAGATGAGGCCAGCTGGAGCTTTCCTTGCGGAAAGAGGAATAAAGATGAGAAACATCACACATCTGCCATTAGAGAAGTAAAAAACTCGACCGGGGGGGTTGTTTTAAGACTGCCCCCGCAGCATTACAAATAAGAAGAAGGACCTTCTCACCCGGCCGAGAAAACCCCCGAACCCCCGCCCCTACCCTTACACGGTGGCTTTCCGTCGCCCAAGTGAGAATTGGGCTGGTGCCCCCCCAGTGCTTTGGTTATGGGAACGGACGAGGGGATTTTTTTAAACTTAGCCTGAAATTCGCTCCCATGGGGAGTCGAACTCAGGACCTGAGGAGTGCCGCCGGGCCACCTAACCGTTTGAGCTAGGCGCCCTTTGGCATTAGAGAAGTAAACTTCTGCCTGTATCATGTTCCTGCGTTTATTTTCCTTTCTGAGTGCACGCTGCAATTTCTTTAAAGCATATTATACTTGCAACAATGAAATATATATTCTAGATTGGCAAAATAGATCTTTAGAGGAGCTCTGGAACTCTTGATATGAATTTGTTTTTAGGGGTGAAAATCTATGGTCAGGTGATTTCAGCTAAGTTGAGAGGGTGTTTACCCCTACTGGTTTTACCTGATAAGAATGACTTCAAACCATAAATCAGTAGTTTACAAACCTGTAGGTTTGGAGGCCATAGTATAACAACAACAACAACAACAACAAAGCCTTTAAGTCCCAAACAAGTTGGGGTAGGCTAGAGTTGAAACCCAACCGAAGCTTTTCTTTCGGGTTTCATCTCCATTAGAAAGGCTAGATTTAACGTTGGCTCACCACGCCTATCACAACCCTCCTCCTTTACCAGGGCTTGGGACCTGCTATGTTGAGACAACATAGGCGGAGTTTTTGGAGGCCATAGTATCCTCACAAATTTTTAGAATTTTTGCAATGAAGGTTTGGCGCAATCACATAAAAAAAGAATAAGTTCTGTCTTAACTTTGGGCAGCATTTCTGACAATTGAGTTTCTAGTGTCTGTCTTCTTTCAGTAATTCTATTAGACATTCAAGATTTTGTTTCCCCAATCTATGTCAAAAGAGAGCTCTTGAGCTGATTTTGTTAGTGCTCAAGGATCTGCAAGCCCCAATATTTGGTTTGCTTAATATCATAGCTATTAGTTTCTTAGAATTTCTTTCCACGTTGCTATATGTGATGTTGAGAGATCCAAGGCGCCTCTATGTACCTGGTAGGCTTTACCACATTGTTGAAAGGAAACCTTTCAGGTATGAATATACCATTATATTTTTTCTAGAAAAACGTAACGCTTGCTATTTTTGATAGTTCACCATTTTGTTGTTCACCATAATGCAATGAGTAATGAATATCTACAGGACAAGCTTTCAGGAAAAAAAGTAGTTATTTCTTTTCCTATTTGATAGGTAGTTCATAAATTTTGTTGAAACAATTCCCGATTGCTGCAGATGTGATGTTATTTGCAATGTTACTCTTTAAGCATATTTGCTATGGACTAAACAATATGATAACTCATCATGAATCTCTTTTGGCATGAATCTTAATCTATCTCACTATTTCCTTCATTCTTAAGAAACATATTGTGTTTTTTATTTTACCGTAGCGATAACACAGGCAGTATACTAAGTTAGATGGCTGCAGCAGGCTTTGGTTTTGTTCAGTATTAGCTCTTCAAGCCTTTCAACACTTTGGATGTTAGGTCTTTGTTCTCTTACCAAAGTGGTATGTTAGTGTTGTGCATCTTTACTTTTTCAGTCAAAACTATTTCTGAAAAGTGAACAGTCTACCCTTTAAACTATTAAGTGTGATGTCAGTCTTGATGGCCACATTATTTTGTTGGCACCACAGATGCATTGTTTCGGACTCTGCTTGTTCTCTCATGTTTCATCAATTCCTCAATTCTCACTGTGATATAGGCACTGCAGTTTAACATCAGCATAAGCACTGGGCTTGGCTGTCGCTTGCTGGTGTGACTTCCCTACAGACACTTCGGAGCCCCGACAACTCGATCCAGACAGGTTTCTATACAAATCAAATTTCAGATTTTCTCACCCTCAAAGCAGCAACTGTCTGAATGAAGAGCCCCGCCTTCCATTTGCATAGGCAACATCGAGCATTTTTTTGTAACAAATAAGGAAACACAAAGGAGATCTTCTCGTCATCACCCTGTTCGTCAACTGCAACAAAGAAGTATTTGTGTGCAAATTTTACACTTCCAGTTATTGGCTGTGGCTATGTTTTGTTGGTGAACTGAAAAATTTTTTGGAAATATTGCAATTTTCCCTATGTTGTCTTCCTAGCAAAGTGCAGTGGGGACTACAAAGTGGTAATTTTAGTTTTGACAGTTTCTACAATCTGAAAATTATTAATATGGAGAGGAATGGTTATTGCCCCTATGATGTATAGGAATTATTTGCTATATTAAATATATGTACTGTGCTCAAGTCATGGTTTATTCTATATATTTCTCTGAAAATGAACCGTTTCTTTCTATTTCATTTTTTCTAATATAAGATGGTTGTTTTTATGTATATCCCTAAAATGAAGCCGTGGCGTTAGCATGGGCACTATACTAGTAATGAATAAAAACCTTAACGAATCTTCTGTGGAGTCCAACCCTAATGCACTTTCCGATTCTTCATGACTGGCCTACAATCCTCTCGACTTGTGCTCCATTTTCTTCTATAGTCTCTGATGCTTAATCTTCTCATCCAAAAGGTACCAGCAGGCTGGTCTGCATGAGGGATTCAGTACTTTGGTTGAAGAGGGATGCAGTGTGGAGGTTCCTGTGGCCATGTCGAACACCATAAGCTCATTCCTGGACCACACTCATCCATCCAGTACACGCAGTCGGGGCTCACCCCCGGCGCATCCTCTGGCCGCAACACCACAGGGTTGTTCTTACCGATGAACACTGCGCAGCCTCCCAGATCCTTCGCCACGTCCCAGCACGGTTGGCGTCTAGGGTCATACTTGAGGACGAAGACCTCATCTTTTTCCATGCGAAACCGACCGCCTCTCGGAACAGGCCAAGAGAGATGGCTGGTGGTGTTCCCCCACGCCTGGTACACACCTCCATCGAAAAAAAGATTTTTTTGATGCCGGTGAACTTGGACGCAGTGTCGTAGGGTGCGGCGTAGATGACAACTGGCTTGAACGGGAAGCCGGCGCGCTCGACCTGCAAGGGTTTGACAATGGGCCTCCGCCGCCGACCCTAGGGGATGTGGAGAACATGCACGTCCCCGCACGTGGTGACGCGAGTACACCTTGCTG
This sequence comes from Miscanthus lutarioriparius, assembly GCA_904845875.1. NCBI lineage: Eukaryota > Viridiplantae > Streptophyta > Magnoliopsida > Poales > Poaceae > Miscanthus > Miscanthus lutarioriparius. Next base: position 17,831,257 of record CAJGYO010000007.1, on the reverse strand, counting down.
GCGTCGGTATCATAGGCCAGGTCGGCGAGCCTGTCCGTCTTCTCCATGTCGACATCAATAATCATCCATTTCATGTCCCGCGTCTTGGTGTAGGCGAGCCTGCGCAGGTCGCAGATCGCCACGGCGACGTAGTCGTACCGGCTTCCGGTCATTCCTGAGCGGAAGGAGAGGGATCTGTTTGCGTGGTCGAGAGGGTTCAGGAGGAAGATCTCTAGCATGTTGTTATGACACTACTAGCAATTTCACTGGTTTAGAATGGATCAACACGGAGAGTGAGTGGGTTTAGGGATACATCGAGCGGTGCTCGCCATCGATCCGGACGCAGCCGGGCAGTTCGGTTCCGTGTTCCTTCTCCTCCCTCCCCTCTGCTCCCCCTTTCTCAGATAACGTCTCCCAACTATGGCTTCGTCCAACTTGGGCCGAGGTACTTGCTATTGGGCTGAACCTTCCTCTTGGGCCTTGTCGGTTGTATTGCCTCCTAGGTCATTTCTCCACCAGCAGTCGCTTCGCCATCGTCAGTGCCTCCTTCGTTTTCAGGTTCAGACACCGACGGCTTCATGACATTCCTCCCTCCTTGAGAACTGGCTTGTCCCCAAGCTGGTGCCGCTGGAAAAATCAGCTTCAAAGCTTGTTCATCCTCCCAGGTAGCCAGATGAGCAGGCCACATCGACCATTGCACCAGAATTTGATCAATGACAATGTTATTATGATGATGACGACGGCATTGCAAAATTTTCAATGGATATTGAAATGCAGCAGGGGTTTCAGGTATCTCAGCACTGACCTGATCAGGAGCAGTGACAACAACCTTGAGCTGAGATACATGAAAGACAGGATGCACACTAGATATTGCTGGTAAGTCCAACTTATAAGCCACATTTCCAATCTTCTGAAGAATCTTGAAGGGACCAAAATATCTGAAGGATAATTTCTGATTGCGACGATGAGCCAAGGAAGTTTGAATGTAAGGATGTAGCTTAACGAACACAGACTGACCAATAGCATAGCTCCTTTCAGTACGGTTTTTGTCAACTTGATGTTTCTGGCGTTGTTGAACTCTGATCAGATGCTGCTGCAATACTTGCTCCATCAACCGACGATCAGACAGCCATTTCTCCAGATCAGGAATAGCACAGTTCTGAATATGATCTATACCAAAATGCTTAGGCTCATGTCCATACAATACTTCAAAAGGGGTAAGATTCAAAGATGAATGATAGCTTGTGTTGTACCAAAATTCAGCCAAGGGTAACCAATCCTTCCATTTAGTGGGACAAGCATGAACAGTACATCTCAAATAGCCTTCTAAGCATTGATTGACACGCTCAGTTTGCCCATCCATTTACGGATGGTAAGCAGTGCTCATCTGTAATTCAGTTTGAGATAGACAAAAAAGTTCCTTCCAAATAGCACTAGTAAAGATTTTGTTCCTATCCGATATTAGAGCAGTTGGCAATCCATGCAATCTATAGATATGATCTAGATAGACTTTAGCTATTTGTAGGGCAGTGAAAGGATGAGTCAAGGCAATAAAGTGGGCATATTTTGAAAACTTGTCCACCACTACAAGAATGCAGTTGCAACCTTTAGATAGAGGTAAACCTTCCACAAAGTCTAAACTCACCACTTGCCAAGCATGTGAGGGCACCGGAAGAGGCTGAAGAAGTCTAGGGTATTTGACTCTTTCAGATTTAGCCTGTTGGTAGACTAAACACTGAGATACAAAAGCCTTCACCATTGATTTGAGGTCTGGCCAAGCAAACATCTTCTTGATCTTCATGTATGTAACCAGAAACCCTGAGTGACCCCAAATAGCAGAAGAATGTAAAGCTGAAATAATTTGTTGTTGCAATTGCGAGCTGCTAGCAACCCATATCTTAGATTTGTACTTAATAATGCCACTGTCCAAAGAAAAATGACCTTGAGGAGAAGAAATAACTAATGAAGTCAACAGCTTAGAAGTGGCAGGGTGAGTCCCATAAGTTTTAGTTAACTGTTGAACTCAGACAGGTTGAGAGGTGGACAGAGCATAAAAGTCTTGGGGCACATGGTGAGTGGCTGATGGTAATCTAGAAAGAGCATCAGCTATAGAATTTTCTGAACCTTTCTTATAAATGATTTTATAATTCAGTCCTAGCAATTTAGTATAAGCCTTCAACTGCCATGGTGTGGTCAATCTTTGATCAGTTAAATTCTCAAGACTCTTCTGATCAGTTTTGATATGAAATTGGGCATGTTGAAGATAAGATCTCCAATGATCTACAGCCATCAAGATAGCCAGACATTCCTTCGCATATGTTGATAAACCTTGATTCTTAAGTCCCAGAGCTTTACTGATATAAGCTATAGGGTGACCCTCTTGCTGTAAGACAGCCCTAATGCCTTTAGCTGAAGCATCAGTCTCTATAATAAACACTTTAGAGAAGTCTGGCAATTGAAGAACAGGAGCAGTAGTTAAGGCTTGCTTGAGCTAATCAAAGGCAGTTTGATGGATAGAAGTCCACACAAAAACAGTGCTCTTTTTTAACAGTTCAGTCAATGGCTTAGCAATAGCACCAAAATGTTGCACAAATTTCCTGTAATACCCAGCCAACCCCAGAAAACCTCTGACATCTTTCACAAATTTTAGGCACAGGCCATTATTGAACATCCTGGATTTTCTTGGGATCCATAGCAACACCATCACCACTAATAATGCGTCCCAAAAACTTGAGCTGTTGCTGGGGTAAAGGAGCATTTAGATAGTTTAATTCTAATGCCATGCTGCTGCAAGAGCTAAAACACTTGCTGAAGGATCTGAAGATGACTATCCCAAGTAAATGCATAGACCAATATGTCATCAATAAAGACAACTACACCCTTCCTGAGTAAAGGTGCCAAGATATAATTCATGGTCTGTTGAAATGTGGTTGGCCCACCTGTGACTCCATATGGCATGACTGTATACTCGTAATGGCCGTGGTGTGTCTGAAAAGCTGTCTTATATTGATCAGATTCTTCCATCAGTATCTGATGATACCCAGCAGTCATATCCAGACTAGTGAACCACTTGGCTCTAGTCAATTCATCCAGAATTTCATCAATTACAGGTAAAGGAAACTTGTTTTTGACCGTCAAGGCATTTAGTTTTCTATAGTCCACACACATTCTCCAATCTCCAATTTTCTTCTTAACTAGCAGCACTGGAGAAGCAAAAGGACTGTTACTCTCCCGAATTAAACCATTCTGCAACAGTTCTTGTACTTGCTTCTCTATTTCATCCTTCTGTGTTGGATTATAACGATAGGGCCTTAACCTAAAAGGTTGAGCTCCAGGAACTAATGGAATGGTGTGACGGATATGTCATTTTGGTGGCAAGCCAATAGGTTTAGTAAACAACTCTTCATACTGAGCTATTAAGGCATGAAGGTCAGCAGGCCAACTGCTAGATATAGGCTGGGGCTCTAATTGAAACATTTCCAAAATACACTAGAGTTGATCAGTTGAACACAGCTCTAGAACTTTAGATGCAGTAATAGTGGGGCATTGTTGCAGGTTGGGCTGCAATCCAGTCAATTGAATCTTTTGACCAGCATGATTGAAAGAAAGCCACTTGTTTCTCCAATAAATTTCCATGGGACTGTGTGGGCTCAACCAATCCATACCAAATATGATGTCATAACACTACAAGGGTAATATCTTCATATTGACCAAAAAAATATGACCCTGGACGATCACTGGACAATTAAGCAACTCATGAGTGCACTGTAATAAGGTACCATTGACCACTCTGATTTGAACAGGATTAAGCAATGGAGTCCAATTAGGAAGACAACTAGCCAAAGTGTGACTGATGAAGCTACTAGTACTGCGAGAATCCACTAATAATACCACAGAGTGTTGATACAAGGTGCCTGCTAACCTGATAGTTTGATGACAATCAGTACCTTGCACAGCAGACAAAGACAATTTCATCAAATCTTCACCTGAGTCAAAACTATGCTTGTCAGGCTCACTCTGTGAAATTGCATCTTCTTCAGGTAAGAGCTGCCATAACTCTTCCACAAGATTTAGAGCTACAGTAGTAGCACATTTATGTGCTAGATTCCACTTATCACCACATTTGAAACACAATCCTTTGGCCCTTCTATAGGATTTGATGTTCTGAAGCTTATCTTCCAACCCTGATGGTTTAGATGGCTCAATAGGTTTTTGAGCGCCAGTTGAATGTGTTTCGGCCAAAGCTCTTGGAGGGGACATTGGTGAATAATACACTCTTGCATAAGAACTCCGAGTAGATGATCCCCCATCTTGTCGTTTGCCATCCTTGGAAGGAATATCCAGCAACACCTCTTCCTGTAACAGAGCAAGAGAACAAGCAGCATCCAAACTGGCAGGACGATGTACAAGTACTACAGAGCGAATATTATCTTGCAACCCACCAATAAAACGACTAATGATGACATGAGGGCTGAAATTGGGGTCATGGGCAAGAATTTGGTGGATAAGATCATCAAATTGCTCAATATATAAGAAAACTGTGGAGGTTTGTTTGAGCCTAAAGAATTGACGATTTAAGTGACTTTGCTGATCTCGCTCAAAGCGTTGACAAATGGTGGCACAAAGTTTAGGCCAAGTAGCACGCTGAAGAATTGTTTCTACAGATTGGGACCAAAAGGCCACAGAACCCACAAAATTTATGATGGCCAGCTGGACCCACATGTTAGGATGAATGGCATATACATCAAAATAGGATTCACATTGTTTTTGCCAGAGCTTTGGGTTTTTACCATCAAACTTAGGAAACTCAAACTGAGATATAGCTTTGGTCATGTCAAAGTGTAACTGAGACTCCGATGAACCAACATACGGATGAGGGAAATTATGTGCACCTTCGACCGGGGTAGGCACGAAGGTGGTGACCACCCTGTTGCTAATGCCCCGGTCACTGGTTTCGACGCCGGCACCAATAGGCTGTTGTGTGGCCCCAGAAGAAGTCGTATGCTGGCGATGAGCCGCGGACTTCGTGAGGTCGATGGTCTCCATGTCGTAGATGCGAGAAGCTGCTGCGGTTGGTGGAGGTTGAGCCACGAGCTGGTCCACCTTCTGCTGCAGATTGACGACCGAGTCATGAAGCTCGTCAACCTTAGCATCGATCTGCGGATGCCACACGCCCACATCATGCAGTACTGTGAGATTATCGTTGAGCGTGCGCTGAATCGAGGAGTTCTGAACTTGCAACTCCTTCAGCATCAGGGTCAGGTCACTGAGTTGAGATTCCATCTGGGTGATGCGCTTCTGTTCTCGAGTTTGATACTGAGGGCGAAACAAGTAATCTGGGACTGCCGCCAGAATGGATCCAGAAGCAGGAAACACTCGAACAGGGCGAACTCAATGAAATCAGTGTGCTCGTTCGGGGAACGATTGCCAACCAACTCAACCTCGGCACGGACCTATGGATCCTTGCGATCAACGCTACAAAAGCGAATCACAGAGGAGAGCCTGTCGTCGGGGATCACGAGTCCAAATCGAGGCAATCGAACCGAGAACGGAGATGCACCGAAGCGAGAACAAGATCACCACGGCGGACGCCCGCAAGATCGAGTGACCTCCGATACCAATTGTTACGACACTACTAGCAATTTCACTGGTTTAGAATGGATCAACACGAAGAGTGAGTGGGTTTAGGGATACATCGAGCGGTGCTCGCCATCGATCTGGACGCAGCCGGCCAGTTCGGTTCCTTGTTCCTTCTCCTCCCTCCCCTCTGCTCCCCTTTCTCAGATAACGTCTCCCAACTACGGCTTCGTCCAACTTGGGCCGAGGTGCTTGCTATTGGGTTGGACCTTCCTCTTGGGCCTTGTCGATTGTATTGCCTCCTGGGTCATTTCTCCACCAGCAGTCGCTTCGCCATCGTTAGTGCCTCCTTCAGTTTCAGGTTCAGACACTAGCGGCATCGTGACACATGTCGTTGGTGACAGCCAGCCAGCCGTTGCTGGAGCCGACGCATTCGCCTGAGTATGGGGAGCGTGGCGAGATGGAACGAGCGGTCCGCCGGGAGGAACAGGGCGGACAGCTGCACCTGGCGCTGCCTCGGGTGGTAAGGGATGTAACTGTTGGGAATGAGGTCGCGTGGAGGAGCGTCGGGCGGGATGGCGACGGTGATGAGTGAAGGGATCGACGGCGGGAGGGCGGCGCACGCCACGCGGTGCAGACGCCGCGGACGCGGCAGTAGGATTTGAACGGGAGGCCGCAGCCATTACTTATGAAGAGGAGGAGCTCTGAGGGGAGGCCCGCCCATGGGCCGAACGGCGACATGGCAACCTCAGGAGACGGCGGGCAATCAGCCGAACGCCGCCGCTCGCAGTAGAATTGGGGAAAGTTTGCTCCTCCCTACTCTAGGCCGGATGCCTGTGGCTCTTATACTTAAGCCCTCCAGCTCTCATCAGACTCGCAGACGAGTCCTTGTCCGAAACGGTTACGGACCAATTTTCCGATCCGGTCCAATTTTCGCCTCTCCTCTCGCGCACCTGGTATGCGCCCGCGTGTCGTCATCCCTCTTCCCTCGGCTGCTTCCTCCCTCCACATCCACATCATGAAATCCTAGCGCTAGCTCGGCCAAATCGAGGGGCAACCAGCGGTGCAAACAAACCGGGTTGTGCTGCAGGCGTGCGGCCTCTCCTGCGCGCGTGGCAGCACGTGGCGCGCGCCCTGCTTGTGCAGCCGGGTAGCCGCCGACCGGCATTGGCGGCTTGGCGTGCTGCCGGTGAGTGGTGAGTGCTACTAATCTCATCTGGGCTGGGCGGCTGGCCGTCTCACGGAAGCTCGAAAAGAACATCAGGGTTTGCGATTGGCGCACTGCAGCTGCTTGTATCGATTTACTTTTTTTGTTTATGCCTTCTGAAGTCTCAATCTCCCAATCTGGCAAGTGGCAATCCCCATGAGTCCATGGCATATCATACTTCTTCATCTATATTTCAATTGCACAGATTGAAATCGATTATATATTTGTGCCGAATTTTTGTGGACTTGGACAAACAGAATTGGTTGAATCGGACCATTTGTTCATTAATTAATTGTCTTCAGTGAAAATTGCATCTCTGATTTCTTTTAAGTGTCCAACTTTTATGTGTTAATTCAAGTTCAGTGACTATTCTGATGAACATACAGGAGGCAAGGACGAACCAAATCACCATCAGTTAGGTAATTTTCTAATCATTTTTATGTTTTCATCAAGTTTGTTGTAGAAGGGCGGGCCCAGGGCAAGCGATAGAGTCTTGCTGCCTGTGACCGGAAGGTCCCGGGTTCGAGTCGCGGTCTCCTCGCATTGCACAGGCGAGGGTAAGGCTTGCCACTGACACCCTTCCCTAGACCCTGCACAGAGCGGGAGCTCTCTGCACTGGGTACGCCCCTTTCATCAAGTTTGTTGTACAATTTAACACGAATACCGAATATCATCTAAATTATGCATTTTATGCTTTAGTTTTATTATCTATAAGGTCCCTTGGGAACGTAGGAAAATTTCTAAAACCTGTGTTTTTCCTATAAAATCGAATTGAATCATGTAAAATTTCTACATGCCTATGAAAATCCTGCGTTCCAAAGGGGCGCTAAGTATGTGACTAATGTGGGTAGTTTAAACGTTGGCCTTATGCGTGAGGATTCAGCAACTCCGCCACATTAAAGACCATGCAACATGCCAGATGACTAGGGCAGCAAACTGCGGCTGCACACTGCACTGGAGATCTGCGAGATCAGGTACAAGAGCGGAGTGGAATGATTATTTATGTTCGGATCAACTACTACACCTGCAGTCCTGCTCCAGTTCGTCAGCCTCTTCAAACACGGCAATCTTGACTAGTACGGGTGCGGCTGGCCAAATTAATTCCAATCCTTGTATCCTTTTGTAGTTTTGCTTACTATTCGATTGATTGATTCCCCCAGGAGTTCAGGTAACTCGTTTAGATCTCCAGACGTCATCTGTTTCATGAGCGTGATTTACTCTGTGACTGTAGGAGAAACCCACACCGATTGTCCTGTGTATAGCGCGGTAAGGATCTCATCCCAGCCAGCATGCAGTAACAATTCCTACCACAATTCTGTGTCATGACTCCAAGACAAATTTCACACGGATCATATTATTGGGTGTATACCAGCTTTTTATAGAATCAAGATGTAGCATTTCCTGTGAAACAAACACATTCACTAGACCTGAGCCTGACATATGTAAGTTGGGTAGTGGAATCGATCTGCTATATAAGTTCAGAAAAGGAATTAGACATAATAAAGTATTGAGTGGCAATGCCGGCAAATCAGAAGCACCACATATTCCAACATGACTGTTAAAGTGTACAGAAAAGAAGACAAGAAGTTCAGCATGAACAAGCTATCAAGAAAGTTTGCAGCAGTCATCAAAGAAGTCTTGTCAACGTGGTCATTCTCTGATAAGTAAGCACCTTATTAGATGCTATAGAGAAGACCAGCATGCTAAGTTGTCTGAATAAACATTATGATGGGTATGGCTAGTTGAAGATATTAAGAGTCTGCTTCTTTATCTCCACAGCTTCGAGGAGCTTCTTAGCCACTGCGCATGCGTACACCGAAGAGCCCTTAGGTATCTGCAGTATCAAGATATGAAGTATTATAACTAATGTCTGTGCTACAGACACAGGGAAAAGGATCAGGAACCTACTTTTGTGTAAGAAAATTTGTTCGTTACCTTTGTATTGAACATGAATATATGGTGATCTCCTATGATTCCCCCAACAACATGGATGAGCTCAAGACGAAACTCCTCTAGAACCTTTGCAGCACAAAGCAAAGAGTTGGCTCTCTTCTTCTCTGTGAACTTGATATTTATTTCATCATCAACTATGCGGACATCAACGTCGCACTCCTTGGACCTCCTTTGAACCCAGGAGCTCCTTATAGCCCCATTCATCTGATTGTTTTGATCATCACTCACTGGCTGCATTGAAGAGCTTTCCCCATCATCAGCTGCCTCATCATCCAACGTCAGTATCTTCCTCCTGTCAGTGCTGTTCCTCTTCTTTTCCAGTAGGATCTTCAGTTCTTTCACTGTTCTATTAAGCTCATTGATGTAGTCAATGGCATCTCCAACTATAGAGGCCCTGTCATTCTGGAGAATAGTTTTACAGCAATTCAGAATTCATAGCATCTTATTCACTAAGAGTACAAGTAAATGTAGATTTAGGAAAGAAAAAGAATATTGCATTGTGCTGGTCATAACTAGAGTTTCTGGAATGGAAAATCTCTTATCTCGCATATTTTATAATTTCATTCTATTTTGTTGGATGCTGATACTAAAGATCAATTTACGTGCATCTGTCCACTGAATACATGCAAAAAATCCATGATCGCCTTCCTCCACATACTTGAACTAATACCACTTTATAAGAGTTTGCTAACGACGAATCCATCTTTAATAAAGTTTTTTTTATCATACACACATTTGTTTCAATTTTATTTTTCCTAGGGAAAACAATCTGAATACATATTCCATTACATCCTGTACGAATAGAACTTACTAAATGTTCTAGAAATCCATGCAACTGTGGAAAATGAGTTTTCTGTAATGAGACAAACAATTAAGGAATTTGTGCGTGGAAAGATAAGTTATACAAACCTTAGTAGGGTTTGGGAACAGTGATCTTAAAGCCCCATACTTCACATTTAGCTGCTCCCTCCTCTCTCTTTCAGTTGCAAAGTTAGCTTTTCCCTTGCCCTTGCCAAATCCACCTTTCTGTCTTCTACTCCCCAGTACTGGGCTGTCGAACTGCCTCCCATCTATCTCCTGGAAAATATTTCCTGAGACCCCTGCTACCCCGACCATCCCATCTCTCTCATCATCACTGGTAAATAACCCATAGTTTTGTGGTAGTGAATGATAGAGATCCTTCAACATATGAGATTGAGTAGCATGATAACCTAATGGTAGAGTTGAATCGCTGAACATCATTCCACTTTCATGAATTGCTACTCCTTGAAGGTCATTGGTAATGTCCAAATGGTTGACCATGTTCTGTGCTGGATCACCGAAGATATGTTCTGTCGAAGGAAATTCAGGAATCAGACTGCACCTTTGGATCTGTAGAGAATTTAGAAGATCATGTGCAGCTGCATAAGTGCCATTCCGATATGATGCAGGGTCATAGTCCAGGACCTGTTGTTCCACAGTTATGTTATGTGGACCTTCGATCTGGTGGCTGAGGATATGATCTTGGACACCATAGACAGCAGGAACCAAATTTGCAGTTTCTGCTGGAGGAACTTCTTGGATCATGTGATCACTATGGTCCTGCTCCATGTCAATCCCAAGCTGGTGTTGAATTTGCTCGATCACCCTTGCAGGCTCAGAGGTAAGGTTGGCTGGATTGGAGTGATCTTCTATGATAAAGGGCGCAAGTCTGAAGTTCTGCTGTTCAACATCTGTATTGTCATAGATGGAAGATTGGGAAGAATCATGGATCATTGATCCTTCCATGAGAATATGATCATGAGAACCATCAAAATAGCCTCCCCCAGCAATCATTTTGGCCCTGGTTACCTTCACTCAAGATAAAAAAAAAATACAGCATTTAGGAACTATATGCACCATATAAGTATCTAAAGTAGCAAAACATTTAGGAAGAAGCAAAGGCAGGAGACAAAACTGATTAAGAAACATAGAAGTAGCATGCTAGAGGATCTGAAATAGACATTCTAGAGGATCTGAAATAGACAAAAATTATTAGCTGGTGCCCATGAATTGAGGGAAAAGATGACTCAACTTGTATGAAACACCGATGGAGTTGATTAGGCAGAGAAGATTGCAGCTGGCTTAGTTGGTTTGATTGTTTGAGAGGAAGAGAGTACTCAAGGTTTAAGCTAGGCAATCTGTTTCTCTCTATCTTTTCCGTGTGGAGTTTTATTAGCACATGGATGAGACAGGAAGCCTTTTTGCTTCCTTAGGACCCAACAAACTGCCTTGCGTCTTTATTTGCGCCCTACTCCTAAAAATATTAATCTTGCTAGTTTGTGCTTCAACTACCAAGCTCAACAATTAATCAGCAGAACACAGACTAGTACAAGTATTGACAATGACCAAAGTGCCCTTTACCTTCTTGAAATCTTCTAAACAATGCACTACAAGTCCAATAGTTGAAAAGGTGGTATGTTTAAATCTCAAAGACAGTAATTCATAATGTAAGCAAAACTTCATTCTTTAGATACATATATTGTTTCTTCAGGTTGGTATAAACAAGCCGGCAGATTCAATCTAGCATTTTCATCCTGCCAATAGTATGAAAAACTGAAAGTAAAGAGAAGAGAACAATACCAAGATTATTTTGACAGACCAGATAGCCGACACGCTGTTGAGAAACTAGTTGCTGAAAACCATCCTTGCGAAGTAGTTTGAGTGTGCTGCTAGTGATATATATACAACGTCATGGTAAAAGGCAAAATGTAATTGGCATGTGGGCAGTGCCGCAGTAGTACGGAAATTTGGTTGCCACGTAAAATTGATGAACAGATAACAGAATATGTTTATATCAACACCAATCATTTCCTAAAAGTTTCTCTTGAACATTCTTAGAAGAGGTCAAAGTGGCTATCAGATTTCAGATCATTATCATCATTAAGAACGGCCACGAGAAAGATGGAAAACTCACACTCTTTGAACTTGGCATCTTTGCTGTTATTCATGCCATAGGAAGTTGGGAAATGCAAGTCATGCCTTCTCCGTTCCTCCGTATTTTACGGACATTATGCTGTAGTGTGCTTTCAGAAACTAAAAGGACAAGTCCAACTACCTGAAACACTGGACAGTTGCAAAGGGAGTCATAACCTTGCATCACTGCATAGAACCTAATAATCATGTCATGCTTGCATGTCTTTGTACTTTGTACACTTTGATCCAGTAGACAGTAGTTATTTGCGGTTGACATTTCTGGAGTTCTTATTATGTCCCATACAATATATGTGCTAGGCTGAGACTGTCTAAACGAGGACTCTCTGAATATATGTTTTAGGAACATACCATGTCTCTTTTGAAATTTGACTGCAAGTGAACACCTCATCCAACAGAATGTTCAAGAGAAACACCCTGCCGCCCATCTCAAATCCATCTTCAAGAGGGAGGGAACACCTTTCAGAAAACAGGAGAAACAGAATGATGGAGCTCAACTGCCAAGGCTGCGTCTGCGCTTAGCTTTGTGACTGGTGATGGATCTTATGGCCATCCTTGAATTTGTTCACACCATTCATGCTAAAGAGCCTGTTCTAACCATGTGGTACACTGATTCTGGGGTTCATATGTTTTCTGGAGCTGTAAATGCTTGGCAGTGAATACGTAGCTACAATTGGTTTACTAAACTAGCATTCTGATCGTTTTGCAGAGCTGTATTACAGTGGCAAATTTAACTAGCAATAGGAGGCAGATTAAGCTGGAAGTTGAAAATCAGTGAAATTCGAAAGTTCTAGTATTAAACTTGTGCGAACTGGGGAGGTCGATTCCAACGGGTGGTAGGTTGAATTAATCGCCTCTGAAGGCCTATGCCAACCCTTGAGATGGATACAGGTGAAGTACACTGAAAGATTAATCACCTCTGACTTGGAATCCCAATGCTAGTGATGGATATCCAGGTGAAATAAACAGGAAACATGGATGGTTTGGTACTTCGAGTTAAACACGTTTTGTTATTTGTAGTACATATTAAAATTTTGTCCGCAACTCCAGGATTGTCTGATATGAGCCAATTGTTTTCCGATTCCATGCTTGAAAGTTGGACTTGGACACGCCATCCTGTCCTTATCACTGCTCCTTAGGCCAACAGGACTTTGGTATTAAAGCCGGTTGATTTTTTTTTGTGAGGGAGAATAAGTTGAAATATGTTGACTCGGCTGAAAAGTAGTTCAAGCGAACAGGCCCGAGAGTTTCAAAAGAGTTTTATTCTCATTTAATGTTGTGACACATCAGCAAATTGCTGAGTTGACAGGTTAATTATGAAGAGAGACAGATAGAGTTTCATCTAGATGAAACCCGCTGTCACAGTTACCAACACAAAAGCTGATGTGGCAGTCTTGGTAACTGTGTGATGAAACCTCACATTGGGACTAGCCTTGTAGTCGCTCCGGCTGCAGTAAGGGGAATTGCAAAAAAAAAAAAAAAAGAAAGGGCAATACGAGCATGGCTGGAAACCTCGACACAAGTCACAGCGTGGTAATAATCACACGTATAATGCCAGACAAGTCCATTCAGTCTCGTACAAGTAACGCGTTATTTGCCCAAATGACTGACGCAATGACGCTGCCGTACAGCAAAGCGTACGTCTCGACTCCTCCGATCAAGATCCAACAACAACATCGGGACTTCTGTTGCTCAAAAAAAACCATCGAGACTTTTAAAAAAAAAAAAGAAACCCGAGAACCGGGCTATTGTCACCCCCACAATCGGGCCCAAACGCCGCCACGAGGGTAGAGCCTCGCACCAGCCAGCCCTAGAGCCCGCAACGGCTATTTTCTCCTCCCCTGGCCTCCTCGGCGTACTAGCCGTTGGCCTTGGCCGTGCGGTGCGGCGGGCGTTCCCCTCTTCACTCCTCTTGCTACAAATATCATTCGCGGCCGATCCCTAAACCCCACAAAGCAAAGCAGCAATTCTCTCTCCTTCGCTCATTCTCCTCGCCTCCCCACGACGATCTCAAGCGCTCGCGGGGAGTCGAGACACGCGCACTTCTCGCCTAGTTCATAAACTCTCTTAATTCTCCGTCTCTTTTTTTTTTCGCTGTTAATCTTCTTGTTTGATTACGCCATCTTATTTTGTGTTTGATTCTAACCTGCTATTATTTAGTTAGCGTTTAATTCAATCGCTTTCGCTGTTGTTATTTCCCTGTTGTGCTTGCCCTGTTCTTTTGTTTGCTCTAACCATGGACGCAGGCTCCCACTCGATCTCCTCAGAGAAGAGCCGCGCCGCCGCCGCGCCCCGGCCGCCGCTGCAGGAGGCGGTCTCCCGCCCCTACATGCCATCGCTGGGCTTGGGATGCCGTAACCCGTCGGCCAAGTGCTACGTGAGTCCCTTCTCTTGCTACTGGATCGAGTAGGGTGGGTGTTCGATGGTTTGCCTGACCAAGCTTGGCTGGTTCTCCTCCTCCTGTTTGTGTCCTGCAGGGCGATAGGTTCATCCCGGACAGATCCGCGATGGACATGGACATGGCACACTACCTGCTCACTGAGCCCAGGAAGGACAAGGAGAACGCGGCGGCGTCCCCGTCCAAGGAGGCGTACCGGAGGCTGCTCGCGGAGAAGCTGCTCAACAACCGGACACGGATCCTCGCCTTCAGGAACAAGCCGCCGGAGCCCGAGAACATATCTTTCGCCGACGCGGCTTCCTCCAACCTGCAAGCCAAGCCTGCCAAGCAGCGGCGCCACATTCCCCAGGTATGCGCAATAGATCTTCTGATTCCGCTTCTATCCATCTTATGCAACGGATGTGGTGTGATGGGAGAATGGTGGATCACTGATGCGGTTGAATCAAAATGTGCAGTCTGCCGAGAGGACCCTAGACGCACCAGAGCTTGTTGATGACTACTACCTCAACCTGCTCGACTGGGGGAGCAACAATGTGCTGTCCATTGCTCTGGGAGACACACTGTACCTGTGGGATGCATCGAGCGGATCCACATCCGAGCTTGTGACCATCGATGAGGACAGCGGTCCTATTACCAGCGTTAGCTGGGCTCCTGATGGTCGGCACATCGCTGTCGGGCTCAACTCGTCTGACGTCCAGCTCTGGGACACCAGCTCCAACCGACTGGTACGTGCATTGTCCTGCTTCGTCCAAAAACTGTAATGCACGTTTCTCTGTTTCTGAATCAAATCGTTCTTTCTATGCAGTTGAGAACACTCAGAGGTGTGCATGAGGCAAGGGTAGGTTCACTGGCATGGAACAACAGCATCCTGACCACCGGTGGCATGGATGGCAAGATTGTGAACAATGACGTGAGGATTAGAGACCACGTTGTGCAGACGTACGAGGGGCACAGCCAGGAGGTGTGCGGGCTCAAGTGGTCTGGATCAGGGCAGCAGCTGGCCAGCGGAGGCAATGACAATCTTCTGCACATTTGGGATGTGTCGATGGCATCATCCATGCCATCTCCTGGCCGCAACCAGTGGCTGCATAGGCTCGAAGACCACATGGCCGCCGTGAAGGCACTCGCGTGGTGTCCGTTCCAGAGCAACTTGCTCGCCACTGGCGGTGGTGGCAGCGATCGGTGCATCAAGTTCTGGAACACACACACCGGTGCGTGCCTGAACTCAGTTGACACCGGATCACAAGTGTGCGCTCTTCTCTGGAACAAGAATGAGAGGGAGCTGCTGAGTTCACATGGATTCACACAGAACCAACTGACTTTGTGGAAGTACCCATCGATGGTGAAGATGGCTGAACTTACTGGCCATACCTCTCGTGTCCTTTTCATGGCTCAGGTGAATTCTTCACACCAGTTAACAGATACTATCTGCATTTGTGCCATGGCATAGTCGCGAAAAAAAAAATCTGCATTGAGTACATGCTAGTGTGTGAACATTGCTTATATAGTTCTTGCATGGTGAAACTGCAGAGTCCTGATGGATGCACAGTAGCGTCAGCTGCTGCAGATGAGACCCTCCGGTTCTGGAACGTTTTTGGAGCCCCTGAAACGCCCAAGCCTGCAGCCAAAGCTTCCCACACTGGGATGTTCAACAGCTTCAACCACATCCGATAGGATGAGTCATGAGGATAGTCTCTTCTATTGGATATGGTTCCAGCGGCCTACTGTTTATACTGGATGGCTGTCATTGGTATGTGTTAGAAACTGTTCTTAGTTTAATCCTGTGACTAAGCTCTTTTTGTTATTGATTTGAAACTTTTGGGTTGAATTTTTTGCTTACTATTTCTCTTTCTAAAGCAGATGAGATCTGCCTACCATGGCAGGTGGCATGAGGGAGCACTGCAGTCCTAATGCATCATTTTCGGTATGCTCATTGCTCAATTTCTCAGTACAAGCACTATCTCTTGGTGATCTTGGAGTGGGAACTGAATTGACACATCTCTTGGTGATCTTGGAGTGGGAACTGAATTGACACATCTCTTGGTGATCTTGGAGTGGGAACTGAATTGACACATGCTCTTTCCGTTGGTAGCTTTCAGGAGGGTCAGAAATCAATGACATAGGGTTCACTTCATCGACGTCGTCTTCATCAAGTAGATATCTGCAATGATACTGGAACCAGAACCTCGAAATGTAGAGCCTTAGAGATTGAATTGCAGAGTCGGTGACTTCAGAAATCAGAAGTGCAGATAAGATATACTGCCCCTAGCCTCAGAGGTTGATAGCAATTTTGTTACTTGTCCTGTGTTGTGTATGCTGGTCATTAACAGTAGCATTCTGTACAAAGTATAATGTTTTCCCCCTTTTAGTTGGAACATCAAGAGCACCCGTTTGATGTGCCAATTATTGTAAATCAAGACAGCAACTCTTTTTGCAATTTTTAATGGAATATTTGTCGGTTGGATGCAACATCAAGAGAGCCTATCTGATTTGCAAATTAACGGAATATTTATCTGTCGTAAATCAATACAACCATTATTTTGCAAATTATAATTTGCCATTTTGGTTGCAACATCAAGAGAGCCTGTGTCAGATAATAGAATATCATAGTCGTTTTTCATTTAAGTTTCCTTTATGAACATTTTCTGAAAAGATCAAAACCAATTTCCATACTCCAAAAGTATAGAATGTAGAGAATTGCGGGCTTCCTTCCAGAATGTTCCAACTTAGGATGAACTTGCAGGTGTAACGAGATCAATTTATCCAGAACCGAAGGAAAGTTCCATGGCGGCTTGGAAGATGTCATAATCAGCAGCACATAAACAAACTTATATGCTTTCGATGGTGAAGATGGCTGAACTTACTGGCCATACCTCTCGTGTCCTTTTCATGGCTCAGGTGAATTATTCACACCAGTTAACATGCTATGCAGGGTCCTGATGGATGCACAGTAGCGTCAGCTGCTGCTGATGAGACCCTCCGGTTTTGGAACGTTTTTTGGAGCCTGTGAAACGCCCAAGCCTGCAGCCAAAGCTTTCCCTGGGATGTTCAACAGCTTCAACCATATCCAATAGGATGAGTCATGAGGATAGCCTCTTCTATTGGATATGGTCCCTGCAGCCTTTTATACTGGATGGCCTGTCACTGGTATGTGTTAGAAACTGTTCTTAGTTTAATCATGTGAGTAGGCTCTTTTTGTTGTTGATTTTTGAAGCTTTTGGGTTGAATTTTTTGCTTACTATTTCTCCTGCTAAATGCTAAATGCTAATACTAAGCAGGTGGTGTGAGGGAGCACTGCAAATTTGCAATCCTCATGTATCATTTTCATTTTTCGGTATGCCTCATTGATCAATTGCTCCGTACAAACACTATCTGTTGGTGATCTTGGAGTGGGGACTGAATCTGAGACCTCTTTTCGTTCGTAGCTTTCAGGAGGGCCAGAAATCAATGACACAGGGTTCTCTTGGGCCTGGTGCAAGCGGTAGAGTCTTACCGCCTGTGACCGGAAGGTCCCGGGCTCGAGTCGCGGTCTCCTCGCATTGCACATGCGAGGGTAAGGCTTGCCACTGATACCCTTCCCCAGACCCCGCACAGAGCGGGAGCTCTCTGCACTGGGTACGCCCTTTCATCATCAAATAGATGTTATCTGCAATGACACAGGAACCTGAACTTGGAAATGCAGGACCTTAGAGATTGAATTGCAGAGCTGTTGACTTCAGAAATCAGAAGTGCAGATAAGATACAGTGCCCCCTAGCCTCAGAGGTTGATAACAAATTTGTTACTTGTCCTGTCATGTGTATGCCAGTCATTAGCACTATTCGATGTACATCAAAGTATAATGTTTCCCCCTTTTGATTGGAACATCAAGAGCGCCCATTTGATGTGCCAATTGTTGTAAATCAATATAACAATTCTTTTTTCAATTTTTAATGGAATATTTGTCGGTTGATGCAACATCAGGAGAGCCTATCTGGTGTGCAGATTGTAAACCAAGACAACCATTTGTTTTGCAAATTATAATGGATTATTTGTCATTTTGGTTGCAAATTATAATTGATTATTGATAATGGAATGCCATTTTTTTCATTTAAATTTCCTTAGTTTTTAAACATTTTAAACAGTGAAAAAGATCAAAACAAATCCATGGCGGCTTGGAAGAAGTCATAATCAGCACCGTATGTCACCAAGGGTTGACTCCTGAATGCCAAAGAAGTAACGAACTAGTGGATACTGGTGGTTCCATTGGCATCCAGCTGCCATTAGTAAGGAACTCTTCTTTTGAAGAGGAAACTTTATCAAGTCCTCGCAATATTTTTGTTTGACTCAACCACAAACCAATTAATATTACTAGATAATTCTTTTCCAGTAGATACTTGAATGAAAAAATTCGACAGTTTCTCGGAAATTGTATGGGAGATTTTCAAGAAATACCAAAATCAATTATGCAAAAAAAATATTGCCGACTCCGCTCATGCAAGTATCGAATCCACCTTAAAGCACAGAGAAATGAAACAATATATATACTACTTTTGTGGTACTGTAGGCCCGTAGAAGGTACACTGGAACAGTGCTTCCATGTGGACCGCGGACTTGATTCTGCCACTCCCTTTGTCGCGTTGCGCACCCCGCCGAGCGCCCGGCGCCCAGCGCCAGGGCCAGGCGCCCAGGCTTGCCGGTTCGCCCCTTCCGCGCCAAGCTGGGGCGACCGGACGAGAGCCCGACCGGCGGTGCGGTAAGAAGATAAGTACTAGTGGCGAGCACGAGAGATTCCGCGTGTTCCCTCCCCCGTTCCGTTCCCGACGGCCGCACAGCTCATCGCCCTGGCTCGCTGCCGCGCCACCACCCAACAACCAACAACCCGCGTAGCGCGGACGAGGCCTGCATGCGCGCGTTCTCGGATCCCCTCTGCTACTACTGCTAGGACACGGCCAGCGGCATGTATCTCGTCAATACAAGCCGCCGCCCCGCCGGCCGCTCCGCATATGCGCGCGCTCCTCGGCTCATGTGGAGCGGCTGGCGCGCGGTGCGCCGCTGTCATGTGTCGCGACCGCGAGGCGTGCGCGCGTACGGCGTACACGGCCGGGAGAGGGCTGATCGTTCGGTGGCCTCCCTGTCCTGTCACCAAGTAGTCGCAGCATGTTACTGTATATTGTGCCTCCAGAATTCACAGGCGGCTCAATGGATATCTGATGGTTGTGAACTGGGGTTGGTTTGAGCTATCAGCAAAAACCACTCATCCGTACTACTACATAAACAGTTAAACACGACTTGATGCTACTGACACGCTAGCGACTGATCGAAATTGTTCCGTCCCCTTCAACTTTAAGCATACGATTCCAGACCCAAAACTGAAACCCAAGCATGCGATGCTCGCGGAAAGCCGTTCACTTTAGGGTAGGGTAGAGGATAGAGTGGAAATGCGAACAAAGACAAACGAATCGTAGGATAGCTACTAGCTAGCTTCTCGAATCTATATGCTGCCCCGGCCCCAAAGAAGAATCTTTCAACCGCAAGCTGACCTGCAGTAGCCCTATACATGGGAGTGGCATTTAGTTTTCTACATATATTTCTTTATTACAATCACTGTTTCATCAATCTCTACATTCAGGCCATGTTTAGTTACTCCCAATTTCAGAATTTGACACTATGCAAAAAGAAGATTCCCCATCACATCAAACTTCAAGACAATGTGTATGAAAGTCTTAAATGTTGACGATTTAAATTAAAAACTAATTGCATAGATTTGGTTTGTACTTTGAAGGCGAACGTTTTTTTCAATTAATCAGTCAACGACTGGACAATTATTACCAAATAAAAACAAAACGGTACTGTAGCTACAGTACCGAAATTTCGGCGGCGCCGATTCGGTGCGTGAACTAAACACGGCCTCAATTCACTCGCACCTAATTGACACCAATTAAGCCGCCTGTTTAAAAATTTCACGCCTCGGATCCCTTTGTCTGGTCATGTACAGGTACAGCAGTACAAGGATCAATTAATTTAATTTATATTTATATTAGGGAGCAGGCACGACTCATTTTGTAGTGGTACAGGTGAGAGAGCTAACCATGTCCATGTGACGTACAATCATGCCATGAAGCACATCACAGTCTCCACTCTCCAGTAGTCGCACACACGAAACGAACATCACGGATCCAGCACGGCTGAAGATTAATTCCGTGGCATGCTCTTTCTGATCAAGGCATCAAGCTGCGTTTGATCGGAAGTGGCCACCTTCTCTCTCCGTGCATCAGCGGGACTTGTAACCGTCGGTGCACCGATCGAGCTCCGCGACCTCACGACGCTAGCCAGAGATCACGCTGACGCCCCACCTAGACACGCGCGCCGGCTCCGAGCCAGCCAGGGCCAGCCGTTCGAGGAAACGGCAAGGCGAAAAGCGCGAGAGGCAAATTGGGCGAGCGGCGACGAACGGAGGGCGGGTGGGGCGGCGGTCACGGC
The DNA here is from genome assembly GCA_904845875.1 of Miscanthus lutarioriparius. Taxonomy (NCBI): domain Eukaryota; kingdom Viridiplantae; phylum Streptophyta; class Magnoliopsida; order Poales; family Poaceae; genus Miscanthus; species Miscanthus lutarioriparius. The sequence continues at coordinate 17,810,731 of CAJGYO010000007.1, read as the reverse complement.
CAAGTTGGCGCCCACGAATATTCCCCCTCCCGGCCGGGGCCACGCGACGCCACCGGCAACATCTCCCCGCGTCCCTCTCTCTGCCGTCCATCGGCAAAGGCGGCAAAGGCCGTGCGCAGCTCTCGCTATCATCGTCGATCGATCGATCAGCCATGCATTCCATCGCCCATGGCATATCCCCTGACGCGCATAGTACTGGTCGTTCTCGCGAGCCGTTAATAATTCCGTCGCGTTCGTTCACCTCGGTTGGCACCGGTATAGGAGCCGTTCGTGATTGGTGATCCCGGCCGGCTCTGGTAACTGCCTGCATTGACCGCCGGGCGCCGGGGATGGGGTGGGCACATGGCGCGCCTACGCCTACGCCTACGCACGTACGCACTCCATACAGTGCACTGCACAGAATTGGTTCTCGAGGCAAATCTAGCAGCGATCAGACAGCGTCTCTGGCCTACGCCCGGAAGACACGGCACGCACACATGCCAGCCCCGCTCTTGTCGGGGGCCGGCGTCCACGTGGCGCGCCGCCGCACATGCCCCTTGACCTGTCCTGTCCCTCCCTGCCTTGAGTCTGTCTGAACCCACAAGAGAGAGAGACGGCGAATCGAACGTGCGTGAGCGTGGGTCGTCCTCGCATGGCACCATCTGACGGCCGCGGGCGCGCGGTGCCAGCGACTCCGCTCCCGGGCGGCGGCGTCCACGCGGCGCGCCCCGGTTGGGCGTCCTTGGCGTTTGTTAGCTCTGTTCCGGCCGGGCTTGCCCCCTGGCACAAGGCTCACCGAGATTCCGCGCACACATGAGTGAGGTGAGTACATGATGATTATAATGGCATGGCGATGCCGATGCGCTCGGCGCTCCTCTCTCTATCTCTGTCTCTCCGCCCAGCTTTCGAACGCGACACTCATCGCACATTCCCGTCAGGCCGGAATCCGCCTCGGGCTTCGCCGAAAACCTACGCTACCTCTCCTCCCCGAGCGCACCAGATTCACACCGCGCGCCAGCCGTGCGGCAGCTGCCTCTAGCTAGCCGCCCGCAAGCTAGCTGCAGCTTGGCCTGGCGGACGTGCCTACATGCGTGCGTGTGCCTGCGCAAGCTGCTTGCTTGCTAGTTGCAGCTCGAGCTGCTAGCTGTTTCGCGCGGCGAACCACACCAGCTGCGCGGTGATCGACAAGCCGGGCCCGGCCGCGGGGAGCTAGCTAGGAGGCCGCGGGAGACACAAGCAGGCCACGCGATGAGCATGTTCGAGGGGATGGAGAGGGCCGGGTACGGCGGCGCTGGGCCGATGGGCGGGGTGGTGCTGTCGCGGGACCCCAAGCCGCGGCTGCGGTGGACGCCCGACCTGCACGAGCGCTTCGTCGAGGCCGTCACCAAGCTCGGCGGGCCCGACAGTGAGTACCCCTGCACCGCATGCACTCCTCTGCTGCTTGCCTGCTCTCTTCTTGTACAGCTGCTATCATGCCATGCATGGATTCTTCAGACTTCAGACACAGCCCAAAGCTCCCATCAGTTCATTGCAACAGCAAAGCTAACACAGCAGCATGCATGCTCCAGCTTCGAACCCATCTGCTCTCGTTGATTGGCTTAGTACGAGCATGCTCAAAGATTCCAAAAACACTTGATCATCAACTGCATCTATACTACATGGTGATCATCAGACCATGTATAGTGTTCCCTGTTCCGGCGATTAACAGCTTCACTGATCATGTTTTTTTACTGACCATGTATTATATTGGAGCCTTTTTTTAAAAATCCTGGTTGTGATTACAACTCCTGTTTCGGGGTTTCTTAATCTGACATCGTTTTCTACTTGATTGTGCTGTGCGCGACAACAGAGGCGACTCCCAAGTCAGTGCTGAGGCTGATGGGAATGAAAGGGCTCACCTTGTACCACTTGAAGAGTCATCTCCAGGTACCACCACCTACTTCGATATCTTCTCTCCAAATTCATGTGTACTAGTAGATAAAATGTTGTCCATGTATCGCTTTCTCCGGTGATGTCTCGTCCTTGTTGTCTTGTTGACGACGACGATCTCTTGTGCGCAGAAATACAGGCTTGGAAAGCAGAGCAAGAAAGACACGGGTTTGGAAGCCAGCAGAGGGGGTATGTACCTTGCAAATACGACCACCGAATATACTAATAAACTGCTAAAATTGAGTAAGGATAACATAAAATTCTTTTTCCAAATCTTATCTTTTCTTTTTGGTCTCTCTCCTCGCAGCATTCGCGGCGCAGGGCATCAATTTCTCCACACCTGTACCTCCTAGCATTCCATCTACGGCTAGCAACAATACGGGGTGAGTAGTAGGTGTCAAAATCCTATCCTGCATACTTCCTTTAACATCAGTACATAGATTTATGCGTGTCTGCTTAAAAGCAAACGCCATGATGCCCCAAGAACATGCATTTGCCTTCTCCCTGAGACAGCAGTAATACTGTAGTAGTAACAATCTAGTAACTCGATTCTATTGCATTAGCAAAACTAAAAAACCGGCATTGAAAGGACTGATCAATATGAAAAGTAGGAGTACAATAGAACGAAATAGCAGCAGCAGATCGTGCTATTTTTGTTAGAAGCAAAAGTTATATGTCCCGTTCGCTTGGCTGATAAGTCATGTGAAAGGACTGTTGGCTAATTTGTTATAAGAGGAAATATTATTCGTTGGCTTGAAAAAAAAACGGCTTATAAGCCAAGTGAACAGGGCGATAGTAGATAATTGCTGGGGATCAATACTAGGGTACCCGAAGAGGAGGAGCTAATAATCATCAACGTTGATCTATCCGAAGCGGTCAAGAGCGCAACTACACCTCTTGCTGGGCTCCGCCTCGTCCGACCACCGAGGCCATGGGCTCTGTCTCGTCCGACCACCGAGGGTGGGCTCTGCCTCGGTGGACATTGAGGTCGTGGGCTCCATCTCGCCCGACCCCCAAGGGTTGGGCTCCGCCTCGTCCAACCCCCGAAGGCGGGCTCTCGCCTCGCCCAATCCCTCGGGCATGGCTCTTGAAGGAAGCTCACGTCGCCGCCAACCACTACGGGCTAGAAAGTACAACCCAAGGTCAAACTTCTGGCATCGTGCAGGGAGCAGTCACGTCTCAACACGACCCGTCCTCACGACATGTCATTCCAGAGGTCTCATATCGTCCACAGTGACGAACGCGTGGTCACTGTGCCGCCTACTCCCTGTATGGTCGCTCATCAGCACGCTAGGTTGCCGCGTCACCCGTCGGGGGGGGGATGGAACGTCACAACCCGCTGACAACACCAGGGCATGGCATCATCAGGCGGACAGGCGTCTGGCGTGGGGCTGTCCCTGTCACCACCGGCCGTGTTAGCAAGGCCCGCACAAAGGAAAGGAAAGGTCCGACGACCCTGAAGGACTTTCTCTTCCTCTCGTTCTTCTCTTTTCTCCCGTTGTAACCCGTGGTTTTCCTTAGCCTATAAAAGGAAAGGCAGGGCACCCCACTAAGGGGCATCGGTTCAACACATCGCATCAAAACATCACACACACACACACCACCAGAGACTTGGGACCAGTCCCTCTCTCACCCGTTTGTAACCCCTACTATGAACTTTTCAGTGCTAGTAACACGAGCAGCAGCAACGAACTGGACGTAGGGACTTTCTACCTGAACCAGTATAAACCTCGTGTCCTCTTAGCACATCATCCGAGCCAAACGCATAATAATACAAATTTACTCGTTGGCGTTTACTCGAAACATCGATAGTTGACACGCCAGGCAGGGGCCTTTGCGTGTCTCGACATCAACACCAGACCTCGGATGGCTAGTCACGGCATCAGCTGGGTCTCGGACGCACACGTGCGCTTCGGGGACCTTGACTTCATCGTCACGGCAAAGGGAGAGCTGGTGCGGGCGCTCGTCGTTGTTCAACCCCTCCACTCCACCGGCCTCGACGCGATCACCGAGGTGCTCGAGGAGCTACGGCTGCATGCGCCGGAGGCCCGCGCCCCTAGGAGCGGCCAGCTTCTCGACTTCGACTACGGGAGGTTGGAGCGTCAACTCGACGTCTTCCTGGGACCCCAACCGTTATGGGAGGGCCTACGCCACCTCACCTTCTCATTCGCCAATGTCATGGCGCAGCTTACTAGGGGAGAGCCACTCTCCCCAGAATACCTCATCCGGAGCGCCCCAACAGTGCTCCCATTCGGTCTTCGCAACGCCGCAGAGACCGTTAGCCACCTTGTGGCGCAACGCATGATTCCATCCCCCATGAACGACGAGTTCATGGGGGTGATCGAACACGTCGTGGAGTCTTTCCATGACCTCCTCGTAGAGGAGCTGGAATCGCCCTTTGGCTCTGACTCTCAGCAGGGGGAGCCAACACCCCTCTCGTGAATGCTTCATGACAGGTACCCTCGAGGGACACGTCAAAAGCATCCACGAGGAGGAGGCTACCCCGATGAATGACCTCGACGACGAGGTTGAGGAGGAGATAGTGGCCCCACCTCGCATGTGGGTGGAACAGCTGAAGGCCCAACACTGAGAGCTCGAGGAAGCGCGACTCCAGCTCGAGCAGGAATGCGCGGAGCTCGATCATGAGATCGAGCGCCATGGAGACGGTGGGCACGCATGCGCCATATCCCACGACATAAACCAGAGGATCATCGAGGATGATGACGCCCTCCCACACTTCGCCCGGACAAGCCAGAACATCGTTGCTGCGGTGGCCTTGCTCCGTGGGCTTTCGGGAGCCACGACACCTGATGAGCGTCGGGCCCATCACAAGATTCGCACACTGCTCGAACGCGCGGTGGCGCAGCAGGCTGAGAGCTCGTTGTCTCGGCGACGCGAACTCGACGCCAGCTAGCGCATGCCCTCACAACAACCTGACAAGGATGTATCGGTCCACCAGGCGCCACAAGGCGGTAGGCCACGCATCACGGTTCTGGTGCATGAGCGCCTTGGCCGCAATCGTGACGCCCGTGGCGCCCGTGACACCCTCGACACCCGCAGGCGTGCCACGGCGATGCAGGGGAGGGGGCCAGCCACGGCTATCACCCTCGTCGTGGTGGACACTACCACAATGCCGAAGACCGAAGCCCGAGCCCCGAGCAGGCCGAGGCCTCAGGCCTTCAGCCGACACATCCTCAACGCTGCCTTCTCGGCAAGGTACCGCCACCAACCAACATCCTAAAATACTCTGGGGAAAGGAACCCCGGACTGTGGCTCGAGGATTATCGGCTTGCCTACCAAGCCGGTGGAGCGGATAATGATGATTTCATTATCCGCAACCTTCCATTGTTCCTAGCTGATTCGGCGCGAACATGGTTGGAACACCTTTCGCCCAACAGCATCTAAAGTTGGGTGGATCTAAAAGAGATCTTCGTGGGGAATTTCCAAGGCACATACAAGCGCCATGGGAACCCATGGGATCTCAAGAACTGGCGATAGAAGGCCGGAGAAACCCTCCGTGGGTGTATATCCGACGCTTCTTCCGGCAGTGCAACGAGCTACCTAACTTCACCAACGCCAACGTTATAAGAGCTTTCCTATCTGGGACCACCTATGAATCCCTGGTTCACAAGCTAGGACGCAAAAGCCCGCGAACCACCAAGGAGCTCCTCGACATCGCCACCAGCCATGCCTCGGGCGAAGAGGCGGTCAGAGCGATCTTCGACCGCCTCAAGGGCAAGGCGAAATGGGACGAGGATGTCGGCGAAGGCGCCTCCAACCGTCCCACCAAGAAGAAGAACAAGCAGCGGCGCGAGGGCTAGCTCCTGGCCGCCGCCGACCGAAAGGGTGGTCAGAAACCCACGGAGGGCACTCCGAACCACTTCGAGAAGTTACTCGAGGGGCCATGTCCGAACCATACCTTCTTCGTCAAGCATTTGTACAAGGACTGCGACCTTATGAAGCGGTTCTTGTCCAGAGGCTCCAACAAATGGGAGCACGGGAAGGACCCCGATCCAACCACGGATGATGCCGAGGGGAAGGACGGTGGCTTTCCGATGCCGGATGGCTGCCTCATGATCTTCGGAGGGTCAGTAGCCTTCGACTCCAAGCGTCGTCAGAAGCTCACGCGCCGCGAGATCTATATGACTGAGTCAGCCACGCCTGCCTTCCTCCGATGGTCGGAGTCCACCATAACCTTTGATTAGACCGACCACCCAGAGAACATCCCGCAACCTAGGAGATACCTGCTCGTGATCGACCCGATCGTCGACACAAAGCGGCTCACCAAGGTACTGATGGATGGAGGCAGCAGCCTCAGCATCATGTATGCCGAGATGCTCGACACCATGGGCATCGACCGAGCATGCATCCAGCCGATCGGAGCGCCTTTCCACGGCATCGTGCCTAGAAAGCAGGCCATGCCACTTGGACAGATCGATCTGCCCGTCACCTTTGGGGGTCCATCGAACTATAGGACGGAGACCCTCACCTTCAAAGTGGTTGGGTTCCACGGAGCCTACCACGCCATCCTGGGATGACCATGCTATGCGAAGTTCATGGCCGTCCCCAACTACACCTACCTCAAGCTGAAGATACGGGGCCTAGGTGGGGTCATCACCGTCGGCACCTCCTTCCAGCATGCCTACGAGTGCAAGGTTGAGTACTGCGATCACGCCGCAGCAATCGTCGCCTCTAGAGAGCTTGCGACCATCAGGAAGGAGGTCGCCGAAGAAGCACCCGACCCCAAGCGGTCGACCAGGTCTTTTGAGCCAGCGGAGGGCTCCAAGGAGGTCCTCATAGACCCCGGTAGCCCCGAGAGCAAGGTGGTGCGCGTTGGCACCACACTTTCCTCTAAATAGGAAAACACGCTCGTTGACTTCATCCGCGCCAACAGAGACATCTTTGTGTGGAAACCCTTAGACATGCCTGGCATTCCAAGGGAAGTCACCGATCATGCCTTAAAAATCCACCCAGGCTCCAAGCCGGTGAAGCAACGCCTACGTCGCTTCGACGAGGGAAAACGCAGGACCATCGATGAGGAGATCGCAAAGCTTTTGGCGGTCGGATTCATCAAGGAGGTGTACCACCCCGAGTGGCTAGCCAATCCCGTTCTTGTACGAAAGAAGAGTGGGAAATGGAGGATGTGTGTTGACTACACGGGTCTCAACAAAGCGTGCCTAAAGGATTTGTTTCCTTTGCCATGCATAGACCAGATAGTCGACTCTACCTCAGGGTGTGAAACCCTCTGCTTCCTTGATGTGTACTCCGGGTACTATCAAATCATGATGAAAGAGTCCGACCAGCTCGTGACATCTTTCATCACCCCATTCGGATCGTTCTGCTACCTCACAATGCCATTCGGTCTAAAGAACGCTAGGGCTACATACCAGCGTTGTATGCTTAGGTGTTTCAGGGACCTCATTGGGGGGACCGTTGAGGCCTACGTAGATGACATCATGGTCAAGTCCAAATGGGCGAGACTAGCTCATAGCTGACCTTGACTAGACCTTAGCTAAACTTTGAGCAAACGGCATCAAGCTCAATCCCGAGAAGTGCGTTTTCGGGGTCCCGAGGGGTATGCTACTCGGTTTCATCATCTCCGAGCGTGGCATCGAAGCCAACCCAGAAAAGATCTCAGCCATTACAAGGATGGGCCCAATTTAGAACATGAAGGGGGTACAACGAGTTACCGGGTGACTTGCCGCACTCAGCCGCTTCATCTCGCACCTCGACAAACGAGGTCTCCCGATTTATCGACTTCTAAAGAAGGTCGACCGCTTCGAATGGACGTCTGAGGCCCAGGAAGCACTTGACACGGTCAAGCAGCTTCTAACAAAGGCTCTAATCCTGGTTCCTCCAACTGACGGAGAAACCCTTCTGCTCTACATGCAGCCACCACGCAAGTGGTTAGCGCCGCCCTGGTAGTAGAGCGAGAAGAAGAAGGGCATGCCCTCAAAGTACAGTGCCCCGTGTACTTCATTAGCGAGGTCCTATCTGACTCTAAAATCCGCTACCCCTAAATCCAGAAGCTCCTATACGTCGTCCTCATCGCCAAGAGGAAGCTGCGTCACTACTTCGAGTCACATCCGGTGACAATCATGACGTCCTTCCCCCTTGGCAAGGTCGTCCAAAACTAGGAAGCCACGGGAAGAATCGCAAAGTGGGCACTCAAGCTGATGGGTCAGGGCATTACATATGCCTCTCGGATGGCCATCAAGTCGTAGGTGTTGGCTGATTTCATCGCGTAATGGACCGAGGTCCAAATGCCACCAATGGTTGTCGACCAGGAGTACTGGATGATGTACTTCGACGGGGCTGGTCTTTGTTTTGCTCCTCGGGGTACGCATGAGGTACATGGTTTGCCTCCATTTCTCCTCCAATAATGTGGCTGAATATGAGGCGCTCATCAATCGGCCTACGCATCGCCGTCGAGTTGGGAATCCGACGCCTCGACGTCTGGGGTGACCCCCAGCGGGTCATCGACCAAGTCATGGAGTCAAGCTACCATGACACCAAGATCAATGCATACTATCGAGAAGTCCGCCAGCTAGAGGACAAGTTCAACGGCCTCAAACTCAACCACATTCCGAGGCGTCTCAATGAGGCGGTCGACGCGCTGGCAAAAGCAGTGTCCGGTCGAGAGCTGGTGCCAGCGGCCGTCTTCGCCAATGATCAGCATAAGCCCTCGGTTCGTTACGAGGGATCAGAATAAGCCAGTGATGCTCTGTCCGCCCTAGGCTCGAGGGCTGACCAACCGTCGACTCCAACTGACCCTGAAGTCATGGAGCTTGAAGAGGACCCAGCAATAGAGCTTAACCCTTTGGTCGACTGGAGGACGCTCTACCTCGACTACCTCCTCCATGAGGCACTGCTGACGGACAAGATAGAGGCTCGACGGCTCGCGCATCACGCCAAGTCCTTCATCCTTGTGGAGGGCGAACTCTACAAGCGAAGCCACACCGGGATCCTACAACGTTGCATCCCTATCGAACACGGGAAGCGTTTGCTGAGCGATATCCATGGTGGAGTCTACGATCACCATGTCGCGCATCGAACCATAGTCAGAAATGCATTCCGACAAGGCTTCTACTAGCTGACCGCCGTAGCCGACGCTGAGCAGATTGTGCACACCTATGAAGGGTGTTAGTACTACGCTCGGCAGACTCACCTACCGGCCCAAGCGCTCTAGATGATCCCCATCACATGGCCATTCGCGGTCTGGGGGCTCGATCTGGTCGGACCTCTCAAAAGGGCGCCCGGGGGCTACACCCACTTGCTTGTTACCGTAGACAAGTTCACAAAGTGGATAGAGGCTCGGCCAATCTCCACGATCAAGTCAGAGCAAGCCATGCTATTCTTCCTTGATATCGTCCATCGCTTTGGAGTCCCAAACTCCATCATCATGGACAATGACACGTAGTTCACCAGAAAGAAGTTCCTCCGATTCTGCGATGAATACCACATCCGGGTCGATTGGGCCGCCGTCGCGCATCCCCAGACGAATGGATAGGTCGAGCGGGTAAACAGCATGGTCCTACAGGGCCTCAAGCCTAGGATCTTCAACCAGTTGAACAAATTCGGTAGACGGTGGGTCACCGAGCTTCCCGTGGTGCTCTGGAGCCTGAGGATGACTCCTAGCCGGGCCACCAGCTACACGCCATTCTTCATGGTCTATGGTTCCGAGGCCGTCCTCCTGACCGACCTCGACTATGGAGCACCAAGGGTCGAGCGTACGACAAGCAGGGAGTCAAGGCATCCCTCAAGGAGCTAGATGAAGAGCGCGACATTTCCCTCCTCCGCTCGGCCAAGTACCAACAGGCGTTGCGATGATACCACAGCCGTCGGGTGCGGGGGTGGGCCTTCAACATTAGAGACCTAGTCCTTCGCCTCATCTAGAGCAACAAAGACCATCACAAGCTCTCCCCGCCGTGGGAGGGACCATACGTCATCGCGGAGGTGCTCCGACCAGGCGCCTACAAGCTCAAGACCATCGACGGTGAGGTCTTCGCCAATGCATGGAACATCAAGTAGCTACGTCATTTTTACCCTTAATAAAAGCACACTTTCTCTTATCACTTTAGTGACACCCAACACCGACAATGGCGAGGGATCAGGCCTCACTCGGAGGCTAGTAAGAGCACATCTATTTGGTAGACAGTCTCTACGATCGACCCTTTCTCATGATTAAGACCCAAAAGCGAAGTTTACGGAAACAAACGTTGAGTAAAATTGGTCGAATTGTGAGAAAGCTATGCCTCGGTGGTTATGGTCTCTTTGCTCACCATCGTACTCAGAGTTTTTCTCCGCACCCCGGGCTTTTTGGCCTTAACCACGGGAAGCGTTGACACGCGTTTAAGAGTTTGTCCGCCTAGCAAACATTCTCTATGCCTGCCCCCCTTCCACGTTAAGACCTAGGAGCTTGGGTTGCGGGAACAAACCCTAAGTATAACTGGTCGAACTGCAAAAGACCTATGTCTCGGTGGCTACGGTGCCTTCGCTCACCAGTGTGATCAGAATTTGCTCACCCGCATCCCGAGCTCTACGATCTTGACGACGGAAAGGGTTGGAATGCACTAACATTTTTATACAAAAAGGGGAGAAGAACTAAAAAGTTGTTTGCTATAACAAAATTGAAGAGCTTGTCCGTTTGTTACAAGTTCTCCGCCTATCTTATCTGCCTAACTAAATTCTTGCGTGGGATATTTTCATCCTTTATCTCCACAGGAAAGTCTTGTCTCAGTAGGTAACACAAGTCGACCGAATGGTTTGGCCACTGCCAAGAAACTGGTAGGGAGCAGCTGAAAGGTCCTAATGGCTAGAGGGGGGTGAATAGCCTATTAAAAATTCTACAACAACACTTAACAAACCGGTCAGACAATTATGAGGCAAAACAAGTATTGCGCTAGCCTACTAAAATAGCAAGCCACCTACCATAATTCTAGTTTATATTGTTTCTATCCACACAATAGCTATGACACTACACTAAGTTAATGTGCTCTCAAAAGCTAACTAAAGAGCCACACTAACCAAACTAACAAGCTCTCATGCTCTTTATGATCAACTTGCTTGCAACTAGTGCAAAATCGACCATTGTTCTTCACAAAACTTGTCTTGTGAGAAGCAAAGGTCGCCTTGCCTTTCTTGGAGATATAGCCCAATCCTATTTATAGAGAGAAGCTCTTTGGCTACCCAAGCACATAAGCAAGCAGTCCTCACCACCATAGGCCTTAGCTAAAGTGTGAGTGAGCTTGTTGACCTCCTTCTTGAGGTTCTCATTATCAACCATTAATGAGGCATCACAAGTAAAACCATTACTACTAGATGAGGTGGAAGTAGAAGTACTATAAGAAGGGTTAGTGGGAGCAACAATGCTAGGCATAGATAATGATTCATCAATTATATCACAAGTTAAGCATATATTGTAAGTTTCAACATGCTTCTTTTTATTTTGCTCATCAAGCAAAGAGGAATGAGCCTTTTCAGGCTTTTTGTGAGCCTTGCCAAGCTTCTCATGGGCTTCCTCCAGCCTCTCATGAGTTGCTTTGAGCTCATCAAGGGCTTGCTTAAGGGCTTTTACCTCCTTATTAAAGCTCTTGCATTCCCTTCTCTTAATGTCAAAGTGTTCTTTAGCATCTTCTAGCATGTCATATAATTCATCTTTAGTAGGTTCATCATCATCACTATCATTTTCATTATCATGTTCATCATCACAAGTTTGTACCTTAGTGGCCTTAGCCATGAAGCATGATGGAGTGTCGAAGAGAGAAGGCTTCTCATTGATAGCAATGCTTGCAAGTGCCTTCTTCTTGGTGGTCTTGTCATCATCACTATCATCATCATCACTTGAGGAAGCATCACTATCCCAAGTGACCATATATGAACCACCCTTCTTCTTCTTGAAGGTCATCTTGTCCTTCTTCTCTTTCTTTTCCTTCTTGTCATTCTTCTTGTTCTTCTTGTTGTCATCATCATTGTCGCTATTGTATGGACATTGAGTAACAAGATGATCTTTGCTTCCACATTTGAAGCACCTTCTTGACTCTTCCTTGTTCTTGGATGAAGATTTCTTTCTTCTAGCATGGTAGCCCTTCTTCATCATAAACTTTCCAAATTTCTTGATAAAGAGAGCCATCTTCTCATCATCATCATCATCATCCCATGAGCCATCATCTTCACTTGATGTATCTTGCTTTGCCTTGCCCTTGGATGATGTGGCCTTGAATGCCACGCTCTTCATCTTCTCATCCTTCTTCTCATCTTTCTTTTCCTTCTTTTCTTCCTTCTCATCATCATCTCTATATGTATTATCGGTCATTATATCTCTTAACACTTCGTTTGGTGTCATGGTGTCCAAACCACTCCTCACTAGAATAGTGGCCAATGTGCCAAATCTTGAAGGCAAACATCTCAAGAACTTGTGGGAAAAGTCCTTGTCCTTCACCTCTTCTCCAAGTGCTTTGAGATCATTGACAAGCACTTGAAGCCTATGAAACATCTCCGGCACACTCTCATCCTCCTTCATCTTGAAGCTTGCAAACTTCTCTTTGAGAATATATGCCTTTGCACCCTTCATGGCATGAGTGCCCTCAAATGATTCCTCCAACTTCTTCCAAGCCTCATGAGCCATCTCAATATTCTTGATTTGCTCAAATGTTCTTTCATCAATTGCATCATGAATGACACTTAGAGCAATGTCATTGTTTTGGAGAAGCACTTCTTCGGTCGCGGTGGGATTCTCTGGATCACCAATCTCAATTTTGGTTTCTACCACCTTCCACACCTTTCTATTGATTGACTTGATATGTGTGGTCATCTTTGATTTCCAATATGGATAATTTGTGCCATTAAATTGGGGTGGCTTCTTGGTGTTGTTGATTTGAGCTACTCCTCATTGTGGTGATTCACTCACTTAGAGGTTCACGCGCTAATTGGCATCACACGCTAAACCCTCAATAGGGTGCCACACAACCAACACAAGATGAGGATCACACAAGCCACGAGCAATCCACTAGAGTACCTTTTGGCTCTCCGCCGAGGAAAGGTCAAGAACCCCTCATAATCACCACGATCGGAGCCGGAGACAATCACCAACCTCCGCTCGACGATCCTCGCTGCTCCAAGCCGTCTAGGTGGCGGCAACCACCAAGAGTAATAAGCAAATCCCGCAGCGAAACACGAACACAAAGTGCCTCTAGATGCAAACACTCAAGCAATGCACTTGGATTCTCTCCCAATCTCACAAAGATTATGAATCAATGATGGAGATGAGTGGGAGGGCTTTGGCTAATCTCACAAGGTTGCTATGTCAATGCAAATGGCCAAGAGGGTGAGCTTGAGCCGGCCATGGGGCTTAAATAGAAGTCCCCACGAAATAGAGCCATTGTACCCCTTCACTGGGCACAACACGGGGTGACCGGACGCTCCGGTCAGATCGACCAGACGCTGGACCTCAGCGTCCGGTCACGCGATGCGTGCCACGTGTCCCCTCTCTTCAAATGTCGATCACCCGATCTCAACGGTCAAGTGATGACCGGACACAGTAGCTCAAAGTGACCGGACGCTGAGCCCAGCGTACGGTCGTTTCCAGTAAGCATCCAGAGACAACTTTTCATGACCGGACGCGTCCGATCATGCTCGACCGGACACACCCAGCGTCCGGTCACACGGTGACTCTTCTATGCATTGCCACGTCAGCAGGACCGGACACAACCTTCCAGTGTCCGGTCACTAAGTGACCCAGCGTTTGGTCAAAGATCGACGCCAGTGTCTTCATGCTTCACCTGACCGGACGTGCCGGTCCTACCGAGACCAGTGTCCGATCACTTACAGTGACCTTCATCTTTTCTGTCTAGGACGCCGGTGGCACCATCGGACTGTCCGCACACTACCGGCGGACACTCCGACGGGCCAACCACCAAGTGTATCACCTTGTGCACATGTGTTAGCATATTTTCACAAACATTTTCAAGGGTGTTAGCGCTCCACTAGATCCTAAATGCATATGCAATGAGTTAGAGCATCTAGTGGCACTTTGATAACCGCATTTCGATACGAGTTTCACCCCTCTTAATAGTATGGCTATCGATCCTAAATGTGATCATACTCACTAAGTGTCTCGATCACCAAAACAAAATGGCTCCTACCATTTCTACCTTTGCCTTGAGCCGTTTGTTTTTCTCTTTCTTCTTTTCAAGTCCAAGCTCTTGATCATCACCATGGCATCACCATCATCATGTCATGATCTTCATTTGTTTCACCACTTGGAATGTGCTATCTATCTCATGATCACTTGATAAACTAGGTTAGCACTTAGGGTTTCATCAATTCACCAAAACCAAACTAGAGCTTTCAGCAGTAGGATGCCCCACACGGGTTATGCCAACCCCATCATGAACGACGGACTCGGATCCCACTCATATCCGATAAAGAGTTTCCCAAACCCATCACTCTTACCATCGAGGTAAAACCTGTGCCCAGGTCGATCGAACGGCTCCAAGCCGCTGTCGAGAGACGGGTCACCCTTATTTTGCGCATTAATTTCGCTACCGAGCCTCCTACCCCAGCAATGGCAGGGGGGTCGGACATCGCTCGGGGGCTGGCAAGAGTGTCTATTCGGTAGACATTCTCTATGCCCGACCCCTCCTTACGTTAAAAAACTAGGGGCAGGGGGGCAGAAACAAACTCTGAGTAAACCTAGTCGAACCGCTAGAAACCTACGCCCCAGCGGCTATGGAATCTTCTCTCACCAGCATGATCAGAGTCTTTGTCCCTGCACCCCAAGCTTTAGCCTCCACCTTCTCAGGAAGGGTTCGGAGGGGCCCACCTGAGGAATCTCCGTCGAGGAGAGGCCGACAGGTCGCCCAGGTCGATTGGATGGCTCGAGCCGCTGTCGTGAGATGGGTACACAGAATTGGGATGCCTCATGCAGGTTACGCCGGCTCCATCATTAACGTTGGACCCGGACCCCATACGGACATATCTGGTAAGAGCTCCCTAAACCCGTCACTCGAGCCATCGAGGTAACTTTACCGATTCCCACCTTTCTTTTTCCATTGCATGATCATTTATTCATCCATTCTCCTGCAGGCATTCATACTTTCATTCATACATTCATTCATTCATTCATCCATTCATTCATCCCATACATCTGATCATTGCATATGCAATTTCTGCATCACAACGCTTCGGGTCCTGTCACAAAGCAGTAGTCGTCTCATTCGATATGAGCGGCGATCGACTGAGGTTCAAAGGCCGACCCGCAGAGGGTCCAAGGCCGCCTCACATCAAGCAGAGCCAGGGGAGAAAACCGAGATGAGCCCTAGCGGCCTTGCCCGATCCCGCTCAGAAGCGGACAGGGACATCTCGACCTTTCTCGTTCGATTCTAACCTCGAGCCAAGCCCATAGAATCTCCATCGAGGAGAGGCCAACGGGCCACCTGGGTCGCTCTCCGGAGTGACACGGGCATCAGCCGAGAGGCGGGTTAAGGAGCAGTGGAATGCCACATGAGGGCTATACTAACCCCATCAGCGGATGACGGGCCTGGATTCCACTCGAACATGCCCGTTAGCGAGCTCACCGAGCGCGACACTCGAGCCATCGAGGCAAGTGTCGTTAGCTCAACCCCTCCGATTGTAGAAACCGAGGACGGGGTGCCGCATGAAACACGGTCGACCCCTACCGAGCTTCACGGGGCTCGGGGGCTCGAGCCACCCGATCCTAAAATCAGGAGACCGGGGTTCGAAGGCTGGCCCATGGAGGGCCTGAGGCCGCCTCGCGTCGAACAAGAGCCAGGGGAGAAAATGCAGATGAGCCCCAGCGGCCTTCGCCCGACCCGCCTAGAAGCGGATAGGGTCATCTCGATCTTCTCGTTCGATCCTGACCTCCAGCCGAGCCCAAAGAATCCCCATTTAGGGGGCATCAGTTGGAAGGCGAGTTAAAGAGCAGTGGAATGCCACATGAGGGCTTTGCCGACCCCGTCACGAATGACGGACCCGGATTCCACTTGAACATGCCCATTAGCGAGCTCACCAAGCGCGTCACTCGAGACATCGAGGCAAGTGACGTTAGCTCAACCCCTCCGGTTGTGAAAACCGCAGACGGGGCAACAATCACAAAGACGAGCCGACCCTCGATCGAACCCCTGCTATGCGCGGGGGCTCGAGGAAAGTTGGACTTGCGAGGAGACCAAACGCACGGTCGTAGAACGATGGCTCAGAACCTAAGGGGGGAAGTACATGTGAAAATAAAAGACGTTGTTTCCTACTAGTTTCGCTATCTTCTTCTTGATCTTCAATGAACCCTGACCCCAGCAAAGGAAAGGGATCAGGCCTCACTCGAGGGCTGATAAGGGCATAAATACACCCTTTCTGAAATAGTCGCCGCGCCCGACCTCTTCCTCACGTTAAACCTAGTGGCAAGGTCCGCGGAAACAAACAATTGAGCATGGTTGGTCGGACTACGAGAAACCTATGCCCCTACGGCTATGGCACTCTTACTCACTAGCATGATCAGAGTTTTCCTCCTACACCTCGGGCCCTATGGTCTTAATAAACGGAAGGGTCGGAATACACAAACCCCTTTTCACACGTAAAAAGGGAGGAAAAACAAACTCAATCAAACGAAACAAAATGATAAGTTTGTTCGATAGTACAGAAGGGTCAGAGCTTGTCTGCTTGTTACATGAACGATTACACGACCTATCTGACTAACTAACCCCTCTGGGGGAGAACTATGTCTTCTATCTTGTCCGCCAGGTTCTACGAAAGGGGCGCCACCGCTGTCTCTATCTCATCCAGCTCATGGGCTTTGTAGCCAGGCGCGAAGCCGAGGCTCAACGTCTCTAGGTCGATGCTGTCACCGTAATGAGAATGAGCAATTGTGAAGGATTGGTTGACCCTAGTGCGAAGGACGTTCCTCTCGAACTGGCGCACCCGTGTCGTGATCTCGATGGCACGGGCCGCGAGAGAACTGGTCCGCTCCGATTGCACCACCTCTAGGTCGTCGCAGACCACTCCGAGGGCGGCGCTCAGGATGCCGAGCTCGTCGCTCTCTGCCTGAAGGTTCCTCCTTGCCTTGGCGAGGTCCATGGCCAACCTGGCAGAGATGCCCTCGACCTCCAGCCTCTAGGTCATCATGGTTCCAAGCTCGGCCTAGAGGGAGCCGATCTTCTGCTGCATGTCATCGCGCTCTCGAAGGGCCTGGTCGCGCTTCTCGTGAGCCGCGCCATGCTCTGAGCAGAGCCTCTCCGCTGTTTGGAGCAGCTCGTCCCGCTCTTTGTGCAGCTGGTCGACCGCCGCAGCGTCTAGACTCACCTTCTTCTCTAGGGCCACGAGCTTTTCCTCGGCTCCTAGCTTCAGCTCTCTCTCCTTCTCAACCTCATCCAGAAGGTTGAGGATCCGCCTGTGGGTCTCGGCGTCCTTCTAGAGTAGCTCATCCCACTCCCTCCTGACCTTAGAAGCCTCCTCGTCATCCTTCCACGATATCACCAATAGGGCCTCGAACGCCCTCTCGGCCTCATCCGCATGCCAACCGGCCTCAGCCACCCGCGACCGGAGACTATCCACCTCCTCGACAAGGGGAGTCAACTCAGCCACCTTTTGCTGGGCGGCAGCAAGCTAATCCATCACATCCCCATGCAGCCGTGCCTCCTCAATGAGGCGGTCCTAGGTTCCCTTCTACTCACAAAGGAACCGCGACTTCCCCCGGCTACGAGCGATGAGAGACTAAAAGAAGACGATGGTCAGAATAATAAAATATACGAAGAAAAGAAAAGGCAAGAAGCAGGATCAAGCAAGTACCCTGCCAGCGAGAACGACAACATCGGCCAAGGCACCCTAGGCATGGTCTAGAGCTTCGAGCACAGACGCGACTCCCATGTCGAGGCTCTCACGCTCCATGCTCTCAGCGGCGGCATCAAGAGTAAAGAGCGTTGATGCCAGGTCCTTTGGATTTGTCCACCGGGCAGGGGTTCGCCCCACACAGGCAAGTCACCGCCCATCGATGTCAGGGCCAGAGATGACTCCCCACCGACTCCAAACGCCGCCGAGCCCTCTCGCCACGACATTCTCGTCGGGACACCCCCTCCGGCGATAGAAGGGGTCAGCGGTACGAGCATCGACCTCTCTCCCACCACCACGACGTCCGAGGACCCTCGGTCGCGCCCCCCTCCATTCAGCCCCCGTTAAGCATCGTCGCTTGGCCATCGGTGGCGCGGGTCATGCCGCTGCATCGGGCGCCACCACGGTTGCGTCCGGCTGTGGCCCACTTGTCACAGCCGCTGCCACCTCCACCTACGTCGGTGGGGCCTCGATCGGCTAAGTCGCACCCACCACGGCTGGCACCATGAGAGCGGAAGGCAGCTCCGTCCACCCCATCATCGGTAGCGGTATTGCCTCCATCGCCGGCTGCTCAACGACCTCCAAAGGTGTACCTTGAGCCCCTGCGCCCGCTTGTCCCACCGAGGGCATGGGCACCACCATGGGCGGCGCCTGACCGGCTAGCAATGCAGCCACACCAGCGCCGCTCCCGCACGAAATGGGTGCGACGCCAACCGACGGTTGCCGCCCGCTTGAAGGGCGATGCTTTTCTTTGGCGCCTAGTGCCAAAGGATTACGCTGCCTCACGACGCTGCAAGGAACAAAAAGCATAAGTCATGATGAAAACAGAGAAAAACAGAGGAGCTGGTGACTTACATTGACGCTATTGGGCGGCAGATACGTTGGGGGCGAACCTCTAGACCTCTGCTCCGCCTCATTGGGGCGAGGCCATTTCGAGCCCATCCCCTACTCCTAGGTAGAGGGGCTCGCCCCCTTGCATCTTGGGGCACAACGGTGGAGCCACCCACCGACAGATCCGCCCACCCCTATCGGCTCCTGGGGTAAGCCGATGGTTCAGCTCATCTCCGCCGGCCCCATGGACGCGCCCTCCCCTCCATGGGACGGGAAGGGTCCCAACTCCTACAAGGACGAGCGAATACCTGTCAGCACATCCTCGCTCCCCAGGTCATCCCACTCGATGTCGCTGACTACCTCGTCGTCTTCTTCCTCATCATCATCGCTCGTCGTCATGGTCGGTGTCCTCCCCTTGCTCCTGCGCCTGCAGCTTCCTCTTCCTCTTCTTCCTCTTGTCCTCCTTCGCCTTTCTAACATGCTCGCCCTCGGTGCGATTCACTGCCCTCATGGACGAATCCCTCGGCAATAGAGCCAGGTGATCCGTGAGGACAAGGTCCCTCGGCTAGTCCCCCTATCACAATGTTAGTATCAAGAGGTCGGGAGATCAATTAAAGAGGAGGCATGAGGAGGGGAAACTTACAAAGACGACGTAGCCTGGTTCCAGCCGCATCGGAGGATGCCTCGGCACCGGGTACACGAAATCAAGGGGGTGCCCACGTCATCCCACGAAGGCTCCATCACCTCCTTAATGCACTGTGACTTTAGAGGGGGGAGCGCTCCCTCGGCGAGCGTCGTCCCATTGAATGACGCCTCGGGCGCCATCCCATGCAGCGGAAGCGCCCATCTCATCAACGGCACCACCCTCCTCTTGTGGTAGGCCCCGATGATGCCTGACCCCTTTAGGCCGCTCTCCATCAGGATGTGGACGGTGGAGAGCTAGTCCCAGATCCTCTTCTTGTCCTTCTCTGGGACACCCCACTTCCTCCATGATTCTGGGGCCTCCTCGATCAGGCGCCGATGAACTCCGGCAAGGGGGGCATCAGCGTCGTTCTTGAGATAGAACAACTATGAATGCCACCTCTTATTAGAGGTCGATAGCCACATCGACGAGTACTCACCGACCCGGTTGTTCCGGAGGTGGATGCCGGTGCATCCCATCGGCGTATGCACCTCCTACCTGCCTCCCTTCTCCCTTTTCTTCTGGAGGGTGACGACAAAGAAGTGCTGCCATAGATCGAAGTAGGGACTGATCCCTAGGAATCCCTTGTATAGGGCAACGAACGTCGCCATGTGCTGGATCCCGTTGGGGTTGAGGTGCTGCAACTTGACCTTGTAGTAGTGCAGTAGCCCTTAGAGAAATCTGTGAGCGAGGGCAGTGAACCTGCGCTCATGGAAGTGCGTGAAAGACACCACATAGCCATCGGGCGATGACGACATCTCCTCCTCGCCGGGCAGCAACCACTCCTCGGTTGAGGTCCACGCACAGAGAAGGCCGTGACGGACGAGGCCCTCCATACGCTGGAAGGTGATGTCAGAGCGGCACCACGGATCCATTGGAAGATGACAGCGGATGGATGCAAGCTTGACGACGGCTAGGACATGGATGCAGGAAGCCTAGGCGATTGGCGGTGGAGGTTGCAGATGCAAAGGCAAGAAGGCAAGGTATGAAACCCTAGGGGTGAACCCTTTGGTTTTATAGGGGCGACGGACGCGAGAAAACCAACCATCCGCCTTGATCTCCGTGCTTGCCATGATTTTCCATAATGTCACGCCACGAGATATGCGCACGCAATCCCTATCCATTCCCTCGAAAGACTCGCCGGACGTTTTGCCTCCCCTGGCGGGCCATGACTCGTCCCAAGTAAGAGGAATATGGATCAAAGAACACCTCTACGACCCATCTAGAGTTCAAAGGTTGGCCCGTCAACGGGTTCGACAGCCGCTCCAGGCACCCTTTGGATAAGGGATGGAAAGGGATGGGCCCATAAGCGGCCAGTACCAAGGCACACGAGCGCCACGAGCATCTCAGCCCATGATCGAGGCACATCCAGGCTGACCCTAGCCTGATCCCCGCGAATGAGATGATGAGACCCCAATCGAACTATCCAGCTAACAAACCACTAAATCTCACGACCATACCCACGAAGGCTCCAACCTCGGCAAGAAGGAATCACCATCCACGCCGTGGGAAACAAAAGAAGGCCAGGGCCCTCAGAGTCCTCCCTTTCGGAAAAACCTCCGAATGAGTATTCTACTCCTTCGCAGGCTAGGGGGCTACACCCACCGGGTATGCTCGCGCGCACCCGCTGGCAAGTCAAAAAATCACCCAGGTGATTCTACCCGAATCGCCCGGAGGCTCGGGGGCTACTGTTGGGGACCAATACTATGGTACCTAAAGAGGAGGAGCTAATAACCATCAATGCTGATCCATCCGAGTGGTCAAGAGCGTGACTACACCTCTTGCTGGGCTCCATCTCGTCCGACCACCGAGGCCATGGGATCTGCCTTGTCCGACCCCGAGGGTGGGCTCCATCTCGGTGGACATTGAGGTCGTGGGATCCATCTCGCCCGACCCCCCGAGGGTTGGGATCCGCCTCGTCTAACCCCTGAGGGTGGGCTCCACCTCGCCCAACGTCTAAGGACTAACTCCGCCTCGCCTGACATCTGAGGGTGGACTCCGCCTCATCCGAGGTCTAGGGGCGACTCCACCTCGCCCGACGTTTGAGGGCTGACTCTGTCTCACCCGACGTCTGAGGGCTGGCTCCGCCTCAGCCCGATGTCTGAGGGCGGGCTTCACCTCGCCCGACGTCTCAGGCATGGCTCCTGACAGAAGCTCACGTCGCCACCAACCACTACGGGCCAGAAAGTACAACCCAAAGTCAAACTTCTGGCATCGTGCAGAGAGCAGTCATGTCTCAACATGACCCATCCCCGCGACATGTCATTCTAGGGGCCTCACAACGCCCACAGTGATGGATGCGTGGTCACTGTGCTGCCTACTCCCTGTATGGTCGCTGATCAGCACGCTGGGTCACCGCGTCGCCCACCGGGGGAGGATGGAACGTCATGACCCGCTGACAACACCAGGGCATGGCATCATTAGGCGGACAGGCACCCGGCGTGGGGCTATTGAAAGGTACTAATATGGCTAGAGGGGGGTGAATAACCTATTTAAAAAACTACAAACCAACTAGAGCAATTTGATTAGTACGACAAATAGTGAAAAGCAAACTTGCTCTAGCTCTACAAGGGTTGTAAGCCACATATCCAACAATTCTAGTTACTATGATCACTAGACACACAATTTACTAAGTCACTACTCACTAAGAGCTCTCACACTTGCTACACTAAAGAGCTCCACTAGATGAACTTAAGCTACAAAGCAAGCTCTCAATTTTAGCTACACTAAAAAGCTTACTACAACTAGTTTGCGAGAATATTAATGAGTGAGTAGAGTGATTATACCGCCGTGTAGAGGAGTGAACCAATCATAAGATGAACACTAAATCAATCACCGGGAGAATATCAAAGGGCAAGAGACAACCAATTTTCTTCCGAGGTTCACGTGCTTGCCAACACGCTACGTCTAGTGGCACTTTGATAACCGCATTTCGATACGAGTTTCACCCCTCTTAATAGTACGTCTATCGATCCTAAATGTGATCATACTCTCTAAGTGTCTCAATCACTAAACCAAAAAGATCCTATCAATTTCACCTTTGCCTTGAGCTTTTGTTTTTCTTTCCTCTTTTCTAAGTCCAAGCATATGATCATCACCATGCCATCACCATCATCATCATGTCATGATCTTCATTTGCTTCACCACTTAGAATGTACCACCTATCTCATAATCACTTTGGGTTTCATCAATTTACCAAAACCAAACTAGAGCTTTCAGCTGTCCCTGTCACCACCGGTCGTGTTAGCAGGGCCCGCACAAAGGAAAGGAAAGGTCCGGCGACCCTGAAGGACTTTCTCTTCCTCTCGTTCTTCTCTTTTCTCCCGTTGTAATCCGTGCTTTCCCTTGGCCATTAAAAGGGAAGGCAGGGCACCCCACTAAGGGGCACCGGTTCAACACACCGCATCGGAACATCACACACACACACACACCACTAGAGACTTAGGATAAGTCCCTCTCTCACCCGTTTGTAACATTTACTACGAACTTTTCAGTGCTAGTAACACGAGCAGCAGCAACGAACTGGACCTAGGGACTTTCTGCCCGAACCAGTATAAATATCGTGTCCTCTTAAAACACTATCCGGGCCAGACGCGCAATAATAGAAATTTACTCGTTGGTGTTTACTCGAAACGGTAATTTAGATATTTGTGGTCAATTCTTATAAAAGATAAATGCCTTACAAATTCCTAAACAAGACGTGCTTATTTAATTTAAATTTAAATTGTACTGGTCGGCTAATGATTGGGAAGACGGAGTCATACGAAAGGGACGTTGACCTCGCAGAAAAAAAAAAAAAAAGAAAGAGACGTTGATGTGTCAAGGGAATATATGAGTTTATATATCAAACCCTGGAGTTAAGGCGTTGATTAGTTGATTAATAAGTTGCATAAGGAGTTTTTAATGTTATAAAAAACAACCTAGAAAGAGCGGCTAATGAAGTGATATAAGTTAAATGCTGGATTTGGATTCCAGAATCGGACTATTTCACTATTTCTGTCACCCAACTGAAGCAAATAACAATATACTGTAGAAGCTGCGGTCTGCTAGGCTGCATGCCATATATACTATACTCATTATGTGATGTTTGAACTACTTTTTTTTAAGAAAAAAGAATTGTTTCCAAATGGTTTCCATTTGTGTGGAGTTACGTCATTCTTCATCTCGGTTATGATTCTCCTATTTCCGTTCACCTTATCTTTTCTGAACATGGATCAGAGAAACGCCACTCGCGGATGCGCTGAAGTACCAAATTGAAGTCCAAAGGAAACTGCACGAACAGCTCGAGGTTAGACTACCCAGAAACCTTCTCTGCTACAACGATTGCAGTCACGAAGAAAAAAATCTGACCTCTTAGCTCTTAATTTGTTTTGCACATGCAGGTTCAGAAGAAGCTGCAAATGCGGATCGAGGCGCAAGGCAAATACCTGCAGACGATACTCGAGAAAGCCCAGAGCAACCTGTCGTACGACGCAACTGGAGGCGCGAACCTAGAAGCGACCAGGTCGCAGCTGACGGACTTCAACCTCGCGCTCTCAGGCTTCATGGACAACGTGACCCAAGTGTGCGAGCAGAACAATGGCGAGCTGGCGAAAGCCATGTCCGAGGACAGCCTCAGAGCGAGCAATAATCTAGGCTTTCAGCTATACCATGGAGTTCATCAGGATGGGGACGATGTCAAGTGCGCTACGGATGAAGGGCTGCTGCTGCTGGACCTCAACATCAGAGGCGGGTACGATCACCGGGCTTCGGCGGATCTGAAGATGAATCAGCACATGAGGTGAAAAATTCAGTAGAAAGGGAAAGGCGACGGTCATAGTTTAATCTAAGAGTTGCCCTTGTGTTTGCGAGAAATTCTTTCGGCCATCCTGATTCCTGGATGCTTTGTTTACGGTGATGGCCAGCGTATTGCTAATGTAAAATTTGGTGAGAGGCTCCGAATAAGCGTAGCTAATCTTATACAAGATCTATATATATACTTCATACGGGTCTCGAGTAGAAAGTGAAAGCATCTGCAAGATGGGGCCATGCACCATTTGCAGCAGGCCGTTTGCATGCAGGTTCGGTACCTCTGATTATATTTTTCCCTTTGTGAATAGATTGCTCAATGCTCATGCTATCGTTTTGCGCAATAAGCAGGTGAATCGGATCGGTTGGAGCTTATGACTATGCAACAGTGTTAAAACGAGTCTACGTTTCGTTGAAAGGGTCTAAAAATTAAAAAAAAAGAAAATAAAAGAAAATGTAACCTAGTGAAGAACGTGTTCCGACGGCTAATATTACAACAAAATCACAAAAAGTATATCCGTTTTTATATCTTATGTGCAACCAATCTATTTTTTTTTACGCCTCTCATCTGGATATGCATCTGTTTGTATACGTATATACACCAACATCATACACACGCACACCTTACCATACACACGCATACCTTACTCAGCTGCCGTATACAACAAGACCTACAATTGTACATGGATATGAAGACGCGACTAGAACGTCTTTTTTTTTTTCTCCACGTGTTGAGAGGTTTCACTAAAATTTGACATTTATTCGACGAGAAAACCCCGGTTAGGGCGGGCACCGAGCGAGGCTCGAACGCGGGTGGGCAACATCACACGCTGCGACCTTAGCTTTTGCCAACTGTGCTACGCGCAGTCCTCAACAACCAATCCATTTGTTCTCGAATGCTTATGCGTGAAAGACTGGAGAGCAGTACAAATCATTTTTCTTAATGAAACTGGTCACAAGCAAAAAAAATCACGTGATACCAAAGTAGAGTCCATAGGTAATATGCTTGAGATCAGCAACTCACTGGCATTATAATGGTGGTTTTATATTCTCCTACGACTAAAAAGAACAAAAGTAAGACTATTTTTTCGTGTGATGACCTCCCCGCGACTCCAAAGATTTGAGTCGTGATATCTCCTCACCGATGTTGGTACGATGCCGGACCCTCGCTCCTCGCCGTCGCCGTCGCCGTCGCCGCCGCCGCCTCCCCTTGCGATACTGCGCGTAGATGTGCGATCGCCTCTTCAAGTCGTTCCATTGCCCGAGGGCGGAGGCGCCTAGACGGAGAAGGAGCGCCGCCTATCCCTGCTGATCCCCCATCGGACTCCATGGTTTAGCGTCGAAGACGATGAGCCTAGCAGAGCGGTGGTGGAATCTCTACTAAAGAAAGAGAAGAGAAGCCTCCTCATCACAAGTAGGAGTGCCCTCGGATCGTGTGTCTTCATCGCCGCGGAGGCACATAAGAGGAGGCTAAGGAACTGAGATAATACGACTCTGCTTCATCACATTCTCCACCGAGCAGGAGATTCGCGACGTCCTCCTTCAGACCTCGATTCATGTAGTCCATGGCGGGAAGCTGATGCATCCACGGGCCGAGGTTGTGGCGGCTATCCAAAAGTTGTGGCATTGGCGGCAGCTACCAGTACCATGATGTCTGTGGCGGGGGTAGTTCGTCTGTTCGTCGCTACCAAGGAGAGCTGCGAGCAAGCGCACGACAGCCTTCAAACTCACGGTCTTGGTCTGCACCATCGACGGTAATCAAGGGGTAAGCTCCGAAAATACCTGTTCAATTCGATTTAATCTGATTCCAGCCAAAAATCTCGTTTCTACTTTTCCATAAGCAAGTATATTATCAAATGAGTGTCAATACTAATTTACTGACCAAATTAGAAACTGAACTATTAAGAATACCCATATGGTACTGTAGAATTAAATACTCTAGGTACATTATGCATAAAATATCTGTAGAATTTTTAGTTTGCTTTTTTACCTTACAATAAAATGTTCTCCTTCCCTTTGATTTATTTTGGTCATGCTCCATTTGTGCCAAATTGAAGAGTTTCCAGATCTGTCCCCGTATCTTTTCAATCCTACAAGGCCCAAAAACAGGCCTCTGACTGGCTGTGTTTTGAGATTCTATTGATTTTTCTAGATTAGCTAATGAGCCATTACAGCACACATCTTTCGAAGCTATTGTGAATCTGCGGACAGTTTCCCATTGTGTAAACTAAATTCACGTGTCATTTCTGTTCGTGACACACGGAGCAGCATAAATAAAGTGCAATTTGATGAGTGCCCAAGTTATCAAAGAGAGAACTGTTATGTATCTCGTCGTATAATACTTAATAGTCTCCTCATATATATTGTTTTGTAATGGTGAATTCCATATGAGAGAGAAGGCTAAGAATAACATTGCACAAGATACTCCTGCAATTTTAAAATGCCATAATAGCTGAACTGTTTTACTAAATGCATATTCTTGATACTTATTTGACTAGAAGTACAGATGTATTTTCATTTTTCCTTAGATATGGTTGTTTGCAAGCCTCGCTATTGTGAATTATGTTGGATGCACAAAGGCAGTGTTTGGCTGGCTAGTTGGCTTCTTTATCCAGCCGGAGTAGTGTTTTTCTCTCACAAAATTTCAGCATAAACAGTAATTCCATCATAAACAGTACCGGATTCATACCAGCCGAACACTGCCAAAGCCACCTGCTGATGCAACGACCGTGTGGTTCATTTTTGGGATCTGCTAAATTCTTACCTGATGGCAATGCATGTTTCCTCTTATTGCAGCATCCAAGACATTCTTGACGCTATGAAAGGTATGCTCTCCTATAAATTAGACTCAGTATATATGATTATCTTGCATTACACCTCGGTTCAATATACAGGAATGTACTTGCAATTCAATTAGCTAGCTTTATTCAATATATTTGTTCAAATTTTACTATTCTTTCTACGATTTTATGGTCAGTATTCAAATACATTAATTTCTGCGATAGTATTCTAAAGTTGAATAGCTTTATAATTGACGGATTTTAATTTCCAGTACCAAAATACATGGTCCTTAGGTCAGTTTACAGGACTAAAAGGTTACCTGCATTCTTATTATGTTTTTTTGGAGCAACTTATGATTTTACACCTCGGTTCAATCACAAGGTTTAGGGCACTATTTTTTTTAACAATATATTGCCTGATTCTGAGTGACTTACAAAGCATGAGAAAGTAGTTGACTCAAAATGTCAATTCCAGAGATGAGAGAGTTGTTTTTGAGATGCACTGGTTTTTATAGACTCAGTTAATTGTATTGTGGTTGAAACAATGCACTTGGTCTTGCTTAGAGCTAATTATTTATACATTTCATTGTAATAACTTTCAGTTCAACTATTGGGTACTGTGCTATTATGCATATGTTGTTATTTTCCATCTCTACCTTACCTTAATGTTTATCGATGAAGATGGTTTTTGTTATTTCATTCCACTGAATGCATTTAGAGATTATTTACAACAAAGTACTTCACCTATTTTTTCCTCCTTTATGGATCTCCAGGCACTTGGAAGAAATTTCTTCGGGCCTTCTTTTTTTGAGTTGGTTTTGGTTGGAATGCTGTCAGATGGTTCATCAACTCTTTGTTATGCCCAGGTAGGTTGTTTATTTGCCTGATCCATTCTAATTATGGTTTGTTTGGATGTCTTAACTATGTGTTTTTAAATTCACAAGATTAAAGCTTCATTCGGAGCTATTATACACTTTAACCTGGAATTTCAGTTGTAATTCTCCTGGTTAATAATAAGTCTCCAAAACATGGATGTTAATAATTTGATGGAGTAGGGGTGCACGCACCACCAAAGCCATAGCCGGGCACATCGGTTTCCTCCTCAGCCCATGGCCAAGGCCATTTTGATCAGATGCGACACTCTGTCCAACCCATATTGGATTGGACTGTTGCGAGTAGAACCAAATGGTAGCAGACTTGCCTGGCATAGCCCGGGCTGGTCGGTAGTCTTGCCTGGCACTATTTCCAATCTCCCGCAACAGTCCAAGCTCAGTTTGTTTTGCTGACTTTATACCTTATCCTTACATAAGTCCTTTTGCAAGTGAAGAAACATTTTCATACGCCAAACTGATTGAGTTTCAGTATCCTGAATCCTAAGTCAATGAAGCTGAAATTTTGATATTATACCATGTTTCAATTTTATCTTCTGTGTTCCTATTATCTGTGCAACTAATATATTTGTATCAGTTATTAGGATGTAAGGGACCTTACTTATCATCGACCAATGTAGGTGACTACAAGTTACGTTTATTCGAGTGGGTGCTTGTGGTGGCGGGCAGGATTTATGTTTCAAGATTTCTATCGTCGCATTTCCTACCTTTGTTGTGGTTCATTTCAAGCATTGGAGATACGGAGGAAGGTGGGTCAGATTGCAAAGCTAGGGAAGGAGATAATCAAAACACTTTTCCCCTGGTGCTGATTAATTTCATCCTTAAATATTATGGTATTCCAAGGTATCCACGAATCTGTACAGAGTTGTGGGTGTAAAGCAACCTCGCAATAATTTGTGAACTATGCACAGGCCAAAACCGGAGTTGAACAATATCAACTGGTTAGCACTTCAGGTGTCCCGTCTGTTGTTTGACATTCTACTTTAATGAGATCTCAAAGATATATTTACATGTAGTTTCTTTTTTATACTCTTTCGCCTAGAAAAAATTAAGGCTCCCCGTAGCAACGCACGGGCATCAGCAAGTCATGATAAAGGCTGAGATTGAGTTTGCAAAAGGTGAAACAAGGACTCCAATGAAATGCGGACAGGAATTTCATGATAAATTTGACTTTGTCCAAAGATAAAGGGGTCCAGTTAAATTACGGTGAGAATTATGTGTTGCAATTAGATATGAAGCGTTTATTTTCTACTTATAGCAACACTGTACATATGTATTGACTTTGCCCAGAGATAAAGAGGTATTGTATCACTGATGTCATCATATGTATTGACTAAATAAAGTATCAGTTATTACATTTTTTTACTCGTGCATGATAGGCGGAGTGACCACTACTGACAATTTCAGCGAATTGGTATTCAATCCTATTTGTAATCAGGCGCATGATTTTCAAAATGAGGTTCTTTTAGGGTAATTCATTAATTTAATTTATTAACTACAACAATGACCCAAAAGTTTTTTATTTGTTTATAGGCCTACGCAATCGTCTGCTTGTTGATGAGGCCAGACGTCGCCGAGTTCAAGAATTTGCTAAGGACACCGTGTCACGTCTCATAGATTTAGAGAACTAAATAATATTGAAATTATTTACACGCTTGTGATATGCACTTTGAATAGATGATGGACATGAATTTAGTTTAATATAATAGTCATTTTGTGTATTTTTATTGGTCAAACAGGTTCAAAATATGTGGATTGAGCAATGTTTGTCTGACATATTTGATTGCTTTGTTTAGTTTGTAATATCAGAAACTTCTTGCCAATATAAAATATTATTTTAGCCGTATCACGGAAAGGTCTATATAGTAGAGTTTGTGAGCCTGCGGTGCCATGCTCTTAGTGACTATTAATTTCACAAACTTTGCTTTTTGGATTAAATGTCAGTTTAATGTCTTACAGTATTGTTATCTTACCGTGCGATCCGTGTGTTTTTAGTACAAAAGTTTAGTTGTTCCGTAGCAACGCACGAACACGCTACCTAGTATGATCGAAAAGATTTGAGGTGTCAATGGATGTTGGTACGATGACGGGCTAACTAGTGGTTGCTTAAGGTAGAAGTGGCTCCAGGAGACATGAGCAGGATTATGATAATCAGATGATGGTTTAGGGAAACATGGCAACAATGAATTTATTAGAGAAGAGAAGACAAAAGATAATTAGAAAATTTAAATTCATAAGAGGACTAAGGAACTGAACAATTTGTACAATTTCTAAGAGATTTGGATAGTAGTTTTATCAAGAAATGGCGCTCACCAAGAAAATATTGGTCCACCTTGATTTAGCCTAAGTAGAAAATTCCGTAGCCACGAGATAGAAGTGAGAGAAAAAAAAAAGAAAATCTGGAGATAACGATAGGCGTTATTTTTTCAGTGGTAGGCGACATGTCCGTCAATAGCGAGGCGTCTGTGGTGGCTTCGTCAATCTCAAGATTTGCCGGTCCAACTCGGTTCTTCGGAGGTGCTCATAGGGGTAGGGTGTGTGTGCATACGTTCATAGGGGTGAGTGTGCGCTCGTGTATGTGAGCGTCTGCGGCTGTAATTGGGTCTCGCAGAAAAAAAAAAAGAGTTGATTCATGATAGCTATGTAGAGTTCGTGCCCATATTCATTGCTGTGAACTGCTATTTTTCTCATCATCATCGGCCGGGCTTATCTATATTGCAAAAGTGATTGATTAATGCAACGAAGGAAAATAGATAGAGAAAATGTAATCAAATAACGGCTCCTCCTCTAGGTGCTCATTCGAAAGAGCCAGAGACACAGAGAGTAGCCACAAGTTACAGCTCATCCTTTGTAAAAAATGACTTCTACTGTTCTTCCATACACAAATAATGGCTCCTTCCAGGTGTTTGGTGTAGCTCTTCTGGCTCTTATGCTAGATCTAGACTTTTGCCAGACATACCCTGTAGAGGATCAAGGACAGCAGCCCATCACAAGGCTATTAGGTCCATTTGGCACGCTTTAAACGACTCTAACTTCCTACTACAGTACGTGGAAGAGCCAAAACCCATGAAACCAAAACTAGTAGTTTCACTGGCTCATAGTTTAAGAGAAATAAGAGTCTATTTGATCTCATTGTCATAGTGAATTCTATGTAGTGAATGTAGAATTTGGGTTCTAGATAAAAGAGAGAGAGAGGCGTTTGGATCTCAATCTCACACTTATTGAGTTTCTATAGTGAAAATCTCCAAATAGTAGGTTTATGATAGATAGTTGAATTCTAGGATTCAAAGTGTTTGGATCACATTCTTAGTTTTTCTGTCTTATTCTTATTTTTCTTAGGTGATTCAAACAGAACCTAAAAAATGACTCCTTGTACATAGCTGGCCAAACTCCACCAAACCAGGTCTTAGTCTACACCTGAAAATGAACAGCGTGGCATGGTAACAGGAAATGCATTCAGTCAGAAGAAATTTGGTGCAGACTGGCTCCACAGACGTCTCCGTTCCAAAATTGCATAAGAGGCCAGGCGAGGCGCAGTGCCTTCGCCGCTCCTTAAATAAATTAAAAAAAAAACGGATGTTGCAAAAATCGGATGTTGCAATCGGATATAAAGTTTTCTTGCAACTTGGCTCAGAGCAAACAACAGAAATGGGGAACCAACCAAATCGATGGTACGTTCAGGACAAGATTCAGTGCACGTATCAATGTATGTTTCTCTACTTACAAACACACACGTAAAAGATTTAGGAACAACCCACGAGATCTTTGCTACTAATAGCAGCCAGGCATTTTATTTCTCAAGCATCTTTAGCTACCTACATCTAGTAAAAATGAAGAACTGAAACTCTCAAGAGTCACAGGACTAGATTGTTCAATGGTATCCAAGCGGCGCAGGTGTCTCCTTGAGCTGCATACCCTGGAAATGAATGTCCTGCACATCAGAAGCAAAGGAATTCAGATACCACATATGTAGTACTTCGTTTGAACCATCTAAGATTCGGTAGAGGTAATCTTGTTCTTGCCAATGGAGTGCACATACCGACGCAAAGTGATTGACGTCGCGGTGGTGCGCCTCGTCGGAACGCACCACGATAACCACATCCTTGAGCGTCGCATCAGCTGGGAGCTGCCAGTAGTCGATGGCAATGGCCGGCGCGGGGACGTTCTCGATCTTGCCGGCCTCGAGGTCCTTGAGGTACTCGGTATAGGAGTGGATGGCCTCCTCCTCGAGGTAGCCGACGACACGGTGCGCGAACTTGGGGGAGATGAGGTAGCCGAGGAAGTAGGCGTTGAAGAAGACGCCCTGCACGGCGAGGACGAGCGCGCGCTCGTACCACTTGGGCTTGGCCACCTCCATGAAGGTCATGAGGTGCATGCGTTCATTCTCAGCCTCCTCCAGCAGCGCCCGGATCCAGCCGCCGCCGTGCTCGAAGCGGCGGAGCGAGCGCAAGTGTAGAAGCATGCCGCCCACCATCCCCGGCACCGCCGCCACCGTTTCCAGCATCATGGCGCGGCAGCCGTACCTCCTCTGCGCCAATTAACTCGTCATGTTAGCAAAAATATTCAGGAAGATCGAATTCTTCAGGTGACTCTGCCCCGTTTTGTTGGAGACTGACATGGATGTTCCAAGAAAATGGGAGAGGCGAGCAGGGATCACCTGGAAGAATATGTCGGTGGGCACGCGCAGCAATTTGACGGTCCAGTAGGCGATCTTGTCGAGCAGCACCTTGGGTTCGTGGTGCCTGGTGAGATCGATCGAGGTGTCCGGCTTGTACGCCTCCCATGGCTGCAAAATTAGCACACCAGACACGCAAAATTGAGACGCCGATCAGCGAAAAACGCGGCCTTTAGTCGGTGCGCTACTCACCCTGAAGCAAGACCACCTCCACTCGACGCCGTCCTTGCTCATCAGCTTCGACGGCGCGACGCCCCAGTAGCTGCTCACCACTTTGTCTCTCTTTCCGTCACCCTCCTTAGCGGCCTCCGCCGCCTCCGCCTTCGCCGCCGCGGTGCTTCCTGCGTTCCCCTTGGACGCCGCCGTCTCATCCTTCGCCTCGGCGGCGGAGGTGGACAGCAGCCGCACCCACACGGCCACCCAGCCCCGTTCCCCGCCGCCGGCCAGGGCCAGCGGTGGCCTCGGCGACGCGGCCGCCGGAGAGAGAACCGGGCCGAAGACGCGCGGGCCCAGGTGGCGGAGGAGGACGGATCCTGCCGCGCGGGTGCTCATCGTCGCCGCACGCCGGCCACTAGCGCGGTGAACTGGTGAAGGGTGGATGAAGGATTTCTCTAGAACGTGCTTTGCTTGCTTCGCTGGCTCGCTGCTAGTGTTTGCCTGTTTGGTCGGATCGGATATTGTGAGCAGAACGTGGTCGCTCGCGACTCCGCGATCGCAGGCTCGCAGTCGCAGCAGATGTCCCCAATTTTGGGAGTGCTTCTTTACGCGACGGCTGGTGGATTCCTGCAAATTCAAGCTGGGCCCGCCTGTCATAATAGTTCTGGCTGCTAAGCTGAAAAAAGGAAATATCCGAGCCGTCCCTTATGCGGTATGACGAGATAGCTTTGTTTCCCTTTTTTTAATAATGGATAGATAATTTCGACTCCCGTCTTTTTAAGTACAAGCACCAATACATAAAAACAACACCCCTATAATTTAAATTCATGTCTTTTTTCCCTCAAAATTTTTTCTTTTCTAATTTATGTCTTTTTTCTTAGAAAATGTACTCGCAAAAAAAAGTTTCTTAGATAATGTGACAATATATGAGCTAGCAATTGCTGACTCAACTATTGAGGTGCGGTGTAGCTTCCAGTTCCAGATGTGTTGGCTCCCGGAGGGAGGGTTTTGGTTGTGTTGGATGTCTGTTGTGCAGTTTTTGGCGTCCAAAATTGGACACGTTCATTAGGCATTCGCAACAGAGCGTGTTGTTATGCTGCAAAATATTCAGATCGAAGATCGAACTAAAATTGAACAAGGCCTCCAGCGTGTAGTACAATTACAACCGGGGGCCATGGTTAATGCTGCAGGTTCAAGCTCAACACAGTTACCCGTCCTGCCCTGTTTGCAGACTTGCAGTGCAACTCAAGCAGTCATCCGGAGACAATCCCCTGAACACCATTCTAACTTTTTTTTTCAGTTTGCGTCGTGAATGCCAAATCCATCTCGGTTTCGCTACGGCGCCAGCGGATCCTCCGGCGAGGCGGGTGAACGGCCCACGCCGATGTCCGGCAGGTCCGAATTGACGGCGAACCGGAGCAACCCCTTCCTCTCAACAAACCTCAGAGCCGGCTGGAGCACGAGCCCGATGGCCACGGCGCCGAGGCTGACAAGTGCCACCTTGAGCGTCGACAGCGCCAGCACCACCACGATCAGCGCCGTGGGCGGCACCAGCATCGCGACGCACCCGGCGGTCCCGAGCGGGACGCGGTACGGCCGCGGCGCGTCGGGCCGGCGCACGCGCAGCAGCACGAAGGCGATGAACTCGAGCAGCATGCCGAAGCAGTAGAGGAAGTTCTCGGCGGCCACGATCTCCTGGAAGCTCAGGGAGGAGAGCAGCAGCACGCCCGACGCCGAGAAGAGGATGCCCACCAGCGGCGTCCCGTGCCGCGACCGCCGCGCGAAGAAGGCCGGCAGCATGCCCCGCTCAGCCATGCCAAGCAGCTGGTACGAGTCGCTGCTCATCTCCGCCACGAACATGCCCATGTTCGACAGCGCCGCCGCCGCCTGCACCCACCACATGAGCCACGCGCCGCCGAGGAGCTTGGCGAGGTCCGAGAAGTAGCCGTCGCTCCACTGGCCCCTGTCCAGTGGCACTGCGCCGGTCCCGGCGAGGAGAGGGTACAGGTACCCCACCACCACGAAGATGACCGCGTAGAAGAGCGCCTTGGGCAGCGTCTTGCCCGGGTTGTCCACCTCGCCGGACAGCGTGCTGATGGAGTCCCAGTAGTTGAGGTTCCAGAACAGCGTGTTGAGGTACAGGTTCCAGTCGACGTTGTGGAGGTCGACCACCAGCCACCTGGCCGGCCGGAGCCTGGGCAGCGAGATGAGCCCCATGACGAAGAAAGGCAGGATGGAGAACACCCCGAGGCATATGGCGACCCAGCCGACGACGGTGAGCCCCCTGTAGTTGAGCAGCGTCAGCACCGCCGTGAGTCCAAGCACCGCGAACGCCCTCGGCGGGCCACCGCCCAGCGCAGGCACAGCGGACTTGAGGTAGTCCAGAAAGAGGACGGGGTACAGGGCATTGTCGATGACGCCGCTCAGCCACTTCACCCACCCCTGCTGGAACCCCCAGTAGGGCCCGAGCGCCGAGGCGACCCACACGACGTAGCCGCCGTTCTCCGGGAACATGGTGCCCAGCTCCGCCGTGATCAGCGCCTCCGGGATGCTCCAGATGACGGGGAGGGCCAGGAAGCCGATGATGGCGAGGAGCGGCCCCGCCGCGCCCACGCTGTCCTCGATGCCGAACGGCCCTCCGGAGACCTCGTAGAAGATGAGGAAAACGAGCGGGACGATGGACACCTTGCGGAGCGCCGCCGGCACCGGCACCGACCCCGCGTCCTCGCCATTGGCGTCGGGGAGGCCCCTGTACTCCGTGCTGCATTCGCCCATTGCAGCGGTACCGGCTGCCGGTGCGGTGTTCTGGGCGGCGAGCTTCTGCATAGAGTCAGATTGATCCGTCAGATGATTCCATCGTATCAGGTCAGGATTGCAGTGTTCGGCATAGATAGAGATTGAAGAACAAAGAAACACTGCACATCATATGAGAAACCAAATCATGCCAATGCAAGTATGATCACGAAACATGTAACAAAAATTGGAAAAGGAGACAGATGATTCACCAACAGAACAAGCAGCTATCTGGGTTGAGCCTGCAGTATCTATCTTCTCATAATACTACAGAAGTCGTTGTGATCGTGATGATAACAGGACTCGCTTGGATTGCTCGCCTGAAACGAATTTGTCATGAGAACGAGCGGGCGGTGTTCAGAGAAGGGGGTGCCCGTGACGGCCGGCTGGTGACACCTGTCGCTGCAGAGACGACCATGCAGCCTGCTCCGGCTACACCTGTAACGAAATCACGACGGCGATATAGCGATGGGTGCCCGGTCCACTGAGCCAATCTTATTTGGACCAGCGAGGGTTAAACTTGACCAGATGTGGGCCTTGTGTGGCCTATCATACGGCCCATTTATTAATTCACTAAGCCTTATACCGAGCTTAATAAGCTTCTCCAAAATCCAGGAACAGAGGCAAATTCCTTCTCATCAAATAAAAAAAAAGACAGGAAAAGAAAAGAAGAAAATCATTGATGAGGCGTCAGAAGTCAAGATTAGTTACGGAGAAGATAAGGTGAGGGGTCAACGGAAATGGAATTGTCCAGCGGCGAGGCAGGCGCTGGCGAGCCGTTCCGTGTGCGTGTGCCGGCCTCCGTTACCGAAGAGCAGAACCTGCTGCACCGTGCTAGCCAGTGTGCCTACTGATCGGCGGCGGCGAATCGGCGGCGGCGAACACAAGGATACCGCAAGAAACGGCTAGTCAGGTGAGAAGGAAGGATGGAGGGTTGAAGGCCGAACAAGCTCACCTCTTGTTGTCTGGTGTCGGAGCCAGCTTCCGCGGGAGGCGGTGGGGTCGCTGGCGACGTCTCCGTCGATCCCTGCTGGTGATCATGGAGCACAGCGAGCAGCACCTCCGACTGCGCGTCGCCCTCGCCCATGGTCCTTAGGAGGACGATGCTTCTTCCTCCAGCGAGCAAGGCCGTGCAGTGTGGACCGTGGACAATATAGGAGCATCTCTAGCAGATGTAGCTACATATTCTATTCAACTTCTTACAGCCTGTTCAACTAGCAGCAATACAGGAGAGGAAGAGATGCTCCAACATACTCCTTCCATAAAAAAAATCATCTCTTATTTCAAAGAGTCAATAGATCTTAAAAAAATAATATACACAACCGAGCCAAGTAGTATTTTTTCATGAACCGCTCTTGCACAACATCCCTCGACAACATTTCCGTCCCCTAACCGAGTGGTGTGTGCTGGTAGCCTATAGAAACAAAGCCACGTGCAATATAGGAGATGAAGAGATGCTCCAACATACACCTTCCATCAAAATAAATCATCTCGTATTTCAGAGAGTCAACAGATCTTAAAAATTAATATCGACATTTGCACGAGGAAGTGGAGCGAATAGCTCTATTTCATGTAAAACCGCCTTCTTGCACAACATCCTCGACATGATGCGGTGATCTCCGCCATCCTCTCCTAGAGTGCCGCCGACCCCCTTGAAATAATCTCTCAAACACCAACCATTTCAGTGTATGAGGCATTGAGAAGGGCTTATACGACAGCGAAGTGGATAAAGATCGAGATGTGTGATGGTGTTTGGGTAGAGATTGCAGAAACTAACGCCCGAACTCCAACAAATCTCTCAAAAAAGGATGAGAAATCTGACCCTCGCCAGAAATAATCCTCATGGCGCTTGGCTGGTGACGGGCATCCACTCTTCTCCACCACTGTGAGCTCGCCTCCCTCGGACGCCGGCGGCACCTTCTTTTCTCAGTGAGGCTCTTGGGTTCTTTGGTTCGCAGCTCCCCTCTTAGGCGCCATCTCTCGGATCCGGATGGAGACTGGCGGCGGAAGCGCGTGGATGTGAATCTGGAAATGCGAGGGCTGAGGAGGAAGATGAAATGGCAAAGTGGCAAAGGTGGGAGCGCGGGGTGCGGCGGCGCAGTTATAAAGCACTCCCCCTACTCTTTCGCATTCGAGGGTTTTTGAGAAACCACTCCCACGATTTGCGCCTCTCCGAATTCTCCGCAATAGCGTGGTGGGTCGTTACCTAGGCTCTCGTGCAACTGCGGCCCGTATCGCCCACTTCTCGTCGCAATTTGTTACTGCATACCGGATATTCGCCGACTTCTCCGTCAACCATTACGGCTTAGTAATTACTACTGTACAACCATTACTCTAGTATTTTCTCCGTGATTTAATTTCTCTAAGATTTTCTTTTGTGGCTCGGGGACTGCGTCAGCACTACGTCTCGGTTCCTCACCGCATTGGGGACTTTCTTCTGTTGACTGCTGTTTCTGACCCTGGCACCATGTGACCACGTCACCTACTGTCAGGCTCGGGGACTAAGTAGACACACTTCACCTTACGGTGAATGTGCTTTTTCTCATCTAGAGGCTACCCCCGGGGACTGACTGTCTGCTCGGTTGGTCTTCTACTATTCTTCTACTTTGGACCCTGGCACCACATGACTACGTCATCTACTGTCAGGCTCGGGGACTAAGTGGGCACATTTCACCTTGCGGTGAATATGTTTGCTTTATTCTGGAAGACTCCGCGCCTCTTGAAGCTAAAGAAGACTATCTCCCTTTCTCGTGTTCGGACTCTAAGTGGGCACACTTGGTCCACTGTGAAGAAATTTTTGATTCTGAACTTGAGCTCCTTACACCCTTATGGCAATCGTACTTGGGTTGCACTGTTCAGCGACGGTTCACACTGCTCGGCGATGGCTCACGCTGCTCGGCAACGGTTCACACTGCTCGGCGACGGTTCACGCTGCTCGACAACTGCTCACAACTGATCGATAACTCATCACGGTGGTCGGACCATGAGTTTGACTGCTCGGCTTTGTTCATACCTGCTCGGACAAGCTCAAGACGGCGTTGCACAACGGGTTCAAGGCGCTTGGGGACTAGCTATGGGGGGTACGACCCCGGGTACCCACAGCAGACCACATGGGCTACGCCCCCAGGGGCGGCCCAGCCCACAAGACGACGCCTTGCGGGGCACGACGCTGCTCGGCGTCTCCCGCAAGACACCGGGAAGATATCCTGAAGATACCACGAGATCTGTTAGGATACGTATGATCCCATGATTCCTTTAATCTATTATTACTTTTCGGTTATCTCCTAGATCTAACCGACTTGTAACCCTGCCCCCCGGACTATATAAGGCGGGCAGGGACCCCCTCCAAACTCACGTAATATCATACGATAGCCAATACAATCCAATAGAATACAGGAGTAGGGCATTACGTCATACTAATGGCCTAAACCTGTCTAACTCATGTGTCTCTGTTGCCTTCTTGTTCTTGATTATACGCCTCTCTGCCGATCAATTTACCTTCGTGAGGTACCCCTCGAAGGACTACCGACGATATTCTGTCGACAAATCTCTATAAATAGGTTCAATATGAAAATATACGACATGTTTAATTTTAATAATATCTATTGTGATGCCATAACATTTTACCTTTTTATATGTCAAACTTAAAAATATTTAACTCCTAGAAGTGCGAGATGTGCACTTATTTGGGGAAGGATGGAGTATCTCTTAGGTCGTCCTATTATCCCAATAATATTAATTCTTAAAGGCATCTCCTATGAAACAACGCTTCCGTAGGAGTCACCCCCACTCCAAGGGGTTGGCTTCCAAACTTTTTGCAACCAAAATCATTGTAAGCCAAAACTTTTAGTCATCAATTGGTTTGGGCCTGCTTGGTTCGCAACTAAAAATTGCCATGCCAATGATTTGGCAGCTAAAAGTTGGGTATAAAAAGTTGCCAAAGATTTGGTAAGCCAAATGTGAGAAGTTGGTAAATTTTGGTAGCCAACAAAATACTAGCCAAAATCATGGCTTGGTAAATTTTAGAAGTGAACCAAGCAGGCCCTTATATTGCCAAAGAATTGGCAATTTTCTAAAAACTTATTAAATTGCATAAGAGAGAAAAAAATGGTTTCTACTATTGTTATGACACTCAACTAATTGCACATCCATATTTTTTACACTAATTTTGACGAGTTTTGATTTTGGCAAAATTAAATTTTGGCTCCATAATTTTGGTTGGGCAAGAATTGGAAGCCAACAAGGCCCAAACCTCAATGGGGCGCGCCAAAGTCCCGCCACCCCTGGTACTTTCTGCGCGCCACCGCTCCAGGGTGGCCACACTTGTTGCATGCTGGATTGTGATGTGAGAATTTGGGTTCCCCCATTGCACGCTGGCCATGGAGGTGCAGGGCCTCAGTATAACTGCACCCCAGGCCCCAAGGGGAGAAATGGTTAAGAGTCTGTTTGAAACGTAGTAATTTTACACGAATTACTTAGGAATTTCACAGAAATCCGTTTAATTTCACAGGAAAAACGCAGGAACAGGAATTTTCTCCCACAATCCAAACAGACCTAAGCGACACGGTCACCGCCGTCGTCGTGCCATTCTACATGGATCAGTCTCTAGTAGGCGGAACAAAATATTACAGAGTAGTAGCTGAACCCAAGAGACACCAATTCTGCATTGCAATTTGCAATGGCAATCACTGTAATATTTTCAGCCTGTTCGGTTGGCTGGTTCATATCGTTGCTGGTTCGTGAAGAAGTACTGATGTCTGGTTTGTGTAAGAGAAAAATACTGTTTCGGCTGGAAATTTACGATCGTTTTGCTCCAGCCGAACAGGCTGTTTGCAGCAGGCTGGCGAACGGGGACATCCAAGAAGCAAAGCGCCCCACGTGAGCCAGCCGTTCATCTGCCGGCCGGCTGCACCGCGCTAGCCAGCTCATCCGCCGATCAACGCTGGCGATACATACAAGCATAGTGCATACAGCAAGAGAAACAGCTACTGAGGTAAGGGCCGAGCGAGCTCACCTCTTGTTGTCCGGTGTCGCCGGAGCCAGCGTCGGCGGGCGGCCGTGGCGTCGCCGCCGTCGAGCCCTGGCGGTCCTGGAGCACGGCCAGCGGCACCTCCGACCGCGCGTCGCCCATGTCCTGATGAGCTCCGGACGATCCTTCTTCCTCCCACAAGCAACACCGTGCGGTGTGGACGTGATGTATAAGTACTGAACAGAGAGATTTGGGGGCCGAAGAGGCAACAGGTCACTTTCCTTGCGATCCCAGCGTCAAACAGGGCCCAAGAGCTAAGCACAGCCTTGCACGCCTGGATATTTTTCATTTCCCAAAACACGCAAAAGGTGTGCTCATCGCGTTTGCCGATTGAAGAGAAAACAACGCTCAGTACACGTCGGCGAGGAAAGCGACAATGGCGCAGCGCACTCTGCCTGCCGCCACCAGCCCACCAGGGGCAGGGAGGCTGGGAGGGGTAAAAGAAAAGGAAAAAAAAAAGGTTCGCCTTTGTCGGGAGCAATCGGCCATGCGGCGCACATGATCGGTGGCATTTTTCAGTATTTTCCCCTGCTACTGATTCGGCGGTAGTACGCCGGTACTTATAGTAATCCATAGGGAGACCAAGTCCGTGCGGTGTGGATTTGCCGGTCTGGGATGTTGTGTTGCGCACACAGATGAGAAAATGTTGGTTCCGAGCAAGGGGAGGTCAGTTTCGTGGCGAGCGCTGGGCTGCTGACCCCTGACCCACCTCGGTGCACAGCAGCACAAGACGCCCGCGCGAGACTTTGAAGAGCAAGAGCATCTTGGCATGTGCGCATGGCGAGGGCTCATTCGTCTGCTGTGCCTGTGTTGCCTGTGCCTGCATGGGCTCCTGGCACTGTAGCCAGATCTAGCACGTGAGCGAGCAGCTGCATTTATGGACTGACGAATCGCGCCATTCCCGTCCAAACCCGCACCGCACTGCTCCTGCTCCGGCGCATCCGATCCGACGAGTCAAAGGCATAGGCAGAGGACGCCGAGAAGCAAAGGATCTCCGACTTGACGAAGCATGAATTACTCAGCCTGTGTTTAGTCCTGATAGTATTTTTTTCTTATAATAAACCAACACTAGCCGGGTTTATCAACGTAGAAACCAACTAGCGAACAGACCGACTAGGTCTTGGATGTATGTGTATACACTTCAATCCATATGCGTGGAAGTGTCAGTTTATTTCATTCCAATTCACTTCAACACATGTAGATTGAGATGAATACATATGCATCCAAACAAGACATCTTTGAGTTGCGGTGCAGCTGGCTATCAGTTTCAGAGACGGGTTCATGATTCAGTTTTTAGCAGTAGTTGGGCATTTTTGTTTAAGTCAGGCTAGCGATCGAAAAATCATTTCATCACCAGTTAAGGCACCCACATGATCAAGCAAAATCATTGTACTACATGTTCTTCCACTAGAACACAAAATCTGCAGAGAATAGAGAACTAACCTAACTCCCCCAATAATAGCAGAAACAGTTTTTTTATAGGAGTATACCTGAAATTCTTCTATAATTAATCGGACCGACTTGTCCGTTGGAGCAGAGCAGGCCTATATATCAGGAAGGATGGATTAGCCCACCGAGCCAGCAATGGCGACGGGCTACCAACCGGGAGCAGGAATCCGTGTCAGCTTTGCTTGCTTGCGTCGGGACCAATCCACCGCCATTATACACTTCCGCCAAGCAGCGGGGACCGTACTGCGTGCTGTCGATGGCACGGAATGTAGAGATGATGCGGGCACGGCACTTGGTGCTGTGGTGTGGGGGCTTGTGGCTCGTGAGCGCCCGGATTGGCCGGATCATCTCTGTGCGGTGCCTAGCAGCTGCGAGTGCCAAACCTAACGGCAGCATGCAGCTAGGTTGGTCGGCTAGGACCATCGAGGTCCGTCACCATCCGACGCAGGACCGGTGGAATGAACCGAGTGGAAATACCGGTAAGACCGTAAGAAAGTAGGAGTAGCGATAATGGGATATCCGTGATCATTCCCGTGGCTAGAGATTTCGGAATGAACTGCAGCTCTGAGTATTCATGTCTGAAGATGAGTAACACCACAAGTTCATCGGAATGAGACATTACCACCATTCACCGGAGTTCTTTATCACGCAATCTATGATAGAAATCGAGGTCGAGCAGAGCAGAGGAGAGCAGATACAGTTTTGCATATGACGCATCGTCGCGGTTGGTAGGTATCTTCACTAGCTAACAGAGGCGTTGCCATCGTGCCGGAAAAGTCCACCCGGCGATAAGTGGCCCATCATCTCGCTCCAAATCGTCATTAACAATGCATTAAGCCCCGCGCGCGATCTCAATCCAGCTGAACGAGATCGTCTGAAGTCGGTCTCCGTGACTGCTCCCGGCAGTCACTCCATCGCAACCGTCTGCTGCTACCCAACGGAGCAGCTAAGCCCAAACACTCTGCCTCCGTGACTGCTCCCGGCAGTCACTCCATCGCAACCGTCTGCTGCTACCCAACGGAGCAGCTGAGCCCAAACACTCTGCCTCGTTCGTACATTGGGGTAGTCCAATAACACGACCTGTTAAACCTAAAAAGCAGCGGACAGCCCGCAGACCCTACCAAAAGCTCCCCATGGATAGGAAAATCGTCGCCATCGTCTTCTACTCGAGCGTCGCACCGTCGCCATCCCCTCTCCCAGAGCCGGACCGTCGCCAACCCCTCTCCCAGAGCCACGCCGTCGCCATCCCCTCGCCCAGAGCCGCGCCGTTGCCATCCCTTCGTTGCGGGCCGCATCGTCGCCATTCCCAAGCCGAGCATCTCCCCGTCGCCATCTCTTGCCGAGCGTTGTCGTCATCCTGGACGTTGCCGGCCTGCAGCGTTTCCACCTCGTCCAGGAGTTGTCTAGGAGCACGGCTGCTGTCCAGGAGCACGACTAGCTGCAACACGACTACTGTCCAGGAGCTTTCTCAATCTCTAATGCTCTAAGTACAGTCAGCAGAGAATGCCTGTAAAGTGCAATTTGTGCAAGAGCTCGCAAACTGTGTAACTTGTGGTTGTATCCAAAGCATCAAAATCATGCAAATTTTATAGATTGCTATTTTGTTGTAAATTATCCTAGAATTGAATAAAAAGTATTGCCGAGTGTTGCAAATTCAGAGATGCACAAAATGTTCTACTGTTCTCTGGCATCTAGTAGGTGTATATGACCGGTCATATGAACTTTAC
Source organism: Miscanthus lutarioriparius (assembly GCA_904845875.1). Taxonomy (NCBI): domain Eukaryota; kingdom Viridiplantae; phylum Streptophyta; class Magnoliopsida; order Poales; family Poaceae; genus Miscanthus; species Miscanthus lutarioriparius. The sequence continues at coordinate 17,767,186 of CAJGYO010000007.1, read as the reverse complement.
AATTCCCTTTACTTTATACTTCAACCACAGATGCAAAAGCTACTCCAAAACAATCTATGTTTCATGTGGCAAAAGGTATTTTTCCTACTGCAAATTACCATACTACCAGAATTCAGCAATGACATCATCTGTGATTGCCTCCTGCAAAATAAATGGTTCAGACATGTATGTTTCAGACATGTATGGTTCAGACATCTGTGATTAGAGAAACAGTCTATTACTTTGAAATATTACCGTGAATAGTCGAGAGAACGTATTAATGGCCATATATGGTTCAAACATTCATTCCTTGGGCAAAGAAGTACTAGGAGAAATATTCTGAACTATTACACCATCATCGACTGTTGTTCTGCTGTTCTCTGGCATTTTTCTAGTTGCTTGTTCCTTCAAATAAAAAAACTGAACATATTTCAATTGAACACGACTGAAGATAATCAATTATGTTTTATGTTATTACATACCTTTGAATCTTTTCCCTTTTTATTGACTCCCTTCTTTACTACCTTGCGCTTCTTGTCAAGCCAATTTCTTTTGCGCTTCGAGGTTTTTGTTTCCATCTCCTTTTTCTCTAGGCTTGTTGTACTCACCAAATCAGGGGGGGCAACATTTGTGGGAACAATGACCAGATCCACGACATTAGAAAAACCATTGATTTCTTCTTCGACTTGCTTACTAAGCATGTCAAGTGTGTTGTTCACTAATAAGGTGCATCTTGGATGACTGTCAGCTCGATAAGCCAAATTAAGAAATTTGCGAGTCATATTTTTGTAGCGAACCATATCATCTAATTTTGGATTCTCTATTATGTTTCGGCCTTGGTTGTCTTGTACTGTCCCACTCCGTGTTTCCCGTGTCCATCTCTTCAATATATATTGGGCTGGGAGTGACTTGATATTCATCAAATCAAGGACTTTTAGAGCATGGTCACAACAATATTCCGATTCTATTAAACTGTCAACAGCTGCATGTACTGGTTTGGTCTGAAGGATTACCAATAACTTTGTACTCCTTCTCAAGGGTAAAATTTTCATCAAGACCCCTAATTGCTACAAGATATTCATTTTTGCCTTCTAATGCCGTGGTGTATGCTGCCATGGACCTCTCATATTCAAATTGAAAAGCTTCAAAAATAGTTGGTGTGTATAGCTTGCTAGCTTGGATTAACATAGGTGTCCTCATTTTGAGCCTAGGTATTTTTTTCCCTTGATTCAAATTCAGCATTCAATTCATTATTTCTTTTATATTCCACGCCTCTTTCAAAATGCTTAAGAAATCGAATGATATCAAAATCAGATTTAAAATGTCGCTTCAAGTCACTATTCAGACTCTCACTCAATTGTGTACTTCTCATCCCTAATGTGAACACACCCTTCATATAACATTCAGCCTATTTTTCTCTCACCTTGTATATACTATCGAACCAAGTTTGCTTGTTGACCTTTGTCCTCATGCTGTTAAAGGCTTGTTCAAATGTTTCTTCATCTTGTACTCATACTGTCGGGTTCATAAACCCGGGGTTCCTCACGGACGGGCTTTCCAATAAAGGTTGCAAACGACGCGGAACTCATGGGCCGGCCCAGCAAACAACGTTGCAAATGACGCGCAACTCATGGGCCAGCCCAAACACCTAAATAACAGGCCAAATGGACAATCCAATCTCCGACCGGAAGGCCTGGCCGAGGAGAAACAGCGTCCGCTTCTGACTCCGGCCCGCCTCTCCGACCGGGAGGCCTCACAAAAGAGGAACAACGCTCGCTTCCAACATTGGCCCACCTTCGGACGGCCTCTCCGACCAGAAGGCCTGGCCAAAACACCAATTCTGACTCCGACCCGTTTCTCCGACCGAGAATGCGCCGAACCTCTGCTTACAGCTCCTCTCCGACTGGCTCAATCAGAGTCGACTGGGACCAACCGACCGGGGACGCCCTCTCGGTAAGGACCAGGAAATGAACGGAGAAAGTAAGACAGGGCACTCAAGTCAACCGCGACACCTGCCAGATAGTACCATGCGACCTTCCTGGTATGACAGAACCCAAGCAGCATTGTAGACGCCAACATTTTCCCTACAGTGTTGTGGGCGCCATCAACTCCCATACCAGACAAACACGGTAAGGCTCCCCCCACGTGCCTCTGAGGCATCAACATTGTTGTAGGCGCCGGCATTTACCGTATCAGGTGAACATGGTAAAACCCTTTGCATGCCTCTGGGTATCAACAGTATGGCAAGCACCGACGTCTGCCATACCTGAAGAAGACGACGCGACCTCCCACATGCATCTGACATTAACAGTGTTATGGAGGCATACAATCATCCTGTACCCGATAGCGTGGGCAACAAGACTTAGCATACATACACTCTCTCCCTCTCACTTGTAAAGCCATCCCCTTCATCTATAAAAGGGGATGCGCTCTCTCCCAAACAGATAGATCGATCTGTTCACAACAACTCGAACAACACACACAACAGGAGAACCACTAGGTTCAAACCTCAAGCACACGCTCAAACACTTAGCACATAGCGAAGCTCCTGTCACTCTCGACCCTTTAGACCGGAGTCCGACCGGATCTCTTGTACCCCCATCTTTCTCCCTTCCGTTTGTAACCCCACAGTAAACTTTGAGCACCTGGGCTCAGGAATAAAGTCACCGACCGACTCAAACTAGACGTAGGGCACGTTGCCTGAACCAGTATAAACCTTGTGTCATTGAGTGATAGGCCACTTCCGATCACAACGTACAACAAAACTATAAATATTTACATGTTGGTCACTTTCTGCACCGATAGTTGGCGCTGTCCGTGGGGAAGGCGCTGTACGTTCACACTTTTTGGTCATCGGATGACCCACTTTTCCGCCACCTTCGCCATGGCGGGGTCAAGCGATATGACTCGCTTCGGCTCACTGGAGTTTCCCACACTCCCACCTGTTGGGATGCGGATTACACCCGTCTTCGAGCCGTCCCAGGCCTTCCTCTTCGGAAGCCTAGACTTCGTCGCCGACCGGCTCGGCGTACTACACCTCCACGAGGAGGCAACCATCCCGGTGCCCGTCGGAGGGGCGCCCTCCGTCGGCTCTAGAACACCCAATGACTTCAACGACGAGGTGCCTGCGCTTCATTCCGAGCAAACGCTCTGCTCAAACCCCGCTGTGAGTAATGTACATACTGTTATTTACTCGTTATTTACTATCTTCCGCTGATTATCCGGAGGAACCCCATTGTCCCTGCCGCGTCCGCCATGCGACCGGTTCCCCTACGACCTCACGCCCCCCGCGGATGCGTACGCCCGGGGGCTCTGAAGGATTCTGGCGTCGCCCCCTCTCACGTCCGAATTCATGGGGATGGCGAGCTATGCTCCCACTTGTTTCCTCGACCTCATGGATGACCATGTTGAGAGTGACGGCTCCAGCATCGGCGACGTGGCACCTAGCCACCGTTCATCCCGAGAGTGCGCTATGACGGACGCTCCGGGACAGCCACCGATGGTGGCGGAGTCCTTGCAGACTCACACCCCTACGGACCCTCTGAAAGCTTTAGTTTAGTTTTGGTGAATTGATGAAACACTAAGTGCTAACCTAGTTTATCAAGTGATCATGAGATAGGTAGCACACTCCAAGTGATGAAGCAAATGAAGATCATAGCATGATGATGATGATACCATGATAATGATCAAGTGCTTGGACTTGGAAAGAAGAAAGAGAAAAACAAAAAGCTCAAAGCAAAGGTATAAACCATAGGAGCTATTTTGTTTTGGTGATCAAGACACTTAGAGAGTGTGATCACATTTAGGATTGATAGCTGTACTATTAAGAGGGGTGAAACTCGTATCGGAGTGCGGTTATCAAAGTGCCACTAGATGCTCTAACTCATTTACATTTCCATAAACTAGATATAGCAAGCTCTTTAGTGTAACTAGAATTGAGAGCTTGCCTCGTGCTTTAATCATATCTAGTGGAGCTCTTTAGTGTAGCATTTGTGAGAGCTCTTAGTGAGTAGTAGTCAAGTAGATTGTGTGCCAATTGATCGTTGCAACTAGAATTGTTGGACAGGTGGCTTGCAACCCTTATAGAGCTAGAGCAAGTTTGCATTTCGCTATTTGTCTTACTAATCAAATTGCTCTAGTTGATTTGTAGTTTTTAAATAGGCTATTCACCCCCCTCTAGCCATATTAGGACCTTTCAAGTGGTATCAGAGCCGTGGTCACCGTTTGATTGAAGGCTTAACAACCTCGGTGTCATATTATGGCTCAAGTTGTGTTCAACCATGTGGGGGGCAAACCACCTTTCTTTGATGGCACAAGCTATGGTTATTGGAAGAGAAAGATAAGGGTGTATCTTGGTTCAATCAATGATCAAGTATGGGACGCAACCGAGAATGATTATGCTATCATTGATCCCAACAATCCCACCAACCAAGATAAGTCCAACAAGCAATGCAATACAATGGCTCTCAACACCTTATACAATGCCATTGATCCAAAGGTGTTTGAGCAAATCAAGGATTGTGAAAGAGCAAATGAGGTGTGGAAGAGATTGGAGGAAACATATGAGGGCACACCGACGGTGAAGAGTGCCAAGTTGTACATCCTCAAGGACAAGTTGACAAGTTTCAAGATGAAGGATGATGAGAGCATTCCGGAGATGTTACATCGGTTACAAGTAATTGTCAATGACTTGAAGGCTTTGGGAGAAAAGATCAAGGATGATGATGTCTCCCATCGATTCTTGACGTGCCTACCTCCAAGATTTGAGATGTTGAGATTGCTCATCATAAGAGGAGGATTGAAGGATATTACCCCTAACCAAGTACTAGGTGATGTCATGACACAAGAGACATACCGTGTGGAAAGGGAGGGGGATGACAAGGATGACAAGAAGGAAGAAGAAGACAAGAAGAAGAAAAGCATAGCATTCAAGGCTAGCTCATCATCATCAAAGAACAAGGGCAAGTCCAAGAAAGAATCAAGTGATGATGATGATATTAGTGATATTGATGATGAAGCTATGGCTCTCTTTGTACTCAAGATGGGCAAGTTCATGAAGAAGAAGGGCTATGGTGCAAGAAAGAAAAGAGATCACACCAAGAAAAAAGAGTATGTGAGAAGATGCTACAATTGCAAGAGCCTCGATCATGTAGTAGCAAATTATCCATACAATAGTGACAATGATGAGGATGAGAAGAAGAAGCACAAGGAGGATAAGAAAGAAAAGAAGGAGAAAAAGGAGAAGAGAATGACCTTCCAAAAGAAGAAGAAGGGTGGAGGCTATGTGGTCACATGGGATAGTGATGGCTCTTCGGATAGTGATAGCTCTAGTGATGATGACAAGAAATCTATCAAGAGAGCACTAGCAAGCATCGCCATCAATAACAAGCCCTCCATCTTCGACACTCCATCTACGTGCCTCATGGCAAAACCTACCAAGGTAAAATATGATGTGAGTGATGATGATGAGTGTGAAAGTGATGCTTATAGGAGTGATGATGAGGAGGAGGAATACTCCAAGGAGGAGCTCGTGGATATGTGTGAGCAAGTGCATACTTGCTTTGAGATGAAGAGAAAGGAGTGCAAGGAATTGAACAAGAGAGTCAAATTTCTTGAGCAATCCCTTAATGAGCTCAATGCCACTCATGAGAGGCTAATGGAAACCCATGAGAAGCTTGGCAAAGCTCACTTTAAGCTTGAAAAGGCTCACTCCTCTCTTATTGAGCAAGTCAAAGTGAAGGAAGCCAAGAAGGAGCAAGTGATCATAACATGTGATGTGGGACTAACATGTGATCTTATTAATGAATCTTTTCATGAACCCATTATTGTTGCTCCTACTAACACTTCTTGTAGCACAATCATTACTACTCCACCTATGAATGATACATCACTAATGGTGGAAAATGAGAACCTCAAGAAGGAGGTGAATGAGCTCACTCGTGCCTTAGGCAATGCCTATGGTGGAGAAGCCCACTTGCTAAAGTGCTTGGGTAGTCAAAGATTTTCTCTCAACAAAGAGGGATTAGGCTATACCCCCAAGAAAGGCAAGGCGGCCTTTGTCACTCCCAAAGCTAGCTTTGTGAAGGGCAATGGTCGGTTTTGCAATATATGCAAGCAAGTTGGGCATATAGAGCAAAATTGCAAGACTAACAAGAACAAGCTACCTAATATATCCTCAATCAAATTTGATTCTTGTTACATGCTTTATAAGGGTGCCAATTGTGTGAAGGCTAAGTTCATTGGTACACCAATTGTGGGCCCAAAGAAGAAGGCCATTTGGGTACCAAAGACCTTGGTGACTAACCTACAAGGACCCAAGCAAATTTGGGTATCTAAAAAGAATTGATCTTCTTTTGTAGGTAAATTATAAAGCCAGAGGAAGGTATTGGGTGCTTGATAGTGGGTGCACACAACACATGACCGGTGATTCAAGAATGTTCAATTCAATCAATGAAAGCCAGAGCAATGGGATTGATAGTATCACATTTGGTGACAATGGCAAAGGCAAGATCAAAGGGCTTGGTAAGATTGCAATATCCAATGATTTGAGCATTTCTAATGTGCTACTAGTAGAAAGCTTGAACTTCAACTTATTGTCGGTAGCTCAATTGTGTGATCTTGGTTTCAAGTGCATATTTGGTGTGGATGATGTAGATATCATAAGTGTAGATGGCTCTAACTTGATATTCAAAGGATTTAGATATGAGAATCTATACTTAGTTGATTTCAATGCTAGAGAGGCTCAATTGTCAACATGTTTGATCACTAAGTCTAGCATGGGTTGGTTATGGGATAGAAGGCTTGGTCATGTTGGAATGAAACAATTAAACAAGTTGATTAAGCATGACTTAGTTAGAGGCTTGAAAGATGTCACATTTGAAAAGGATAAGCTATGTAGTGCATGTCAAGCCGGAAAACAAGTTGGTAACACACATCCTAAGAAGAGCATGATGAGCACATCTAAGGCATTTGAGTTGATGCACATGGACTTATTTGGACCAAGCACATGCACTAGCATTGGTGGAAACAAATATGGATTTGTGATTGTGGATGATTTCACTAGATACACTTGGGTATTTTTTCTTGTTGACAAGAGTGATGTGTTTGCAACATTCAAATCATTTGTCAAGGGCATTCACAATGAGTTTGAAACAACCATCAATAAAGTTAGAAGTGACAATGGTAGTGAATTTAACAACACTAGAATTGATGAGTTGTGTGATGAATTTGGAATTAGACATCAATTCTCGGCCAAGTATACTCCTCAATCAAATGGCCTAGTTGAAAGAAAGAATAGAACCTTGATTGATATGGCAAGATCAATGTTGAGTGAGTACAATGTGAGTCATTCATTTTGGGCCGAAGCAATCAACACGGCTTGCTACTATGGCAACCGACTCTATTGTCACCCCATGATGGAGAAAACACCTTATGAGCTATTGAATGGAAGAAAGCCCAACATAACATACTTTAGGGTTTTTTGTTGTAAATGCTATATATTGAAGAAAGGCACTAGATTGAGCAAATTTGAGAAGAAATGTGATGAAGGCTTCTTGCTTGGTTACTCCACTACTAGCAAAGCTTATAGAGTTTGGAATTTGGCTAGTGGTACTCTTGAGGAGGTTCATGATGTAGAGTTTGATGAAACTAATGGTTCCCAAGAGGAAGATGAGAATCTAGATGATGTGAGAGGTACTCAATTAGTCAATGCAATGAAGAACATGGACATTGGTGAGATAAGGCCTAGAGAGGTGATTGATATTGAAGATGACAAGAATCAAGTGCTCTCTAACTCAAACATGCAAGCTAGTGGTTCTCTTAATCAAATCCAAGCAAGTACTAGTAATGGCAATGTGCAAGATCAACAAATGGCTAGTTCATCATCTCAACCAAATGATCAATCAAATGCAAGCAATCAAGTGCAAGTGTTCCAACCAACCAATGCTGCAAGAGATCATCCATTGGACACTATCATTGGTGATATTTCAAGAGGTGTGCGAACAAGATCAAGATTGGCTTCATTTTGTGAGCATTTCTCATTTGTGTCATCCATTGAACTAAAGAAGATAGATGAAGCTTTGAAGGATATTGATTGGGTCAATGCTATGCATGAAGAGCTAAACAACTTCACAAGAAACCAAGTATGGGAGTTAGTTGAGAGGCCTAAGAATCATAATGTGATTGGAACAAAGTGGGTCTTTCGGAACAAGCAAGATCAAGATGGGATAGTAATAAGGAACAAAGCAAGATTAGTGGCTCAAGGTTACACTCAAGTTGAAGGTCTTGACTTTAGAGAAACATATGCCCCGGTTGCAAGATTGGAAGCAATTAGGATCTTGTTAGCCTATGCTTGTGCCCACAACATCAAGCTATATCAAATGGATGTGAAGAGTGCATTTCTCAATGGGTACATCAATGAGCTTGTGTATGTTGAGCAACCTCCCGGTTTTGAAGATGAAAAGAAACCCAACCATGTTTACAAGTTAAGAAAGGCTTTGTATGGATTGAAACAAGCACCTAGAGCATGGTATGAGAGATTGAGGGATTTTCTACTCTCTAAGGGATTTAAGATGGGAAAGGTTGACACCACTCTCTTCACCAAGAGACTTGGAAATGATTTGTTTGTCATGCAAATCTATGTGGATGATATCATATTTGGATCAACAAATCATGAATTTTGTGAAGAGGTTGGAAAGATGATGGCAAATGAATTTGAGATATCTATGATTGGAGAACTTAGTTACTTCCTTGGTCTTCAAATCAAGCAAATGAAAAATGGAACATTTGTAAGTCAAGGCAAGTACATAAAGGACATGCTAAAGAAGTTTGGAATGGATGATAGCAAAGCTATAAGTACACCCATGGGGTCAAGTGGAAGCTTGGATAGTGATGCTAGTGGCAACATGGTGGATCAAAAGATGTATCGGTCTATGATTGGAAGCCTACTCTATGTGACCGCATCAAGACCGGATGTGATGTTTAGTGTATGCATGTGTGCTAGATTTCAAGCCTCACCAAGAGAAAGTCATTTGAAGGCTACTAAGAGAATATTGAGGTACTTGAAGCATACACAACATGTTGGATTATGGTATCCCAAAGGAGCAAGATTTGAATTGATTGGATATTCAGACTCCGATTATGCGGGATGCAAAGTTGAGAGAAAAAGCACATCGGGCACATGTCAACTATTGGGAAGATCACTTGTGTCTTGGTCATCCAAGAAGCAAAATAGTGTAGCACTTTCAACCGCCGAAGCGGAGTACATTTCAGCCGGTAGTTGTTGTGCTCAATTACTTTGGATGAAGGTTACCTTGAGTGACTTTGGAATCAAGTTCAAGCAAGTGCCATTGCTATGTGACAATGAAAGTGTCGTCAAGCTCACCAACAACCCGGTTCAACACTCAAGAACAAAGCATATAGATGTCCGTCATCACTTCATAAGAGATCACCAATAAAAAGGGGACATTTGCATAGAGAATGTGGGCACCGAAGATTAACTTGCCGACATATTCACCAAACCACTTGATGAGAAGAGGTTTTGCAAGCTAAGGAATGAATTGAACATACTTGACTTCTCCAATATGTGTTGACGCACCCCCCTCACTATATGACATGCCTCTCCTTCGAGCAAAGTAAGGTAAAAGTTGATTGACATGTCATCCATCCATTGCTAAGGACTTGTTTAGTGCATCTAGTCATTCCTATCATGTCCTAGGCTCATTCATTCAAATTAAATGAATTTGATGCTTGTATGGTACCACTATTGCTTGTATGGTTGAAATGATCTAGTGGTAGCATATGACATGTTTGTGAGCTTGTAAACCTAGTGTTTGATTTAGAAAATGAGCTATAAGTGTTTAACTCAACATGGTACAAGATAACCCTTATTTGGAGGTGTGAAGAAGCTTGTCCTTGGATCAAACCGAGTTAAATATCTTTTGTAAGTAATCTAGATTGAACCAAATTGGGAAAATGATCCTCATTTCACATAGTTTCACCCCAACCTATCGATAATTTGAGCTCACCTTTTGTGCTAATTGTTGACAAAGGGGAAGAAATACAAAGATATGAGTAATAGGGGAGAAATAGTGGGGAGATAAAATATATGATAAAGGAAGGGGATCAATTAAAATTTTTGAGCATACAAATAGGGGGAGCAAGCTCATAAACTTGTATGGTGCATTTGAATGTGCATTTCATATATTTGCTTGCATGGTACAAAGTTTTAAATTTAAATATCCATGCTTGTGTGATGTATGCTAGTCATAGACTTGAATGATGAAATGAAATACTAGACTCATGATTCTTGATATGAAAACTAGACCCTTATTTATAATATTGATCTCATGGGGTATTCTAGTTCTTATGTATGTCTAGTTACTAATGGTGCTAAGGATGGTATAATGGTGCTCTCCGATTGGTATCACGCTTCAAAGGTCCATCTCTTATACCTTAGCATCATTTGGTACAAATTGACTCCTATATTTCTTATCTAAGCATATGTGCAAGCTTTAATCCAAACTCTTAGCACATATGTAGGGGGGGCAATTGCTACCATTTAGAATTCATGAAACTTGTCCATATCCTTTACACATGGTAAATATGCTTGGGCAAGCAACATGGATTCAAATGAACTTTAATTCATATCCTTGTGAAAGGGTTGTCATCAATTACCAAAAAGGGGGAGATTGAAAGCTTTAGTTTGGTTTTGGTGAATTGATGAAACCCTAAGTGCTACCTAGTTTATCAAGTGATCATGAGATAGATAGCACACTCCAAGTGATGAAGCAAATGAAGATCATAGCATGATGATGATGATACCATGATAATGATCAAGTGCTTGGACTTGGAAAGAAGAAAGAGAAAAACAAAAAACTCAAAGCAAAGATATAAACCATAGGAGCTATTTTGTTTTGGTGATCAAGACACTTAGAGAGTGTGATCACATTTAGGATTGATAGCTGTACTATTAAGAGGGGTGAAACTCGTATCGGAGTGCGGTTATCAAAGTGCCACTAGACGCTCTAACTCATTTACATTTCCGCAAACTAGATATAACAAGCTCTTTAGTGTAACTAGAATTGAGAGCTTGCCTCGTGCTTTAATCATATCTAGTGGAGCTCTTTAGTGTAGCATTTGTGAGAGCTCTTAGTGAGTAGTAGTCAAGTAGATTGTGTGCCAATTGATCGTTGCAACTAGAATTGTTGGACAGGTGGCTTGCAACCCTTGTAGAGCTAGAGCAAGTTTGCATTTCGCTATTTGTCTTACTAATCAAATTGCTCTAGTTGATTTGTAGTTTTTAAATAGGCTATTCACCCCCCCTCTAGCCATATTAGGACCTTTCACCCTCGTGCGGGGACCCTCGCGCTCACATGAGAGTACGGCGAGGAGCTACGACAACAGCGGCAGAACCAGCCGCCACCTGCGCCGGCGCGCTCGGCGCATCTCACTGCCCCCCGTGCGCATAACCCGACGAGCGACGCCCGGGGTCACGCCCGCCAGGTCCAGCGCCACATCATGGATGGGGGGAACGATCCCCCATAGTTCGCTCGGGCTAACCAGAACATCGCCGCTGCGGCAATGCTTCTACGCGGCCTTCCCGAGCCGAATGACCCCCAGGAACAGGCGATCCACCGGAACCTCCGGGCACTGGTTGAAACCGCAGCCGGTCAACAGGCGAAGAGCTCCGCATCACGACACCGACTCGCGGCCTCTTTCCCCACCAGGGGAGTGGGGACGCACCAGATGAATCGCTCCACCCGCTCACCACTACAACCGCCAAGCACGGCACAGAAGGCCGCATCTGCGCCCTGGCTTGACCTGGCGCCCGCTCTGCACCGACCACCTGTACGCGAGCGGCTTGGGCCAAACCAAGACGCTCATAGCGTCATCAGCAACCGGCGTCGGTCCTAGCATGATGATGGCGTTCATCGAGCGATAGTGATGGCAGGCGACACAGACCCCGGTCGGACCATCACGAGGAGTGGTGAAACACACCCCAGGCGCGGTCGCCGGCCGGACAACCAGAGTCCCAGCCCGGATGGCCCGGGACCAGTTGCCTTTGGCCGACGCATCTAGAGAACGTCGTTCCCGCAGTGCTTCGATGGAGGTTGGGACAAAGGCAAGGCCAAGCGCGAGGATGAGGACGAGGGCCCCTTCACGCAGAGGGGCAAAAAGAACAAAAAAGATCATCGCCGACCGGCCAACTCTGCGTTGGTCGCCGTGGCTGATCACATGGGCAAGCAGCCCTAGTAGGGCCTTCCAGACCACTTCAACGAGCTCATGGAGAGCCCGTGCACCAACCACGCCTACCCCGTCAAATACCTCTATAAGGACTGCGAGCTCCTCAAGCGCCTTCTGCGACAGGCCGGCGGGACGAAGGAAGGAAAAGGCAAAGAAGCAGCGGCTAAGAAAGGGGGCGTAGCGGGCAAGGATCCGGACGACTGAAGGTCAAGATGATCCGACTGGATGCCTACCGACTGAAGGACGACAACGGCAATGTTCTCACCAACACTTGGAACATCTACGTCGTTTCTTCCCCTAAAATTCAGTCTTATCATTTTCTACTTAGTGTTTGCTCCTATAGTGCGCCCCGACCGGAACACTTTTGGCCCGGGTCGCTCGGGGGCTCCACGGGGGTACAGTGCCACCTCTCTTTTCTACTATCATATGGTAAAACTTTTTTACCCAAACAAAAGGGTAGTTTGTTCCGTTAATTACCTTACGTAACTTCGCTTTAAATAGTCCAACCGATCGCACCCCGCCTCTACCTACGGTTACAGGCAGTTGAGCCTTGCGGGCCACGCCCCGGGCTCTTAAGTTTGCAGCCTATGGGACGAACGGGCAAGTGCAAAAAACAAAGAATAACAAACAAAGCTATGCTAAGGTAAAAATATGGAACGAACGGGACAGGCTTCCCCGAACGAAGTAGTTCCATCACAAAAACACTTTACATAGGGGGCTCCCCCACGACATTGTCCTTTACATCTGCTAAAGTATCTCTAATCTAAAAACTTCTACTGCAGCTCCTCGGCGACATCAACTACCGACTCGACCGGCGAGGGAAGGGGCTGCTCATCCTCCAACTGGGCAACATTCGGCTCGGGTGGAGGCGGGGCAACGTCCACTTCTGACCCAGGCTCCACGCCATCCACAGGCTCGGCGACGTCCTCCTAACACATGCTTCTGGCCATGTCCGCACGGCGAGCATCCATCACCTACTGTGCGGAGACTTGCTCTGCCACCAACTTTGTGTGTGGCAGCAAGCTCTCCCCGAGCGATTGGATGTCCTCCGTGCTACAGCCATCAACATACTCGCTGCAGATGGTGGCGAAGTCTAGCTCCGGATTGTACGTCGCCACCGAGGTCAACACCCCCGACGACCCATAGAACAGCCCGTCGGTGATGAGGGACCGAACCTCATCCAGCACCTCCGCCAGCCGTATGGCGGGCGCGCTGGTACTTGGCGCCGACCCAAAGACCTTTGAGACGATGGGCTGGGCAACATTGCGTATATGGTCAAATTCCCCCTCGAGAGCACATCGCTCTTCGTGGGACTTGGCCAGCGCCTCCGCATTCTGTCCAATCGTAGCTTTGGCCATCTCCAGGTCCTGCTCCAATGACTCCACTTTTCCACCTAGCTCTGGAAAAAGGACGACAAGCTCAGAATCAAGCCAAAGGAAGAAACCAACATGTCGAAAGCATAAATAGGTACATACCGAGGCGGGTGTTCTCAAGGATGGAGAGTCCCTCCCCCTGCCGAGTCACCTGCTCGTGCAGTCGGGCGTTCGCCTCCTCCGTTCCCATCACCCGGTCCCGAAGCGCGAACACTTCCTGGTCTGTCTCCTACCGGGCCTTTCGCTCTGACTCCAGGGCATTCCGCTTCATCTCCAGGGTCTCCAGGGATCTTTGGAGCGCCGCCTCGGTGTTCGCTAGGGACTTCTGCAGTGCTGCCTCAGTCTTCGCCTGGCGGGCCTTCGCCGCCTCAAGCCCCCGCTCGGTGGCAGTCGCACGTTCTGCCGCAAGCACTTCCGTCGCCCGGTCCTAGGACTCGCGGCGGGCGGACTCCAGCTAGCGCTCAAGCTCGGGCATCCAAGCATGCTCCATCCGGAGGTAACGATACTTGCGGCTTGACATCTCCTCCAGACCCTGCAAAAACGAGAAGCAAGCATGCTGAGGCAACCAACAAAAGACCAAGGGGTCAAGGACAAGCGCGGGAAACTCACCGCCGTGGCGCGGCGCATGTCGACCTTGACCAACCGCTGGACAGACTCAACCCGCTCCTGGGCCTCCTCAAGCTTCATCGATAGCTTGGCGACATCGGACTCCATGGTGAATCCTCTCCCCCTAAGGATGTCCTAGAGCTGACACTCTTGCGAATTTCGAAGGATGAACCGAACCTTCGTTGGGTCCTCGGGACAGGGCCACATCAGGTCAGTCTCCTCTAGCCCGCTGGAAGTCCGAGCTGACGGTCCAACCACCGCCAGCTCCCGCGACAACACCGGCGGCTCCACCTCGTCACCTTCCTCGCCATCGGAGGGGACCTCCACCACCTCGATCTCACGATCCTCCGACGGTCGTTCCACCTCTGTCCCGGCCGCATCTCCCCCCGGCACCTCCAGCTCCGACCGGGAGGGTGAACCATGCGGCCCTCCACCCGGCGAGGCAGGGAGCCCGGTCTCCCTATCCTCTTCCACCACAGCCAGTGGAGGAGGGGCCGCAAGGGATACCTACGACGCGGCCTCTGCCGTCACCACCGAAATCACCGCCAACACCGTCACCGCCGCTGCCGCCGTACTGGTGACCGAGCCGAGGGGCGCTGCCCCAGGAAGGGAAGGACCTGCCACCACCACCCTACTCTCCCCGTCACTCGCCATGGCGCCCTACAAGGTGGGCCTCCAATCCTCCCGCACGGGAGTTGGGGCGATGCTCAGCTCCGTCAACATCCGGCTGCTATCGAACAAGTACAGGTCAGTCATACTCCAAAAAACTCAACAGCAAGATCGAAAAGAAACAAAGAAAGGCATATTGGGATGTATGCGGTACGACTCTAAAACCCCGACCCGACGTCAATGGGCCCGCAAGGCAAGGACCGCTCCCGGGCCGTGACCTACGCCCCCTCACTTCAACCGGGGGCGGAGTCGACCCAACCGGCTCCTACTCAGCCTGCGAATCACCACGACCTTCGGCTCGAGGCACGCCGATTGGAGCAGCTGGTGGGGCATCCTCCCATTGCGGGCCACTCGCTGGTGCCGGCCCCAACGACGTGCGGGTGCAAGCCCGCTCCTCCGATCGTCGGGCTTGTCCCACCGCGTCCACTACAGGCGGGGACGAGGCCGCCGCCGCTGCCGAAGGGCGCGGTGACCACGTCCGCTTCGCCTCCCGTTCACCGACGGTGTCTGCGCTCGCAACACGCTTCCTCGACGCGGGAACATCACCGCGCCTCTCTGCTTCCTGCTCACCGCCAGTGGACGCGGTCGTAGGATCGCGATGCTCCGCCGAGGTCATAACGACCTCTCGGCTTTCCTCCTCCTCGGAGAAGATCATGTGATCCCCCACCTCTATGGGGTCCTCCAACTCGAGCTCTGACTCGACATCGCTCCTATTTTCCCTAGCTCACGCGGTGGGTGATCTCCTTCTCCTTCTCATGCTTCCGCCGAGCCTCCTCGGCTTTCTTCTTCTTGGCATCCACCGCCTCCTTCTGAGCGGCCTGTCGGGCCGCGCCCTCTGGCCCCTTCGGAAGGTGCGGCCAGGACTTGTAAACCCCAAGTCCCTATGGAACAGGCGACTCAAAATCAAAAAATAGGAAAGCAAAGGAGAAAAGAACACGAAATAGAGAGAGAGGGGAGCATACCAGTTTGGACACCACCGTGGAGTTGAGAGGTCCGGGCTTTCAGTAGGCCTCAGCTACAGCACCTGGTCAAGGTGACTCAAGACCTCGTCATTCGGTAGCTCCTCTGGCGACGCACTGTTAGGGTCCGTCAAGCCGTTGTACTTCCACATCGACCACTGCGTCCTCTCCGCTAGTGGAGAAACCCGACGACGGAAGAGGGTGTGAAACACCCGCACCCCGTCAAAGCCACGCCGCACGAGCTTCTGGAGCTCCTCCTCGATAATCTCCACCTTCTTCTTCTGCCGACTAGCGGGGCCCCACGACCAGCTCTCCAGCTTCTCCAGCCTCCTACCGGTGAAAGGGGGGAACGGCGCCTCCGCCGGGTTCTTAATGTAGAACCATTCCCCGTGCCACCCTCGGTTGGAGTCACAGGGGATATACATGGGGTATGAGCCCCCCGCGCTCGGTTTCTTCTACAGCGCGAAAGCCCCCCACCGGCACGATCATGAGCGGCTTCCCCTCGACAAAGCTTGCCCAGAGAACATCCACGAAAGAAGTCCACATGCGTCTCCATCCCACGGAAGGCCTCACACACGGTGACGAATCCGGCGATATGTAGAACATCAGTCGGATTGAGGTGCTACAGCTCCAGGCCCCACTCATTGAGGAGCCCGCGTAGGAATCAGTGCGTGGGGTATCCTAACCCGCGCCCATAGAAGGCGAGGAAGGAAACAACCTCGCCGACATGAGGTTGCGGGAAAACCTCCCTCCCGGGAGCCCTCCAGTGCGCCACCTCCTTGGCGGCAAAAACCCCTTCTCGGCGAAGGCCTCCAACACCGACTCCCTCACGATGGATGACCTCCAGCTCGACATTTCGCTCTAGGTTCGTGAATGGATCTATGAGTTTTCTCCTCTCCCTCGCTCTCCCTTTTTCTCTTAGGAACCACCGCGGCACTCAGACGCTCTTGGCGAGAAGGAAGAAAGAAAAGAGACGGCAGATGAGGAATGGGCAAAAAAACAAAGCGAAAAGCCTCTCCCTTCCCCTACTTAAAGAAAGAGGCACAGAAGTTAGGGAAGGCACGACGATCGGGGAAAGATGAAACAACGAGGGCAAAAAATCCTCTCCCTTCCCCCATTCAATGTGGATGAGATACGATGGGACGTGCCCTGACCGATGGGACGCACCCTGCCCGACGGAACGGCGCCTGATCGGACAGGACGTGGCTTGGGTATGGCCCGCCACTACCGCACGCCGGGCATGAGAAAAAGGAGCCACTACGTGCAGGCGGCCCTCTGCCTTCCTAGGTGGAACTTGGAAAGGCCCAACTATAGGTTCTCGGCCCAAGAGAGACCATTGGGCTTCCTAAGTCAATCGAACGGCTCAGGAAAACGCTGAGAGACAGGTAAGGGGCAAAGGGATGCCCCATGTGGGCCATGCCGACTCCGTCACGAACGACGAGCATGGATCCCGGTCGGACGTTTCCGATTGGAGCTCTTCAAACCCCGTCACTCGAGTCATCAATGTAACATTACCAACCCCCACTATTTCTTTATATAAACATTCATACATCCATATACGCATTCATTCCATACACCTGCGCCCCCCGGACGATTCTACCCGAATCGCCCGGGGGCTCGGGTGCTAAGGCATCGCATATGCGGTTAAACGCATCACAACGCTCCGTGTTGCGTCACGAAGCGGCAGTTGCCTCATTCAAACATGAGCAACGACCGACCGTGGTTCGAAGGCCGGCCCACGAAGGGCTCGAGGCCGCCTCGCGTCAAACAGAGCCAGGGGAGAAAACACAGATGAGCCCCGAGCGGCCCTCGCCCAGTCTACCCCAAAGCAGACAGGGTCATCTCAACCTTCTCGTTTGATCCTAAACCTCTGTCAAACCCACAGAATCTCCATCGAGGGGAGGCCAGCAGGCCACCCGAGTCGGTCTCCAGAACGACCCAGGCATCTGCCGGGTTGCAGGTTAAGGAGCAGTGGAATGTCACATGAGGGCTATGCCGACCCCATCACGAACGATGGACCCAAATTTCACTCGATCATACCCGTTAGCAAGCTCACCGAGCGCGTCACTCGAGCCCGAGCCATCGAGGCAAGCGACGTTAGCCCAGCCCTCCGGTTGCGAGAAACCGCGAACGGGGTAACGCACAAAACTCAACCGACCCATATCAAGCCCAAACAGGGCTCAGGGGCTCAAGACACCTAAACTGCCTCGGCTGCGCTTGACGCGTGCACCCGACGCCAGGATCCACGAGCTCTGTCTCGCCCGATCCCTAAAAACTACCTCGACAAAGACCGACGCGCAGGCGCCTACGCGCCGAGATCTGCGAGCTCATCACGCGCCGACCCTAAAGCGCCTCGGCAACACCCGATGTGCGCCGACGCCAGATCCGCGAGCTCCGTCTTGCCCGATCTCTAAATTGTCTCGGCTGCGGGCCGACGCGTGTGCCCGACGCCAAGATCGCGAGCTCCGTCTCGCCCGATCCCTAAAAAAATGCCTCAGCTACGCCCGACGCCAGGATCCACGAGCTCTGTCATGCCTGATCCCTAAAACTGCCTCGGTCCTTAAAACTGCCCGCTGAGAAAACCCCCTAAGCGATTCAGCCCGAATCACCCGGGGGCTCGGGGGCTACACCCGCGGGTGCGCTCGCGCGCACCCGCTGACAAAATGAAACTTCCTCCTCTAGCAACATGAAACCCCCTAGACAATTCTACCCGAATCGTCTGGGGGAGCGGGGGCTACACCCACGGGTGCGATTGCGCGCACCCGCCATGAAGACAAAAATCCCCCAGACGACTCTACCCGAATCGCCCGGGGGCTCGGGGGCTCTTGTTGGGTTCATAAACCCGGGGTCCCTCACGGACCAGCTTCCCAACAAAGGCTTGGCCCAGCAAACAACGCGCAACTCATGGGCCGGCCCAAACACCTAAACAACAAGTCAGAAGGACAATCCAATCTCCGACCAAAAGGCCTGACCGAGGAGGAACGACGCTTCCGACTCCGGCCCGCCTCTCCGACCGGGTGGCCTCACAAAAGAGGAACAACGCTCGCTTCCAACACTAGCCCACCTCCGGACAGCCTCTCCGACCAGAAGGCCTAGCCAAAACACCACTTCCGACTCTGACCCGCTTCTTCGACCGGGAATGCGCCGAACCCCTGCTTACAGCTTCTCTCCGACTAGCGCAATCAAAGCCGACTAGGACCAACCGACCGAGGACACCCGCTCGATAAGGACCAAGAAACAGATGGAGAAAGTAAGGCAGGGCACCCAAGTCAACCGCGACACCTGCCGGACAGTACCCTGCGACCTTCCTGGCATGACAGAACCCAAATAGCGTTGTAGGCGCCAACATCTCCCCTACAGTGTTGGGGCACCATCAACTCCCATACCAGACAAACACGGTAAGGCTCCCCCCACGTGCCTATGAGGCATCAACATTGTTGTAGGCGCCGACATTTACCGTACCAGACGAACATGGCAAAACCCCTTGCATGCCTCTGGGTATCAATAGTATGGCAGACACCAACGTCTGCCATACCAGAAGAAGACGACGCGACCTCCCACATGCATCTGACATTAACAGTGTTATGGGCGCCTACAATCATCCTGTACCCGATAGCATGGGCAACAAGACTTAGCATACGTACACTCTCTCCCTCTCACTTGTAAAGCCATCCCCTTCATCTATAAAAGGGGATGCGCTCTCTCTCAAACAGATAGATCGATCGGTTCACAACAACTCGAACAACACACACAACAGGAGAACCACTAAGTTCAAACCTCGAGCACACGCTCAAATACTTAGCACATAGCGGAGCTCCCGTCACTCTCGATCCTTCAGACCGGAGTCCGACCGGACCTCTTGTACCCCCATCTTTCTCCCTTCCGTTTGTAACCTCACAGCAAACTTCGAGCACCTAGGCTTAGGAATAAAGTCACCGACCGACTCAAACTGAACGTAGGGCACGTTGCCTGAACCAGTATAAACCCTGTGTCATTGAGTGCTAGGCCACCTCCGATCACAACGTACAGCAAAACTACAAATATTTACGTGTTGATCACTTTCTGCACCGACACATACATACATGTACTAAAATATGAGAGAATACTTGTTTCTTTGTTGCTGCCTTTGACTTCTTGTTTTGGAGAAGTAGCTGATTCATCATCATAATGTTCAGCTAGATGTTTAACAACACTTTGCATGATGTGAAAAGTGCACAGACCATGCCAAGACTCAAAAAGACCGCCTTAACTGTTTTTTCCATTGCAGCATCTTGATCAGTATAGATTGTTTTAGGTTTTTTGCCATTATGCGCTTTCAGGAAAGTCTCAAATAACTATTTAAAGGACTCAAATGTCTCATCATACATGAGAACACCACCAAAACCACGGTTTTCCTAAATTAATTGAACCCAACAAATACACCAAATGGCCTACTCTCTTTGTTCTCAGTAATTTTTTTTTCTAAAAATACATGAGCATGCTTCCTGCTTGACCATATGCCATTTCTCTTTGGCACTTGCCCCTTAAATAGTTCTTGTGGTCTCGAATAGTGTAACTGAGATTAAGTGAGCCACCAACTTGGATGGAAGCCAACTCATGTGTAGCTTTGAGCCCAATTCCTACATCATTAGCCGTCTCAATTTCAAAACCTTGTAACTTTGAAATTTTTCTTTGAGACACCATAAGTGTGAGGTTTGCGGCAATTGATGGGTGTGATTGTATTCCAAAATCAAATCAGTTACTTTATACTTTCCCTTCTCCTGGTCTAGTATGAGACCTATGAGGACTTGACAATCAGTTCTAGTTTCAGTTCTTGGACACTTTGTGAGATGATCTCTTTTATCTTGCACTCTATGACCTTCATTTGCACAAACATATATGCATGGTTTAACTTTTTCATCAGATTTTTTGTTTGCATACTTTTTTCTAACCTCAAAGCCTTTTTGACCTCCAAAGGTAACCCAAAACATCTCGGCCTCTTCTATGGTACTGAACTCCATGTCAACTTAAGGTAACAAATCAGGAATCAAACTCTCTCTACAACCAAAACAAAAGGATTTGGTGCTAAACTGAGCAACTAAAATGGAGACTCTGTACTTGTGTGAAGCCATTAATCTAATCCGATGATGCAAATAAACAATCATGATTACACACCTATTTTCTGACATCTAAAACATGTAGGTTTCGTTTTCACGCAGACAAAGAACTTCTTTCAATCCATATCAACACATCTAGGGATGCCAGTGATGACTAGATTAGAACAACGAAAAATCTTAGTAGATAGAAAGATCTAGGAGTGCAGAGTACTCCACCAATTGATTGTATCAACGATAGCATAGCACGAGCAGTCGATGATCGCCGCCTTGCCTTGGTCATCCTGGCTTCAGCCCCCGCGCCAAAACAAGTTGCGTCCGCGCCAAAAAGAGGAACGCCGCTGGCTGCTTTTTCCGCTTATTAGGCCGTGTTATTGGGCCAAAACATGCACGTGCGAAGGAGGTATTGTGTGGGCTCAGCTGCTCCATCGGATGGCATTGAACGGCAGCGATGGAGTGCTGCCGGTCATGGAGACCGACAGAGGATCTCGTTCCCAATCCAGCCGGCATCGATGGCAAGTTGCCAACTCCTCTTCCCGAGCAATCGCCCTGATGCCAAGTTGCCAATAGCAGGTGGGCTCCGTAGTACAGAAAGAGAGGAGGGAGGGTGGTGAAAGGCGAGCGCTTTGGCGTCCGGCGGGGCGAGCCCAAAAAAACGAACAGGGGGAGCGGTTAAAAAGCGGGCAAAAAAAGGGGAGACGCCGCGAGCGGCAGACAGACAGGCAGGCAAGGCCAAGGCGGGGGCGGAGCGCGAGAGGCGACGCGAGGAGAGGAGGAGGCGGTGCTGTGCTGCGGTGGCCTGCCATGGTTATAAAAAGTAACGGAGCGCGACGCGGGTAGAATCCGGAAGGCCCGCCGCTGCCCCCCCTTCTTCCTTCCCGTCCCACACGCCGCCGCCGGTGCCGGTGCCGGTGCGGCTCGCTTCCCCCCGGTCCGCGCGGGCTGCCTGCGCGAGCAGGGAGGCAGGGCACGCGGCAACCACGTGCGGGGGGCGACGACACCACCCTATGCTCTGTCCTCGCCCGCAGGGTAAGGTTTGGAATCGATTCCTGTGTCGCCTCTACGCGCCTGGCGCTTTTCTGTGCGCCCTGTCTCTGCGGAGGCTTCCTCGCTTCTCTCTCTGTTTTTGCTTGCTGGGCGGGATTTGGCCCTGGATCTGTGCACCGGACGGCCAGATCTGGGCGGCGAGTTGGTGCGCTGTAATGCCTCTTGCGTGATGCTGTGTTTTGTGGTACGATGTTTTGGATCTGTTTCATTGGCTTGATTTGTATTATGTTGGAAAAAGGTCCTTTTCTCCCCCTCATCCGAGATGGTAAAAGTATCCTCTTCTTTTTCTTGTCTCTGTTTGGATGATAAAATTTGTGTTTTCTGTTGCGGAGAAGGTGTAAATTGCGACTGAGGTCCAATGCAGGTCGTTTGCTCTTCTAGTTACAGCCTAATGCTATCATTTTGCTGTTCGGGGCCTCGGGGGTGGTTGTTTGTGGTTGGTTGTCTTTGCAAGATATTTGGAGTATATCATGATTTTCATGATATTGTTATTGCACCTGATAGAATAGCAGCCTCGATGTATCTCTGTTGTGTGGTACTCATGCTCTACATTGATAATACTCTAGTTCATCTTGAATTTAGCTGCAAATGCAATTGCATTGATTTTCCCAAGAGCACGGTGATTTAGAATGTCACTGTGTTGGCAATAGACTTGTTAGCAATGTGTGGACGGAACAATTTCATTATTATTGACGAGAAAAGGTAGCCCAACTTTTATTAGAAAGAAATTCCAATAGTGTCTTTTATTTTTATGTATTCTGGTATATTTGGGCATGCTAAGAGCCTAAGGTTAATTCATTTTGCAACAATTTGACATGCTCTGTAGCTGTAAATGTTGTCAAGTTTTGATTAGTGTCTTTTAGTCCCTTTTGCTTATTGTGTGCTTTCTGACTCAAACTGTTGATTAGATTTCTGGAGCAGTGAATTTGGGGGCTTGAAGCGTTCATCTGAGACATGGAAAAAGTGATCTGCCGGGCATATCTCCTTCAATGCAAGCAGTTCTTTTCGAAAGAAACTCTTGATTGGTGTGTCTTAGCTCGTGGGAACACCCATCTCTCCTCTCTGGTGAACTACACATAGTGGTTATATGCTCCTCTATGCTCAACAACAAGCAGGCTGATGCAATATTTTCCTGAAGTTTATATATTTCAGTCTATTCCAGACATCTACATGTAACTCCACCACCTTGGTCTTCCTTTGTTTTGTGTTATTGTATTCACATGATTTTTCCTTCTCAGTTTTCCCAATTCCTACCAGCACATCAACTCCTGAAAAGCTTCTTTTCAGGTAGATGGTGCTCATATAAGTGGGGTATGCATATCTCTCTTCACTTTGCCACATACATTGGCATGTGAAGAAATTCAATTCTAGTGGCTAACTTGAAATATTCTAAATTTCATTTCTTATTTTCTCTTTTTACAGGGTTAATATCTTTGCTGTGTTCAGCCGACATCTGTTGCTGCCCTAGTTAGTTTTTTTTTGTCTTTTGTGTACTATCTGAGGTCAGGGCTCATCCTTGCTACTTAGCAACTTATGCTATGGTTGCAGTGGGCTTGTAGTGGAACAGAATCCTACATACTGAGGTAGTTTATTTTTTCAAACCATATCAGCCTTACGGATCATCTTTTTTCTCTGCTCTGAGACTGTCAATTAATTGCAGACCTTATCTTATTTGCTAATTGCAGGCAAGAGATTGATCAGCTAGAACTTGGCAAACACGTGCCTGTGGTTGGCTGTTCATATTTCTCTTGACTTGGTTATTCTGAAGGAGAAAACTTGCACAAGGCAGCTCAGATACCACAACAATGGATAGGTAACTTTTATACTGACTGGCTATTTTAGGTTGCTTTTATCTTATAACACTTAGTTCTACAGATTCTCTATTCTAGGTTGTTTTTGTCTTACAACATGTCTTTGCAGATTCAAGTTGATTAAGGAAGTTGGTGATGGGACTTTCGGGAGTGTATGGCGTGCTATAAATAAACAGAATGGTGAAGTTGTATGTATCTGAAGATAGAACTTATCTGGAAACATTTTTACTGTGAACTCTGAATGAAATAATAATAACAAGAGAATTTGCCGATGCTTTAATGTAGGTTGCTGTTAAGAAAATGAAGAAAAAGTATTATTCTTTTGAGGAATGTATGAGTCTGCGTGAAGTAAAGGTATTTTAGACCAGTGATGTTCTTACTATCATTCCCTGTTATGTTCTTTCAGCTGACCTTTTTTTTTATTGATGAAGTCTTTGCGGCGCATGAATCATCCTAACATTGTGAAGCTTAAAGAGGTTATCAGGGAAAATGATATATTATACTTCATAATGGAATACATGGTAATTAAGATGTTATGGATAGCAAATATTCTACTGCGCCATTATTGTGCTCTTGTTGAATCTGAACCCTTGTTTTTCTAGGAGTGTAATCTCTACCAACTTATGAAAGATAGGGTCAAGCCTTTCTCAGAGTCTGAAGTCCGCAACTGGTGCTTTCAGATATTTCAGGCTCTTGCTTACATGCACCAGAGGGGCTACTTTCATCGTGACCTCAAACCTGGTAGGTTCTCAGTGCTGTCAATAATCAGTTGAGATGTTTCCATAGCATATAAAAAAATGGTTACTTAGTCATCAAATGATTACCGAAACATAACTTTGGCTACCAGTCTATATAATATAGCAATATAGGTAGTCTAGTAAACTCACGTACACCTTGTACATATCCTCCCTCAGGCGAGATACTCCCCACATTGTGAGATAATCACGTTGGTGTAACATTGCATGATGTTCATAAAACATACCAACTACTTTTGAAAAAAATGTACACATACCATTTTCAAATGATTAGTCTTGTGCAAAAATGTTAATTCATGGCTGAAATTTTGATATTTTGACCACATGCAACCCATAAACGATAGTTCTTGCACTAGAGGGAGTATATGACATGACTGCATCTGAATCAGCAGCTCAGTTTTACTTATGTGTATGCCATATTGCACTGATAATGCCTTGGTTGCGCAGAGAATCTGTTGGTTAGCAAAGATATCATAAAGCTAGCAGACTTTGGTCTTGCAAGGGAAGTCTCATCATTGCCACCATATACAGAATATGTCTCAACTCGCTGGTTAGCACTGCCCTCTCTTCAAACTAGACACCAAAATAAAAGAAATCAGTCGTGTCTTTTGTTAATCCCTATGTTTGAATGCCTTAGGTATCGGGCACCAGAAGTCTTGCTCCAGTCATCTGCTTATGATTCTGCAGTTGGTATGATTTTTTTTTTTTTTTTTGATTCTGCAGTTGGTATGAAAAATAAAAATAAAAAACTTACTATTTGCTTATTGTTTGCCTATTCATGGATGGACCAACTCAACTCGTAATCTGACATTTCTTCACCTTGCCATCTCATAGATATGTGGGCAATGGGTGCCATAATGGCTGAGCTGTTGACACTCCATCCTCTCTTTCCTGGAACCAGGTAATAGGGTTGACTGTGTATGCTGCTAAAGCTTGTCACTCACAAATCTGTTGCTCAATTTGTTTGCTGCTTTCTTGTTGGTCGCCTTAATGTTTGACTTATCTCAAATTAAATGTCCAAATCTGTTCCAAAATTTAGTTTCTTTTGGTTCTTTATCTCTCCAGAAAATAGATTTGTTGCAGACCCCTCATTTCAATTAAATAATTAAGAATCTCTATTTTCTTGTTTTGTCTCATTATGGCTATTCTCTTACCCCTGTTTTCTTATTTCACTACTTATTAGTGAAGCTGATGAGATTCACAAGATATGCAATGTTATCGGTAGTCCAGATGAGCAATCTTGGCCTCAAGGATTGTCTCTTGCAGAAGCAATGAAGTATCAGTTCCCACAGGTCAATATTCACTAGTTTCTTTTCTCTTTGATGCCGCCTCAAAGTTTTTAAAGAAACATGCGTTAACCTAGAATTATGCAGCCAGTGTATTTGGATCTAATAAAAGTAGATTAAATACCAGAAAACTACAACATGCCCTAGTTGTTCTGTTGGTGTTATGTCAAATCAGTTGTAGTTCTTTATTTGTAAAAGTAGGATCTTTTAGGAACAATATTTCCTGAACATTTTAATTTTTGTTAGGTTTAAAATTATTTTGCATTAAGTGATTAAGATTATGTTTAAGACACTCAGTGTCCAAAACAATGCTTTTTCTTCAATGGAGGGAGTATTATCATGATTTTCTTGATACCTTTTAGGAACTTTGTTGCAACAAATGAAACAGTACACTACACACGTCATGATTTTCTTGATACTTTCTTTTAGGAACTTGTTTGTTGCAACAAATGAAACAGTACACTACACGTCATTTAATTCGTCCTAAAATGTTAGAATCTGTTTGTCCCAAGTTTTTCTCGAGTCCTCATCGTTTCCGCTACAGTCCATTCAAATCCTATTACTCTTGTACTTGTTTCCAAAATCCCCATCAGATACCAGAAGTGTTATGCTGTTTATGCCATTCTCTTTCTTGATTACCATAGTTGGACTCCACTGAAAAGGATGGATTGTGCTACCTTTTGCCCCCTCATTGTGAATGTGAATACATGTTGAATGACTAGTTAATGTTTGATCTAATGTTGAGTGTGTATTCTATCCATGCAGATCAAAGGCAGTCAACTGTCTGAGGTGATGACAACAGCTAGTAGCGAGGCAATTGACCTCATATCAGTAAGTTCTTCAGTTATAGTATTATTTTAGATGGTATATCAATCGATCATTGCATTACATGATAATTTAAATTTCTGCATGTCTTGCAGTCACTATGCTCATGGGATCCTAGCAAGAGACCAAAGGCCACAGAAGTCCTCCAGCATACCTTCTTTCAGGTAATAGTCTTTCTACTCTATTTTTATTGACAAGGCTCAGGTACTGTCTCCTCAGGACTATAATCAAATTTCCGGTTGCCAACTTTTAGGGTTGTACATATGTTCCACTTCCTGTCCGTCCAAAAGCTCCTAAAACACCTCCATGTGGTTAGTTAACAGACTAGTATTTTGCTTTGCACCTAGTTCATTTAGGATATTGTTGTTTTACATGTGCTTGGTTCATTTGTTTTAGTTGGAGCAAAAGGAATTTCAGAGAACAGTGTCGCTAGACGATTCTCAACTGGAACTCTATCAACGATGAAATCTCATAGCAATGCATCCACAAAATTAAATGGTTTATCTAAGACTGGTATGTTTCTTATCTGTTTTAATTGGGCTGGAGCAAGCAAGATTTAAAGGATTTAGTTTGATTGTATATTTTGTTACCAACATTGCAGGTGTACAAAGAAAACTTCACTTGGATCGTCAGCCATCACACAAGAGTACAAAACCAACCGAGAATAGCAATAAACTAACTACAAATCGGGTACCAGCTCGGAATAGCCCAGGCAAGTTTACTATATAGGGTTGCATTACCCAATTCCTTGCATGAAATTTGGGTTTTGATTTTTAGAAACTTCTTTTCTTGGAATTGTAGGGAATCCTGTACTTAGGCATTCACGCAGCTTGCCTGAAACTGGTCGAGGAGCAATACAAAAGGTCTCATCAATTACAGAGAGACTATCCCAGATGTCTGTGACCTCGAGAACACGAAGCACTGTGAAGCCTGCTGCCCCGATGATGAAGGCCGGACATGGTAAGTCGGACTTTCTTGGGAAGTCTGACGATATCCCTCCAGCAAAGAGGCTGACAAGAAAATTGGTCAGCTAAATGAGGGTATGTAGAGTGAAAATTCGATCAGCTGCAGGAGGGCTATTAGTATAGTGTGCAGAAACCAAGTGTGCCGAAGAGGATAGCTCAGCCTGAGCGTTTGCCTGTTGACGGATTTGCCATCGCCACAGTTTTGCTGCATCGAGACATCTTAGAATGGGTTTGCAAATTCCTTTGTGAAGTGCTAGAGCCTGCATCAAGCCTTCCCCTCTTCCGGGCCGTTGATCTGCTTGTTGCCAGCATCAAGCTTGCCCCCATGTTTTAATAAACATGATTGTGATATTAATTTGATTTGGTTTGTCTTGCATCAATCCTTCTGTCAAACCGTTTTTATTCACATTAATAGCATGTAAATCCTTGAGCCCAACAAGGGATGGACACTGTACAGCCCACAAGTGAGGACGCAGTAAAGTGTCAATTTGACGTACGTCATGTAACGATGGCAAACGCGTCCTCCTTATGGTACACGACTTGTCAAAAACGCGAAACTGGAGAGAATTTTAGTCTTGCTTTCTTTTGTCATTGCAGAGTGAATTTTTTGTCTATACCAGGGGCAGCTTGCTGGGTCTCTTGTGGATCTGTGCCCGCGCTTAGAAAATGTGAGCACAGTTAATCTGATGAGATCAACACAATACAATATTAGTGCATCACCAAGGGAAAAAATTACATTGGTCATCAACACGCAAACCCTGATCAGTAGTAGCAAACATGTTTTACACAGGCTCCATTCCGTGGACCTCTTTCATCTCTCTGTTCACCCTGTAAAAACTAGCACTAGCAGATAGTAGTAGCACTCAGCCCTACAGTACTCTAGTATTGTCCATGGATTGGTGGGTTGGCTTGCATCCAAGGCGTGCACTGCACATCCAGGAGCTAGCTAGCTAGCTTGCTCCGACGTCACAGGTACTGCGCGTGTATTCGGTCTCTGTTCTGCTCCCACCACACCTTGGCCCTATCCTCGCCGAACCTCTCCCGGCTGCAGCAACAGCACACAAGAACGCGAGTTCATATCCCATTAGCATGACAAGATTTACAGCATGATTAGATGTCTTGCATCGGGAGATTGAGTAGCTAGTGGCCATGGACTTGCCTGAATCGGACGCGGCGGAGCTCGCGGGTGCCGTCGCCGAACTCGCGGATGGTGATGGACACGCCGGGCTCGTCCTGCTCCACCCACTCCGTGGCCTCAAGGTCGCTCGCGTTGCTCACGGACACGGACGCCTCGTCCAGGGACGACGTGGTAGCGCGCGACGGGTCCAGGTGCGGAGCAGCCGCCGGCGCCGGCGCGGAGTTGAGCAGGTTGAAGTGGTGCGCCCACACGTGGTCCGACGGGTCCGGCACGGCACTGGACGATGGGTTGCACGCGGCTCGGGCCGTGGAAGCCGCCACCGCCGCCGCCATGGCCCTGCACGAGGTGGCGCGGGCGATCGGCTGCTCCCTGCCCACCGCTGCCGTCGGCGGCAGGATCACCGGGCTCTCCCTCGTCGAGCCGGCGCGGGAGTAGAACGACGAGTCTCTCTGCATGCCAACAGTTTCAGTTGGTGTGGTCTGATCCACGACGACAGCACAAAAACGTACGCTAGACCGGCGATCGAGACGGCGAGTCGGCGACGGACCTGCGCGGCGTCGTCGATGGAGGACGTCGGCGTCGAGATGCCCTGCTGCCCGCTGAATGTCTGCACGTTGTAGAGCTCCACCACGCGGTCGTAGTTCTCCCCCCACCACCGCTGCGCCTCCCACTTGTTGAACATGTCGCGGCTGCACACGTTCGATGCTCCGTTAGCTGATCACGCATTTGATCAAGCAATTGCGCGCAAAACTGTTCGTGCATGATAGGCACCTGAAGCGGATTCGCTTTAGGTCGTTGCCGGCGCCGCCCGGGACGGAGATGAAGGTGATCTGCACGCCGGGCTCCACCTGGGCCGTCCACTCCCGCGGCACGCTGTCCTCCTCCAGGACGATGACCTCGTCATCCTCCTCCTCCTCCTCCTCCCCGATGCTCGGTATCCAGCTCGCGCTCGGGCTCCTGACGTGCTGCGGGAAGCCACGGGCGACTTTGGCCGCGTCCCACGGCGCAGGCGGCGCCATGGTTCTCGCGGCTGTCGCGCCCGTCGTCGTCGTCGCCCTCATGTAACCGTATCCCTCGGCGGTGCCGTCCGACGTGAAGCCCGAGTCGTCGATGACGCCCGGGTACGCCGCAAGCCGGCTGTTGCGGTGGAAGCGGTTGCCCCTGAACGACGGGATCGCCGCGGCCTTGTACTGTCTGCCGGAGCCGGAGAACTTGAGCACCATGTCCTTGAGCTGAAAACAAATTTGTGGAAGGCTTCTTTTGTCAGATGATGACATGAATGATATTTTTTGCATGAATTAGCACGGAGTAGTTCGCTTCTAATTTCTCAGATTACGTTCTTGAACAACCTAACACTGTTCAGTTACAAATCTTGCAACAGTAACGATCGCTTTATTTAATTTGTAGTATATAGGCCGTAGGCACATTTCTTTCCAAATAGCATACGAGAGCAGCACACCTCGACAGACAATCAAGCGTAGGCGAGAATTCAGTCTTTAAGTAAAGCGTCAATGATAACACCAGACGGTTAATGATGGATTCCACTCCGGTTAGGGCCTAAGATTAGCAGTAGCAGACACAAGACACTTGAGGCTTTAGGGTTAGATGAGATAACTTAGGCGAAGGCTACAGAACACAAAAGCACCCTCCCCGCTAACCCAGCACATCTTTCGTCTGAAGCAAGGTACGTACAAAGCACCAACAAAGCAGTTAGTGGTGCTGCGCATAATAACACCCAGAGGGGACGATCTACGAGTGCATGTGTTGGTTTTTGCTGTGGGCAAGAACATTTGTACCGTGCCTTTAAAGCACAGCAAAGGCAAAAGCATGCCGCGGGAAGCCAACACAAGGATACTCGAGTCCTAGTGATGCATATCCTCAGCCTTGTTCGTGACTTCGTGTCATGAGCAAGAGGATGCAACAGGCAGCTACTACGACAGGCCCAGCCTGGGCTATAGGGCCCCCAAGCCAGCCCATGTACAGGACCACACAACGTGTGGCTGCAAACATTCTTTTTTTTTTCTTTTTCTTTTGGTGTGAGACTGCTAAAGGACCAGATGAAACATTCTTTGACGAGAGAGTAAAGCTCAGGTTAAATCAACCAAAGAATGTCTTTCCAGCTTCCACAACGAGACGATCGCATCTTTGGCAGAACAAAGAAAAAGGAAAGCGAGAGGATAAAATATCATGCAGGGTACTACTACTACTAGCAATCCAGGATCAGCTTTGCATGGAGCTGGAGGACAGACCTGAATGGTACAGAAGCATCTAGCAAGTGCCAAAAAAACGGGGGTAGCAGAACGGGGGAACAAAAGTGACAAAATCACAACATCACATTGCGCAGAGAGTCCAAACTCCAAAACCTTGGGTGTGGGGATCCATAAAATGCAAGGAAAAGCAGCCTTCACCACGTCGACTCATGTACCCACTCCGTCACATTCCACTAGGCTAGGCCTTGACCGGCTTTATGAACAGACGTTTTCAAACGTTATTTCAGTCACACTCACCCCTGTACTATCAACGGACGTTTTCAAACGTTATTCCAACTCAGCCCGCGTTTGCGCCGGCCAACGATACGTACATCAAAATTACTGTAACAGGAATTTTATTTGGTAATGATTGTAAACAGGGCCGTTATTTCACAGTCACACTCACCCCTGTACTATCAACGGACGTTTTCAAACGTTATTCCAACTCAAACTAGAATGGATTTTTTACGCCAAGGAAAAATAATAGTACTCCGTACGAGTACTACGACTCCTAGTCCTCGATAGCATCCCAATTTAGTTGGGCTGTGTTTAGTTCGCGAATTTTGAGAATTTGGCTATTTTAGTACTTTCGTTTTTATTTGGTAATTAGTGTTCAATCATGGACTAATTAGGATCAAAACTCGCTCTCAATTTCAAACGAGAATGGATTTTTTACGCAATAATACTCCGTACGAGTACTACGACTCCTAGTCCTAGACAGCATCCCAATTTAGTTGGTCTTTTGATCGGTGTCACATCGGATATTATCTACGGTTTCGGATACTAATAAAAAAAAAATAAATTATATAATACGTCAGTAAACCAGGAGACAAATTAATTAAGCCTAATTAATCCGTCATCAGCACATGTGTTACTATAGCACTTTTATTGTCAAATAATGGACTAGTTAGACTTAAAAGATTCGTCTCACAGATAGTAGTCATAATATATATAATTAGTTATTTTTTTAGTTTATATTTAATACATGTGCATATTTCAAATCTTCAATGTGACGGCGCGTAAAGTTTTTGCGGGGAACCGAGGGCTTACTTCCTGTCTCGGCGACGGCCGACCTTGGCACTAGTAGTACGAGCAAAAGTATTTTGTGTGGCAGAGAAAAGCTGCGCCCGCGCTGCGCTCCCTGTCTCGGGCTCTGCTTGGGCGTCAACAACGTGGAGACAAATATAAGCCGGACAAGAAGCAGCAGGCGCCGTACGAAAATTATGGGGAGACGATGACCTGCGCAGCGCATTGAATCCACGGATCAATGCGTCGCATGGTAGGCCGAGACCGAGCAGGACAGCCGGGCCGCGGCCGCCCGCGCGGCGCAATCTATCTGCGCATCCCATTCCTCGTCTGCCCAGCAGCCGTATCCGCCGCCGTCACATCCATGATCCACGTAGTATGGGGGAGCGTGCATGCAATGCAGATGCAGTGGGGCAGCAGGTTGGGGAGTACTCCTACTCTACCTGGGAGGTGAGGGACTTGCCGGCGTCCCTTCCGTGCGGCGTGGCGGCGCGGGGGCCGCCGTCCTGATCCCCGCCGTCCTTGGTCGAGCAGGCGATGCACGCCAGCATTTTGAAACCCTTTGCCGCCCGCCGCAGAGCAAGCGCAGTCCTCGCCTCGACCGCCGGTGGAAGTGGAATGGAACAGTACGTGCGCCTGCACCAGAGCAAACTCATCAGTCGTGCAAGCAAGCAAGCAAGCATACCTAAAAGATCTTCAGAGAAGTCAGAACAAAATCAAACAGAAGCTTCAATGACGCAGCGAGGAAGAGGCCCTACTCGCATAAACTGCTGCGACCGAACAGTTCCAGATCATCAGATTGAACCGGGCGCGCGCGTCCAGAGCTCCGACGCAGGAAGGAAGCAAAGCACATGAACACGGGCACAAGCATCACCTAGGCATGCCCGGGGAACGAAGCGGCAGGCTATCAATTTCAGACCAGCGTGACGCTGGCGCCGTCCGTGGTCCGTTCCGTTCCAACGCATGCACGCCACGGCCAGCGGTTCGCAACCACTCGCCATCAAGACCCTGCACCGCTGCACGGCCGGCAACAGCCAAACAGTGACGCTAGAGCCCACGCGTGCGCAAGCGGCCCCGGCCCGCGCCGGCCCCGTGTGTGCGTGCACGCGCCGGGCCGTAGAGCTCAGAGCTCCATGGCATGCATGTCGCAGGGCAGGCATGCCAGTGTCTGTAGCTAGCTACGACAGTCGACATGCAGTGCATGGTTATCCCACTGAGCTGAAGCCTGAGCTCGACCTAGCTAGCTCGCAAGAGCTAGGGAGCAGGGGCACTATGCATCGAGGAAACTTTCGGCTAGATCGATGCGCCCGGTAAAGTCTTAGTGTCACGTTAGGGGCTTGTTCAAAGGAATTTCAAATAATAGGAATCCATTCTTTATAAAGGTTTCTAGAAATGTTGTTTAGAATAAAGAGAACTTCGACAGTAAAACAAAGAAAAGTTTCCTACCTCCGTTTATTTTACGGGAAACAAAACATCGAGTCCAAAACAATGGATTCACGAAGATCGAGACAACAAGAGAAGAGAAACAAAAAATAATGTTACTTCCTATGTTTTTCATGTGTTATGGATTCCTACGTTCCAAACACCTCTTTTAGTTATTTCCCACGTTTTTCCTTTCCTCTGTTTTACCACTACACACTCATCATATTCCTGCGTTTTTTCCTATTCCCGTGTTTTTGATTCATACGTTCCAAAGAGGCCCTAGATGTTATATGGGTGTCGTATAGGATGTTCGGATACTAATAAAAAATAAATTACAGAATCCATCAAAAACCACAAGATAAATTTATTAAACTTAATTAATCTGGCATTAACACATGTGTTACTGTAGCACTTTATTGTCAAATTATAAACTAATTAGGCTTAAAAGTTCGTCTCATAAATTAGTCAAAAATCGTGTAATTATTTTTTAAATCTATATTTAATACTAAACATTCGATGTAACCGTGCGTTAAGTTTTGGGGAAGGGCGAAGTCAATGCGGAGTGGCGAAGGCCGCAAAGCAGAAGGATAGACGGATTGATTGATGTGTGGGCGTGGCACATGCAGGTGACAGTAGTATCACAGCAAAGTTGGCTGCTGGAGCTGGACTACTGCACTGCACCGGTAGAGGTTCTTGAGCTAGTAGAGAGAACGAGTAGAGTGTCCCTTCCAAATATGGTGCCGACTTCACTCGTGGCCAAGAACAAGAAGATTCTGAACTTCTGATAGATCTCTTACGATGCGTAGTATCACTCGATCTGAAACCACAATCCAGAGCCCAGCAGAGCCCAGAGCGAGTAGTGAAGTGCATGCAACAGTAAGACCAGAGCTGCCGGAGGAGGAGAACAGGAAACAATGAACAGCAACAAATAGCTAACAGTGGCTGGCAGCATCACCTAGCAGGTTGACAAACACTTGGAGCCAACTAAGTCTACTACGGGAGTACGTGGGTTCTTGCGCTTTGAAAGCCCTTTGTTTTCATTGAGAAGAAACTGCTTAAGAAGGGCAGAAACAAGAAGGATGCACATACATACTGCCTGTTTGAAACCTCAAAATTCCAAGGCGCTTTAGGTAAAAAAAAATAGGCAGAAATCACGAGCGCAGGGCCAGGCCTGGAGCAATAGGCGCTTTTTGTGGCAATTGTTTTTGTGGTTCAGTGGCTGGGAGTGGTGCCCACTATTGGCAAACACAACTTCTCTGTATTATCACTTATCAGCCAAATCTCCCCAAGAAACGTGGTACCCAGAGATTAACAACCGCACTAAGCACTTCTAATGAAAAATAACTACAGTTAAGCAACCAATAATGGCAGTGGTTGATGCCAAAGCTAGGCACAGTTAACTTACTGGTTAGCAAACGCCCATCCGCTGTTTCCCCGTCTCCACGCGAATTGGCCAGCCACGCCACGCCCACGACAATGCTCCTTGCGCCGCAGCAACAGTGGAATCTGCTTACTGCTTACTGCTGGCCTGCCTGCCTCTGACGCTGAGATGAGCTCAAGTGAAGAACACCTGCAAAAAATAAAAAGAGGAACGATTTATATGAAGCAAGCCGGCGGCTACATGTGAGGTGCGCAGATTAACAAGCAATCCTGTCTCGACAAAGGAGCAAGCGAGGAGTACTCGTTGCCGGGCAAGGGTGTCC
Organism: Miscanthus lutarioriparius; assembly: GCA_904845875.1. Taxonomy (NCBI): domain Eukaryota; kingdom Viridiplantae; phylum Streptophyta; class Magnoliopsida; order Poales; family Poaceae; genus Miscanthus; species Miscanthus lutarioriparius. Next base: position 17,732,037 of record CAJGYO010000007.1, on the reverse strand, counting down.
ACGCCAGAGAAAAAGGCAACAGCGGGAAACAATGGTGATTGCCGCGGCCCCCCGGACCGGATGGACCCAAGAAAGGGTCGGAGATCTTGATGATCAACATCATATCACAGCCAATGGAGCAGCGCAGAGATAAAGGCACAAACCAAAAAAAAAACCACTAGCTATATCGAGAAACGAGTAGCGAGAAGCAGAGCCAGCGAGGCCCCAATGCTATGTTCTAAGAACAAGATCCCCATTACCTTCCCTGCTCTTCTTCTCCCGGGTTGGCTGCCTGCCGCCGCCTCACGGGTCAAATATCTGGAGCAGGTGCGAGTGCGAGTTGAATGGAGGATCCCAGCAGGCGGCGGTGGAGCAGCAAGATCCCGCTGGGGCTTGGGCGACGACACCGGTCTGCTGCCCGCCTTTTGGATGGTAGCGGCGGTCCGCGGTCGAGGCCAAACAAACGGCAACAGCACGGGGGAGGAGATTTCTTCCCCTTGTTTTTTTCTTGCTCGCGAGATCAGCAGCAGCGGCGCAGGGGAGGTGGTGGAGAGAAGGGTGGAGTGGTGGAGGGGGAGGCAGGCTCGCAGCCACAGCCAGGCAGGTGCGGGAGCTGGGCCCCCGGATTCGCTCCCCGCCGTCTGATCCGCCCGCGCCCCCGAAATCGAGCGAGAGCACGCGCGGACCGAGCCTGTCTCCGCGTATTTATACATGGGCGCAGGCGCTGCAGGGTAGGCGGGCCCCACTCGATCGGGGCCGTCCGTATCGCCCGCCGGGGGACCGCCGCGACTGGATTGGAGCAGTGCGGACTGCCGAGCGAGCGATGCTTCTTCTCCCTGCTTGCGTGGCGGCGTAGTAGGGCAGAGGCGATGCACGCGCCGTGTCGTGGCGGGCTCGTCCGGTCCGGTGCCGTCGACGTGCCGGATGGGCTCACTTTCATGGTCCCGATGGCTCGGTGCGCCACGCTAGGCGCTAGGCCGCATCATATTGGAGGTTGGAGCATCATGAGGGCGGGCGCGGGGCGTTCTCGGCGTCCCATCATGCGAACGCCGTGTGGGTGGGGTGCCGCCCGGAAATGGTAAGCATATGCTGCTGCCCACTGTTCCCGTGCCCGTCCGATTTCCTCTGCAGTGGTACGAAGGTCTCTGGGCGCATAATTCCCAGCAATGCACTTACGACTGATCAAACCGATAATTTGGTGGCCCGATCAGAGAGAAAAAAGGGTCGATTTGGTGGCAATTCGGGTCCTTAGCACAACAAGCAGCACGCGCGATGGGTACTACTGTCTGCTCCACAGCCTTCACTCTACTGGCCAGAGGAAGTGAGGAACGAACGGTTCGCGTGTGGAAGCATGGATCGTCAGTCGTCCATCAGTTTGTTTCGATGTACAGCGTCCCCGGTGTTAAAGCAGAACAGTTGATGATGTGACAAGTAGTACAGCTGCCCATAAACGGAAATCGGAGGTTAGAATCTCTACCTCCAATGGGGATTCCTCTCTCGGCCTCTACGCATGTTTGGTTCCCACTGTCGCATATGTCCAAAATATTTACCACGTCTCAGTGAGTCGAAGATAAAGTTTTCACACTTTTTTTTTGAGGTAATTAGGAGCTTCATTCATTATATCATCGCGTGATTACATACATTTGCTACCAGCCCCTGTAGACAGTATGGAGGATTATCATGCCACTCCTCCAATACATTGTTACAAGAGACTTGTCTAGCACATTCATGAGCTACCCTATTACAAGATCTATTAGCAAAGATAAAGGTAAACTCATCGAAGCTCCTGCTGGCGCTGAATATATCTCGAAGTGTGAGGCTAACAGCGGATCTCTGTGTATGTAAGTTGTTTGGAGTTGGGCAAGTCTCAGCGAAAAGTGGAGAAAGTTTCACTTGAATTTTATTTGTATTTAACAGGATGTTACATAGGTGTTTTTATAACATGACAAAGTTCTTAACAAAAGAGAAGAAGTGACATGAAACTCTCTTCACATAATTACCAACTCTATATGAGTTATGCAATTAAATGTCTATGCTATAGAAAGAAACTATGCATTGAGAATGGATGTTTCATTCATGTTTTTCATTTCATTTTACTCCCTCCATCACAGAAAGAATGCAATTCTAGCACAATGTCATATTTTAGTACCTTAAGTTTAACCAATTATAAATAAAAAATATCAATATTTATGATACTAAATAAATACTATTAGATTAATTACAAAATGTATTTTTATAATAAATTAATTTGAAGCTATAAATATGAATATCATTCACTAGAAACTTAATCAAACGTGAACCATTCTACGAGGCACGCAACCCATAGTTGCATTCTTTTTTGGACGAATGTAGTATACGATATAGAAACAACACCATAAAGCTCTCTATTGAGAATGGTCTTATGGTGTGCAAGATCTAATTTAATACAACAGAATCATGCTACACATTGTGATGGCAACTAAGGGTCTGCTTGGATCCATTAGCAATTAAAATTAGCAAATAAAATTAGCATTAGTAGATCTAAACATAGTGGTTAAAATTAGCAGATAAAATTAGCATTGATAGATCCAAACATACCTCCTAATAAATCTGATAATTATTAGTTGCGGAGATGCTAGCTATTAGTTCCATTAGCTAGTTTTGTGTTGCTAATAGGTGATAATAGTTTATATGCACTTTGAATTCGCTATCCAAGTACCCATTAGCGGGTGGATTTAAATGGGCACTTGTTAAAAATTTAGCAACTATTAGCTATTAGCTAGCTATAGTATTTACTGTTAATGGATTCGAACAAGCCCTAAATAGTAGCTAAAGTTGGCTAAACTTATCTAACCTCAACCGTGACAAATAGTGACTAATAACCAAACATCTCTAGAAAAAACAAAGATCATAGAAAAACTCATAATGATATGACTGTTGATTCTGTATACTCTGGCTGCCACATTAACAATTGCAAAGTGCTTTTTGAAGTATCTACGTTAGTCCTTGCAAGACGCATTAGAAAAAAAATGTAGTCTTTAAATCCTCACACAAATAAAAAAACATCATTCCATAGATTCCAGTGGCGAAGCTAGATTAAAACTAGGGGTTGCAAATACACTTAGATATATATTATATCTAGATACATAGCAAAAGCTATGAATTTAGAAATGCCAAAACGTTTTATAATTTGGGACAAAGGAAGTATGTCTAAATTTTCAGACACATGTACGTAGCGCATGTCTATACACCCACGAGACAAAAACATACCTCTCTCTATTTTGCTTTAGTTTTGGCACTGATAAATTCAGTAGACTATATCCGTCATCAACAATTGCAACCATTTGATCTATTTTATTTTTTAAATACTAGTCATTGCTATTATGAAAATAAAAAAAAACACCGGAAGCAGATCCTCCCACCCATGTCATAAAAAATAATCTAAAGCAAACTCATAAATTTGCATCTAAATTAGTCTCTAACATTACTAAAAATAACCTTGTGTAACCCAGTATATATGAATCCTAAGTAGCCTATGCACAAACTGCAGAGCAAATATAAGCAATTTTGATAAGCGGTGAGCTGTACATCTATTTAAGAAAAAATTGTAACACTTGCCTCAAAATTACTATAGATGCTATAGTACTAGCATGGATTGCCGGATTGGTAGTCTAGCATGTTCAACCTTCGTGATTTCTGTAGCTGGGGTATTGGGGCACATGCATCAAATATTTAACTCTAAATTCAATTAGCATTTATGAATGCTCGAATTAAATCTTCTGCGTTACACTGTCAGACGTCAAGGTCTAGAAATGGTATGGACGACGAACACTGATCCCTTTCTCATAGTCATTGAAGGTTTCAGATGGGGGCATAAAAAGGCTGCCTTTGGCAATACGGCATGGTGCACTCGATCAAGTTTGATCTGCATAGCCCCTCGAGAGGCTTTGCGAAAAGAAGCGTTGGCATGGCAACGTTAGGTCCGAGCGCAGAAAAAGCTAAAGGGAAAAACTAAAGCGGTTGAGGTTGCGGTGGCTGTACGGTAGTTTCTTGAGAACACAACACACACACAAAATAAAGCAGGTTGTTGCCATGGCATCGAGGGACGGGCATCGTCACTTGCCCCTGCCGGCTGCTGGCGCTGCATCCACGAATGGCCGAGGGGACAGTCGTCGGACAGACACAGCATGGACACAATAGCACTCAAACTAACACACTGAACAGTGAACAGGGTTCAGAATTCAGAAATAGGCAGCAGGAGTGCTATCTGCTGCGTTGCCACGGCCACACCCTGAGGTCACAGACAGACCTTTGATTGTCCATTCGGATGACATGGGTAGGTTGCTTGCTTGACCACCGCTAGCAGCTAAGCTAGCTGGCTTGCTGCTTGGACAAAGTATAACATTACTAGTACATGCCCGGCCGGTGTGTGCCTGCTGCAAGCGACACGCCATTGTTGTGACACGGTCTTGCCATGATGCCTTTCCGTTCCACCTCCACATGTTTTGCCGGCACCGCGGTAATCCACCGGTGTAAAGGCAATCATGCATTTGGTTGGCGACAACCCGCGCTGTCTTTATTTTGCTCGGTTATTTAGAGTAGAGGATCAAAAGAAGCTAAATGCAGCTGATACAACTGATGCAAACGGCTACGTACTACACTACCGCAGGGGAGTCGATCCAGCGAAGAATCTATTCAAAACGGTTGGGCGAGCTAGGCCTTGTTTAGTTGGGCACCAAGTTGGCGACGGCCGAATTTGCCACGCACTGTAGCTACAGTAACTTGTTTGTTTTTATTTGGTAATAATTGTCCAAACATTGACTAATTAGGCTTAAAACGTTCGTCTCGCAAAGTACAACCAAACTGTGCAATTAGTTTTTAATTTCGTCTACATTTAGTACTCCATGCATGTACCGCAAATTTAATGTGACGGGGAATCTTCTTTTTGCATAGTGTCAAATTCTGGAATTTGAAGGAACTAAACACCCCCTAGTTAATTAGCAGTAGCACTGTAGCAGGTTGTCCTAGCCCAGCAATGCTCGTTCCCTGATCCCAAGGCGCATCGCATCTCTCGCAAAGAAAGGAAAGGAGATTCCCACTGCCGCAGCTGCAACAGGGTCAGGGAGAGCTGGGAGCAGCAAAGGTGTTGGCTGCCGGCGCCCAGCGGGGTGCCTTCTTCTTTCTTCCGGCGCGAATTTTGTTGCAGGCGAGGGGGGCAACCACGGTCCGCCGCAGGTACACGATGCTGTTTGTTTATAGCCCCGTGTTGCGTGCACACGCATCCCGCGCGGAAGGAAGCCGGTCAAAGAGGCGCATCGAGCGCGTCACTTCTGTACGGACCACGCAGCCTTCCTGTGCGTTGGGGGTCTTGCGCTTGCACGGGCAGCCTTTCGATCCCAGAACGATCATGACGAGTGACGACCGGCTTCGAGAATGGAGCCGATTACAGTTAAAATCCCTCGGCACGGCACGCCTTCTGATCGATCTTGATTATACTAGTATTATTAACAGTAAGTCCTGTCTAGCAACAACAATCGTGTTCTACTTCTAGCCGGTGAAATTGAAGAATGTTCGAGTGCGGCTGAACCAACCAGATGGTTCGTAGTGGTACAACGTACTCCATCTTTTGATGAGATGCATAGAGATGTGAGTAGTCACGTGCCTCATCAGCTGGCCTGGGCAGATTCGGATAGGGCAGGTGCAGGTCAGATGACTGGGATCCTAATTCCGAAGGCCATTGGACACTGTGCCAGGCAGGCTACCAGGCCTCGTTTAGATTTCAAAGTTTTTTCACTTTCTCTCCATCACATCAAACTACCAGTGCTAGTATTAGCCGCTTTCACAGTTTGATTGTAAATTACGAGACGAATTGCCCATCTCGCCACTCCTCTAAACAAGCCCCCAGTGCTAGCTAGCCGCTTTCGTTGCCCATCTCGCCATGCACGAAAACGGCCAAGCACCCCATTTTTTGCCTCTCCGATGCGCCCCGGGGAGCGGAACGGGGACTCTTCCGCGCGCCTTTACGCCGCTGCCTGGCCGTTCCAACGTCTAGCCGAGCCCGTCGCGCACTCGCCCGGGCGAAAACGACTGCACGACGTCGAGGCCGGCCGGGGCCGGCTCCCCCGCTTCGCTCCCTGTGGCACCGCCCGCAGCGCCGCAGGCCGCAGCGGACAGATCGAGGTTTTCCAGGAGGAATAAAAGCAGAGGGCAAAGCTGCAGGAGCAGATCTTTCACGAAAGGGGGGCGGGCGCGCACCGGGCACGGGAGAAAGAGAGCGGGTGGCTGGCTAGCCCGGCGCAAAGACGGGCGCGAACTAAAGGCAGCAGCACAGCGCCGGATAGCGTCGGGTTGGGTGCGCGCGCTGCCTGCGTGTGCAGCCTTTGGGAAAAGGCCACTCGAAGTCGATACTCCGTTCTGGCCGGCTGCCCGGCTGGCCGCTGTTGCAGGGTGGGGTGTGTGTTGGACTGTTGGTTGGCGAGCGCGATGGATAGCAACGCGACGCTGCAGCACTGTGCCGTTGGTTGCAATTCCCCAGCGTCCTGTAGGGGCTGGTTCGGGCCGAGAAAGGGATGGTGTGCTCTGTGCAGCTGAAAGCCTAGCCCATCTCGGCCCACCGGAGCAGACAGCAGGCAGGGCCTAATAAAAGACCCGCATCAGTCACCGTTTTTTTCGCCAGCTTCCTGTAGTCCCGAGAAGAAAACGTGCTGTGCCTGTTCGCAGTGCTCTCGCAGTTACTTCAAAGTATGGAGGAGGTGATGGAGCGTACACAGAACACGAACAAATGGAGCTAAAGAGGCAGGCGAGCGAGCGATCATGCGATTAATAGGGCGCATCTCTTCGGTCGGGTGATTAGACGGTTCGCTCGACCGATTCTCCGCTTGACTCAGCCGTCACGTCGGCTGCGCCATTTTTAGGCTTCTGAGTTTTGACACGAGCGGCGCCACACGACCATGACCATGGGTGATCGCCAGCCACTTGGAGACGCGGCCACGCGGGCGCAGGCCGGGCCCCGTGAAAGAAAGCATGTGTGCGCAGTACGCACCTGCGCTCGCCCTCTCGCTTTCGCTGAAATCCACTCCTCCGCCATCGGCATTGCCGCCCTGGGTGCCCAGCTCGCTTTCTCTCGCTCCGAGTCGATGATCAGCCATGCACGCGTGCTCCAAAGGACATCGCCGTCTACTCCCACCATCCTATCATCACTGCATGCGGTGCAGTGCGTGGACCGCAGCCTGTCGCGAATGCTTTCGATCACAGAAACTCTGGACGCAACAGGCCGGCAGCTAGCTTGCATCTGTTACATGACAGAAAAGTAGGAGGACAACGTACCGTCCTCCACTCATCCAACACGAAATCGAATTTCCAGAGGCTTAGGCCCCGTATAGTTAAATGTAGGTAAAAAAAACTAATTTTGGAAATCACGAGATAAAAGCTTAGTTATATGATTGGACAATATTTACCAAATAAGACGAAAGTGCTACTATTCATCGGGTTGAATTTTTTTTCAATCTAAATAAGGCCCAACACGAAATCGAATTTCCAGAGGCTTAGGCCCCGTTTAGTTTCAAAAAAATTTCACCTCAAAAGGTTATATCGAATCGTCGCACATACATTGGAAACTAACTTTTAGTCCATGATTAAATTTCGAACCTAATTAGTCCATAATTAGACACTAATTGCTAAATACAAACGAAAAGCCTACAGTAGCCAAAACAAAAAAAATCGCCAACTAGGGCACGTTTAGTTTGTGAAATTTTTTGGGTTTGTTTACTGTAGCACTTTTGTTTGTATTTTGCAATTAGTGTCTAATTATGGATTAATTATGTTCGAAAGTTTCGTCTTGCGATTTCTCACCCAACTGTGTAATTAGTTTTTTTTTCATCTATATTTAATGCTCTATACATACGTCCAAAATTCAATGTAATGGGCAAAAACTAAAAATTTTTGAAACTAAACGCTCCTCGTACTACCGAAATAAAATCTGTCAAAACTCAAACGCTCCAAATTCAATGAGTTTTTTTTTCAGGAGGCCTATTCATTTATCTTATAATCCGTCTTTTTAACTTGTTTTTTTAGTCGAAACGATATTTTTCTCTCATAATAAATCAATCGGAACAATGTTTTGATTTGTTTTCCAGCGAAACTAACAATGCTACAGTACTACACTGGAGTGCTGGACAAAATGGTTTGCGCATAGATCGGTCATGATACAGCGCCGATACGATCATCAGACACTCCGAGTTCTACAAAGACGTCCTCAGGTGCTGCCGAGGGCACACCTGAGAATGAACTGACGTCTGTCACAGCATTATGTTCGCTTGATCATATCAATCATATTTATCAGTTTTAATATAGTATTTTTCTCACAACAAACGAAGATCAGCCGGTTTATAATCAGAACGTAGGTGTACGTGTACCACAGTGGTGCGACAGTTGCGTCACGCTCACACCGAAAGAATACAGGGAAAGTGTGACATTGACATGGTAGCAGAAATGCACTGCTCCTCCTATTCCGTGCAGGAAGAGGAACTGTGTACTCCTCCATATACCAAAATAAGCACATCTTTGAGATCAAAAGAAAAAAAACACATCTTTACTTTTTGATTAGTTAGTCCTTTTTAAATTTGAATAGATCTATTTAAAAAATCAATAACAGTTGTATCTTCTGATATGATTATCATGAAAATATATGTCTCTTTTAGTTAACTAAGATGTGCAATTATTTTGATGCGGAGAAGAGTATCATATTAATTGTCGATAAGCTTTCAAACATTTAGACCATGTTCATTTTCTTTTATAATTTATTTTTTTCAGCTTGCATTTTCAGCTGGAATAGCTTTTTTTCTCTCACAACAAATCAACCAAAACAGTGTTTTGTCTTGTTTTTTCAGCGAAGCGAACGGGGCCTTAGCTGACGACGAACACCACGTGATGATGCCATGAGCGACTCTCCAACGTACAAGCTTTCAAACATTCCTGTCGGTGACGTTTGGTTTGTGGGGTAAGAGGGTGGGAAAGGGATATCATAACCCAATGACCTCATAACCCATGTTTGGTTTTATGGATTGGGAAACACAGTGGGTTTGGGTTTGAAAAACTAGAGCCTCGTATCCCACCAAAACCATCCCGCTGGGGAGGGGTGGGTTACGAACGGGATATGGCATCTGCGTCGTCTTCCTTGTCATTGGGAGCAGTGCGGCACGTGCGGGCTCGAGCTAGGGAGGGAGCTTGAAGGCGAGGTGGAGCAGAGAACCGTCGCTTCGCGTTGCACCGCCTCCATCTGCTCCGCCGGCCGTAGCTGCCTCGCCAAGCGCGCGAGACACCGCCGCCGCCCTCTCGTGGAGCCTCGCATGCGGCGACCTTCGGAGGCACGGAAGCAGTGCACGCCCGGTGACCTTCATGAGCCGCCCACGTGGGGTGAGCCGTCGGCAGGGAGCTGCTAGCACTGTGCGCCTTCATGATTGGATCTGACGAAGCTGGATGCCTGGAACTGAGCGCAGCGATCTCACGAGGTAGAAGAAAGACTTTTTTCTGTTTTTTTTTTTATTTTGTGGGCCCCACCGCATAACACATCCCAATCCAAGATAAAGCCAAACGTGGGAAATGGATACAATCTTGTATTCTCATCCCTAACCCACACCATCTTTTCTATCCCCGTAGCCCAAACCCATTCCCCATGGCTAACCAAACGCCACCTTCGTGCCGTTTTTTCAGAGAGGGAGGACTGCGTTCTTCAACTGATCAACTGTGTTGCGCAGGATTGAAACTAGGCCGCCGAACTAGAAGGCATTTGGACATTATCTGTTGTGGCTTGGGCTCAGGACAACCATGGGCTCAGGATTCAAGTGCAGCCCAAAAAGCAGGTGGCGATTAAGGTTGCCAGGCAGATGGGCAGAAGGAATATATAAACCGGCTAAACTGTGCACAATAACTTGTGCGGTGGTAGCACATTGCACACAGCAATCAAATTAGCTATAGAAGTACCACGTCAATCCCATATAGCTGTAGCACACAAACACAACAATCAGAGTAGTAGATGTAGAATTACATCGTCAATCCGAGATAGCTGTAGAAATAAATGTAGAAGTACAATGCGTGGACACGTGGAATCGGAATTGAGTTACAGACAGTAGTACTCGCCAATGTACCAATCTCAATCTCCATCAATACGATAATGCTTCCTCGCGGGCGTCCGTCCGTGCGGACGCCGCGCACCACACTCCGCCTTGTTGCTTTTCCGCCGCATTGCTTGCTCCTACTTGTGCCTCGCCCGCAACACTGCTGCCTCCCGTCGATCGCCCTGCTCGTCGCGTGCCCCGACCGTGTGGATTCGATCCGCGCGTCACGCGGCCCGCCCACTGCACGGCCATCCCTCGCCGCGCCCCCATCTTGCGTGGTTGCGCGCGTGCATTGCCTCTGCTCCCCATCTCTCGCTCTCTATCTCGCGTCCGCTGAGCAGAGCACCTCCCAGGCCTCTTCCCTACCCCCCAACACCGCCGGGATGCCTCGCTGCAGCCGCCCCTACCGATGGCCGCTGTGGGCGCGTGTCGGGTCGCCTCGGGTCATCCCCGGTTGAGCCAAGGACACCCACGAGCGCGGTCGGATGCTCGCCGCCGGCTCCCACCCTGACGACCGGAATCGACCAGCCCAGGCCCCCTTCCCCTACGTTGTAAATGTATGTTTCAAGTGTTTCAGTAGTTTTAAAGGTATGTTGCAAGTGTTTCTCATGGATGTTGCAAAAATAGATCGAGGATGTTGCACATGTTACATATGTTGCAAGTGTTTCAAAGGCATGTTGCAAGCGTTTGTTCAAAATATTTCATCT